>VWZS01002632.1:1259753-1425040 GCA_013397075.1 Rhabdornis inornatus | reverse complement strand
CTCCTTCCCTCCTCCCTTCTCCTCCCCTCCCCTCCCTCCCGCCGCCGGCAGGGGAGTCCGGGCCGGCCGGGCCCACGTGCGCGGCGCCCGGGAGCCGGAGGAGCGGCGCTGCCATGTGTTTCCGNCCCGCCGCTGTGCCCGGCGGCCGCCCCCGCGGGGACCCCGGTGGTGCGGGCGGCCGCTCCCGGGGTCCCGCGGCCGGTGGCGCCCAAGGGGCCGCCCACGGCCACCCTCCAGTTGCCGGCCAACTTGCAGCTGCCCCCAGGTGAGTGAGCCCTCCCGGGCTGCCCCAGCTGCGGGCACGTCCCGTGTCGCGACTTACCCGGCATGTCGCGGTCGTCGCTGCCGAGGGGCCGGTGGGCAGGACGGAGCCCGCCGCGCTGCCTTTGCTGCTGGAGATGAGCCGTGGCGAAGGACGGGCGGCGTGGTGATGGTGGTGGTAGTGGCGGTGCGTGTTTCGCGCTGGTTGTCTGCCCCAAACTTTGGGAACCGGCGTGTGCGTCTGCCTTGCAGGGCATTGGCAATGTGACTGGGTTCGGTCGGGCAGCGCTGGGGATGCTTACAGCCTGTCTGAAGGATGGATCTGGAAGTCTCTGGATAAACGCAACTTCTTACTTTGCTGGATAGCACGAAGAGCAGGAGAAGTAACCAAAAAATCAGCGGCCAAGTTACCCTTATGTGTCACTTGAAAAAGAGTGTTCGAGGCTTTAGTGGAACTTGGATGAAGGAGTATCTCGGGGAGGGGGTGTGAGCGTGTGCTGGTGACTGCAGAGCGACTCCGTAACGTAGGGAGAGGGCCCGGCTGCCCGCACTCCCCTCCGGCCGGGCGGTCCCGCGGGAATCCTTGTCGCTGCCACAACCAGGCCGATGCGACTGTTCATGGAACAGAATACCGCCGTGCCTAAGGAGGGCAGAGTTGAAAGTTCACTACGTGTTGCTCCTTGAAACGCTTTTTTTTTCTATCAGCCCTCTGTGGGAAACGTGAGGGTTCGGAGAGATACCGCCCTTACAGGTGTGCTTCCTATAACAGCGGTGAAAATATTAACATAGAAATTGCACAATGCTGATACAGATATCTTAATACTTTGGATAGCAACACAGGATTAGTCAGGGCTTCCACCTGCACTTTCTCTTAAGAGGAAGAAGGTGCTGTTGGTTCTGAACATCCCACTTCTCCCTGATGGGCTGCATTTAAATGTTTTTGTTTTTTTTTTTAAAGTGACTTTGCTTCCAGTGGTTTTGATCTCACGTGTTGAGACCCCAAGATATGTAATGACTTTATTGCTATTTCATGCTATAATTATTTCCTGCCAGGACAGTTCTGTTGGTGGAGGATCTGTTGCAATTGCTTTCAGGTTGTATATTGCTGAAAAGGATGACTGGCTTTACAGTAATCCCTGTGCTGGTAGTGTGTATTTGCTTTTTTTTCCTTTCCTCTTTTTTTTTTTTTTTAAATCCCAATGTCTTCATCAAAGACTTGCACCTCCCAAGAAAATATATAATGCTAATTTAAAAAAAGTCTTTAGTCAGTCAGTTTCACTGTAGATTTCCCAGCACTCATGATGCTGTAATGTCTGGGTAGTCAGCAGTCGAGGATGAGTCTAAATCCTTGCCAACTTTCCTCTGAAATGAACCCACGATGGAAATATATTAACTTCTTGTAGCAGGGCTTCCCAGGTATTCAGGATTTGTATCTAATACCTTTGCATTCTGGAATGTATTGACATCCAGTTAAACACTTTTTTGTGAAGGTGGATGCTCATGCGAGTTGCCTGTCGTTTGGGAACTAAAAGTTAGCAAAACTTGAGAGTTTTTTGTAGTGGCTTAAGTTTGATTGCATCAAGGTATACTGTTGAATGTCATCTGACTTGTATTGTGGTAGAAGGCAGATGTCACAAAAGTAGTATTACCCCTCAGTTGCATCAGCTTGTTTTCCTTGCTCCTGGGACAATGCAGTCTTTGTATCAGAAGTTCAGAGGTGCTGGTACTCTGCAGCATTGTAAATTAAAATAACTCTATGGACTTCAGTGCTTCAGAAGAAACTAGATGTTGTTAGATTTCAAATGGATCAATGTTTCAGGGAAACTTGTCCATGTAATTGTTGCAAGGTTATATAAAAATGCATTCCAGCTTGAAAAAGTGATAGTGTTTTTCCTCTGTCTTCTAGGTGGATTCAATTTTTAATTAACAATAAAAAATGCAAGATGGATAGCATTAATGCTTCAAGTGTTAGCAGCATTAAAAAAAGAAAGTGGAACAAACCACCAAATTCCTAGGCTTGAAAAGTTTTTATTTCAGAGAAACTGCCGCATCTAGGCATACAGGATAAAATACAGAAGGGACAATGTACTTAGGTTTAAAATCATGGCATTCAGCTTTTATGGCACCTGTTAAGAAAAATGCATACAGAAAACATCCTTCCCTTAAGTTTCAAAGGAAAATATTGAGGTGGCTTTTTCTGAGGAAGGCTGGACAGCGCTGCCCTTACTGGTCATGCTGAGTTACTCATGAGCTGCTTTGTGGCCCAGAGTGGGCATTGCTTCCACAGCACTGCAGTCTCGGGAAGGAAGGGCACCAGTGGAGCTGTGTTTGCCTCTGTGACTTGGAGGGCAGTGGAGGTCCATGGAAATCTGGGATTTTCTTTCTCTTCCATCTCTACCTCCCACTTCCTCTTGCTCAGAATAAAACCAGGAGTTGGGAAAAGCAGATGAGTACAAAATGACTGACTCCTCATGTCTCTGAGCACGGATTGCCCATCTGCCAAGTGCCTCTTTTTGTCTGGTTGCCCAGGGAAGATCACTGAGCTTTAGGAGTTCTCTTGGTCTTGAAGGACTCAGACTTCTCCTGAGTAACAAGGGTTTTTCATCACCTTCCTATGATTTCCTCTACAAAGTGCTGGTGGAGCAGCCCAGTGTCAGAGCAGTACTGCTGTTACCCAAGGCCATCCTCCTGCACCAGTCCATCCCTGGCTGACCACCACTGAAGGCTTTAGCACGCAGCAGGACTCCAGCTGGTCTGACTTCAGGGTTTGGGTTTGTTCTTCTTGTACCATCAGCTCTTAGACTGAATGGTTGGGCTATGTCCTACCAAATGAAGGGAATTTGACCTACCAAAGGGACCCTTCCTCAGTTGCCCTCTTTGTTGACAAGAAGAAGGCTAGCAGCATTTCAGAAGGCTTTGCACATAGCAGTCTGAGCCTGCAGAGAGTAGAGCAGCTTGGTGAGTGCTGTGCTGCCTCAGTCCTGAGTTCCGTGTGGCCTGTGCTGATGTGTACAAACCTGCAAAAGTCTCATGTCGTGGACCATCTGCTTAACAAGAAATTGTGTCCTTGGTTAACCTGAGCTTAATGGGGAGGAGAAATGGATGGGCTGTGCTATTAAACAGGAAGAAATAATTGGAAAGGGGAAGGAGAGACAAGGGCCGTGACGAATGTCTGTAGTTCACCTCAGTGTCTTTGAGCACCGCACTGCTTTGGAGAAGTGGAGGATAGAAAAAGAGCATAAAAGCAACAAGAAGAATGTTGTTTCTTGGTTTTGTTTACTTTTCTTGAGTTTAGGTTTTTGTTGCTTCTGTGTCTGTACTTCCAGTCTATCCCTGGCCCTGGAATGCTCATTGCTAGCAGGTGTTGAAAGGACAATTAGTAGATAAATCTGCTTCTCTGCTGCTGGGATGAAAAAGTACAGAACTGAACCGGATGCCAGGGATCCTCCATTGTTACCTTCAATCTGTTTAGAGCAGGAAAACTTTTTGAAAACCTCACCTTATGCCATTGCTGCTGGCTGCAGGGCTGTGGCAGCAGCTGCCATCACTCTCCACTGTAGCATTGGCTGCCTCTGGTATGTGTATTTTTGTTTCATGTTTGCCATTACTGCTAATACCAGTGGGCCTGAGCCCAGGAGAAGTTGCCCTGAGTGTGCTGTAATTTCACTGTAATGTGGGGCGAGGCATGGTCTCCATGTAAGGTTTCCTTTGCACCTGACTTAAGAGGGGAACAGCAGCAGGTACAGCATCTTGGTTTCTGTTTGCAGCTCAGTTGTCTTTGCTTGGATGTTTTGCCATGTCTGTGGCAGGTTTTCCACTGCCTGCAGCTTATCTAGGCTGACAGTGGGTAACTTCAGAAAGCACAGCCGATGTTTGGTGGCTGGGCTGTGTGGCATGAAACAGGCAGGCAGCATGGGTGGCTGGGAAGGAGAGGACCTGTGTGGGTATTCCAAAACTCCAGTGGGATGGTATGGAGCCTGGTCTTGTCAAGTTTCTCTTAATTGTCTGTAGAACCTAAGGTAGGTAACCTGAAGAGATAAGGGCTGATAAACATCTGGATGCTGCTGCCTTCTGCTTTTGAAGTTGATCTATAAGTCTCATGCAGAGTGCTGTGAATCTCCCTTGTCATGTTCTAATTGGTGTTTTTCATTGGTAAAACTATATGAGGAAGTTGATATTTTCATATTTGTATGTGGTTTGTTGCTTTAGAATAGAAGAAAATGCTGATTTTAAAATACTTCTTAATTTATATTATGTTTGAGTAGGAGTTGGCTAAGGATTTCTTGTTTCAACAGGCAGAAGACATAGAAATTCCTTTAAAGAATGCAGTTTTTGGATGTCGATAATCCCGTGAAGTCTGAGCATAGTACTTGTGCTTAGACCAGTAGGGGCTAAATAACCGGTGCTTGTAACTTTTTGTATCCCAATAACATTCTCTGTTTAGCAGGCTTCTGGGGATGGATTCTCTGCAAAGTTCTCTCTTCACATTAGGTGATGCTGATCAACTTCTTTTTTTTCCTGAGGAAGGGTGAACAAAGCTTTGGCGAGCTTGAAAGAACTAAGTCAAACTTAGATAATAATAAGGAAATATCTTGTGTTGTAACCAGTTGAAATTTCAGCTGTACTATAGGACTTGATTTTCCTTTCGGGACTGACTGTATCTAGCTGAATAATGCCTTCATATGATTAAATGCACAGCCGTGTGAGAATTAAGATTTAAGTCTTGGCAGAAGATGTGAAGCTAATGTCTAGATTTATGGTTTTCCAACACAGAAAAAAAATAAGATGCATTCTGAATACTGAAGCACAGAAATATGATGCTCAGTAAAATTAATGTTAAATGCTGTTCAGATTTTACAGTCAATTGGAGTGTATTGCCAAGAAATTACAGCTACAGTTTGGTGAATAGTAAACTTTTTTTTAATCTTTAGAAGAGAGAGAACGTGAGCCTGACTTGTGTTGCTTTTGCAGTATTTAAAGGACCTTTCAGCTTGTAGCAGTAAAAATAGCATCGTCCACACACAAGTGACAGCTGGAAGAAACAATAATTATGTTTCAGTATTATTTTTCCCAAAGATGCTGATAAAATCTAGGTAAGCTCATGTGTTGGTATTTTGAGTAGTTACCGTACCAGGTTTTTTATGTCATTTTAGAGAACCAAGTATTTGTTATGCCACTTGATTGGAATTTATGGTGTGCCTATTAGGTAGGATTGTATTTACAGATATATGTGTATACGAGTTTTGATGTAGATTGCCACGCTTCTGATAACTATCAAAGATGAACAATTAGTACTGCCCTAACCATTTAGACAATAGCAAAAGGCAAATACTTTTTTTTAGAATTCTCTCTGCATAAAGAGACTTTTCTGAAAACTGATGATGTCGGAAGAAAAGCAGGTATAATTTGCAAAATGGAAAAGATCACCATAGATATTTTAAAATGTCCTACTATTCAAATTGTCGGGATTAAGGTCTGTTCTGCCATCTGGATCGCCTCTAGAACAAAGTCCACTAACAGATCTTTTCCACCAGTGTCTTGAGGAAATAGTCTCTGATTGCAACTGAAGGGGGGTAAAAATGGCAATAGGTGGAAGATCCTTCTTGCTAGTGAGCAAATGTAGGGTCTGTTAAGGCTGGAGAACTGGTGAAGCTCAGTGATCTTACTGTGCTGTAAGAACAATCCGATGATAAGGTAACACTTAATTTTCATAGCTCGTGTTTGCAGGCTTCTTCCAGTGCATGCTTCCAGTTTGGTGGAGGCAGAGGAGATGCTTTCATTAGTACTGACTGCTCCTAGGAGTTGCCTGGGAAATCAGAGTTCCTTGGGTGGATGTCTAGGCTGGATTAACAATGGGGTGAAACAGCATGCCCTGATTGGCACAGCACCTGAAGACTCCCTGGCTGCTTGCCCAGTGGCAGTTGCCTCCTAGCCCCAGGGGAGCCCTGGAAGCCAGGTCCAGCTGACTGATGGGTGGTGCATTACCAGGCAGTCTCAGTGGGGCAGCCAATGCTCTGTGTTGAAGGGGGTTAGTGCAGTCAGAACAGCTTTATACTTGGCTCTCATACTAGGCACTTGACAAATATCACACAGTTCTGGTGACAGTTTCCACAGTATCTGTGTAGACAGAAGTTAATGTTTCCCGTAAAAGTTTTGCTATCTTCTGCAGTATTTTTTGTTTGCTCCATCACACTTAGAGCAAGGTGGTGATCAGTGTTAAAATTCAGTGTTGATCTCTTGCTTGCAAGTGAAAAGCCATCCAGCTGAGGAGTGAATATGCACTTTTAGAATAAATGAAGTGGAATTCAACTTTCTTCTGGTCCCCAAGTGAGCAGTGAGGAAACAAGGGTCCCATTGTAAAATTAATCTGAATTAACTGACTTGATTCTTGTCTTATTTAAGGGAGACAGAGATTTAAAGGGGACTGATCTTGTCCTTTCTTAGAACACTACCAAGACACCAATGGTATTTTCTGCAACTCTTGTTTTAAAGTTGAGATTTGTGGTTCAACATTTTGGCTTCGGATTTTTCCGTAACAGCTTACAGAATGGCTGTTCCAGAAATGTATGTGCAGGGTGTTGGCATACCTTCTGGTCCTTAGAAAGCCATGTGCTGTATATATATGGCTGCATTGTGCCAAGCATATAGCTTGCTTTCGAAGAATTTCACTCCAGTGAATACTAGGAGTACACAAGAGGATGTGGTTTAGAGAGACAATGCTTCTTTCAGTGCAGTAGGAGTTGTCTTGAGAGTAAGGAAGTGTCACTTTGTTCCTTTGAGGTACTATTTCACTGCCATCAGCTGAGAGCCCAGCAAATATTTGAAGCTCCTATATGAGGAAATTTGTATCCCAGACAATGCTCAAGTCAGATCATCTTAGCTGTAGACAATCCTAGAACTGTCTGATGACTCAGGTAGAAGGCAACCAAGCCTCAAGGTGGAAAGTTGCAAACCACAAAGATGCGATGGGGAAATGCTGATGGGAAATGATACCAGTTGCTGGAAGGCGTGGCCCAAGGACAAGAGCTAGACGTTACCACAATATCAAATAAGGCTCTGCCTTGTGGTACACAGCATTGACTAGGAATCCTCGATGCCTACACACAATAAAAATAGCACCCCTTGGGATTCAGAAGTGTAATAAATACACTCTGAATCCAAATAGAAAGGATCATGCCATCTTGAAACTATGGCCAAAAGACCATATCGGTTGCTTACATCCCCTCCAAGTACCAATGCAGTGTCCAGATTTTCTTTAGATGGTTGATATGGACATCAGTTGCTTGTTATAAGAAAAAAAAAGTAGACTATCCTTGCAACTGGTACAGTTATACTTTTGCTTAAGATTTCTACTATAACTGTGAAATTACGTGGATATAAATGTATTCTCAAGGAAAGAAGCTCAACCGTGTGTCCAGTCAAGGAGAACTCTTTTAATGCTGAAATGTGGGCCTATATTCTGTGAAAAGGCATCAGAAAATGTGAAAACTATGGGGGCCCAGTTGCTAGACTGTTAAACAGATACCCATATGGGCACCAAAATGCATTGATGAGCAGCTAGTCTCCAACAGCTTGGGTAAGACTTGCTGGTTGAGCAGTGTGTGAAACTTGGCTTCAGATTTTTGCAGTTTTAGCACTTTGTGTCTAGTTCCTAGAGAGAAAGGGAGGGAGAGGGGACTTTGTTTACACTCTTGAGAAAGATGTGTGGTGTCCATTATTCTGGACTGTTTTAAACAATAGGATAGCAGAGTCTGCTCCATCCTGCCTAGAAGAGATAGCATCATCCCTTTCCTGGCTCTCTGTGCTTGGAAAGTCTGTGTCTGTTCTGGGTGTCTCAGGAGCTGGTGCCCACTGGTAGCACAGAAAGGTGTTTAGCCAGAGAAAGGTTGGAGTTACTGGAGGCAGCAGCCTTTACTGGGACTGTAAACCCCTTGAGCTGTTAGTGTGTATGTGGTGGTGGTTTAAAAGACTGCTCACAGCAACCCAGACAGTCTGGGAAGCATTAATGCTGGTGGAACTGTGCTGTCAGCTGGACAGTGATGTCTGCAAGGAAAGCTGGTCACTGGCTTTGAAAAGGTGAGATGCCACACATCAGCCTGGAAGTTGTAGGCCAGAGTCTGCATGAACCTGCAGTGCAGTTTGTGCAGTTGGCAGAGATGTCATTAACGTCTTTAAAGAGCTTACAGGTATGACATTGTGTTTGTATTTTATACAAACTGTGTTCTGTGGTAGCATGAAAGAATATGGGGATTATGCCCTTTGAATTTTTCTCCTGACGTGGAAATTAATGATTTCCATATCCATGGGCAAAACAAGGTATCTTTCATTGGAATTCAAAATCTGACATTTCATTGTGACTCTGAAATATCTACATGCTAGTCACTGGTCCTGAGCCATTGCTATAAAGACCCATTAGTTTAGAAGCTTCCCTGGAACAAAGGGAAAGAGCACAGTGGGTGATTTCTGAGATATGTAATTATTTAGTTTGTGAAACAAAATGTGAATGGAATTAATTGGTTGAGGGCCTGGATGTGTGGTGAGTGATTCTGGTTTCTGCACTAGCAGTGCTTGATTGCAGCAGTTGGGCATTGCTGAATTCTTCTTAGATCAGCTAGAATTGACTTCTAAAGGTTGGAATGATCTGTTTTATGGAGTAAAATGTTTTTTGGATGTAGTGTAGATGCTGAACAGCTTGACACCGTGTAGTGTAGATAAGCCCTCTGCTCTGCTTATCTGGGAAATATGAGAACAATCCACAGGTGTTTTTTCCCAAGAAAAGTGTAAAACAGGCAATTCTTGTGACTTCACAAATGATCTGTTGTCTAAAGTAATTTGAATTTAAAAATAGAAGTTCGAGATCATTATTGGGAGCCTGTGGTGAGATAACCTGGTGTAGCCTCTAGATCATTGTTGTAGCTTCATTCTTAGAACAGTGAAAAGCACAGCTAGATGTTACCTCCAAATTGGACTGTTGTCCTTGTTTCTTCATCTCCACTACAGAAATTTGCAGTACACATCTCGGAAAACTCAAGGGCCGAGTGGGGTTCATAAGGAGTAAGAAGTTCTCCTGCATGCACTACAGACCGTATTTCATCTGAGAACATTACAGCCCCATCATATTAGAAGGATTATATAAATCATGTAGAAGTTAGGTTTCTGTCTTTCACAGTATTTCATTAACACTTTGTGCCTCTTTAGCACTCTCTTTCTGCTAACCTACAGCATAATGCACCTTGATACAATCACTGCCAGAACAGTCTAGCCTCTAATAAAGCCTTTTTTTGGTCTGTCTTATTCAGTCCTGTAATGTATTTTTTTAAAACTTTTAAGTGACCTATTCTATGGGGCTCAATAAATAGAATTGAACAGGAAAAAACAGGCTTTTTTTCCTGAAGGATGGATTTAGAGAGAAAAACTGTATTCAAACCTGTTGCATGGATTAGCAGTGTTTGGTATTTTATATTTCAAATTTTGAATGATCCTAAGTAGTCAAAGAAACTTAAAACCAATATTCCTTTTTAATTGCCACTTAGTTTCCTATTAAAACATCTGCTTTAAAGCTTGGTCTTAGCTTGAAATAACTGCCTTAAAAGCTATTGCTTTGTTTTGAGTAGCTCTGTGAAAGAATGGGATTTGTTTAGGATCAGAGAGCTCTGACACATTACTGTTGTTTTAAAACATTTTTGTTGTTCAGTTACTGATTTGAGACCTGGAAGTCCCCATTTAACTTTGTTTTTATAATTGGGTTAAAGTGTACTTTACTAAGATTGGCAACATACTTGATGCAGGCGCTCCTTGTTTTGAAATAAGCTAAATTTACCCTGGTTTGAATGCAACTTTTGTGTTCTCTTAAATGAGTTTGGTCTCATTGTGGTTTCTTCTTGTTTGTATTTTATTTTAGGAGCAAAAGGATTTAATTTCCTCATGTTATTCCCTAGCCAGCAGTTCCCATGAGCTGTTTGGTTGAGCAGTTGGGTTAGAAACTTGTAATGAAAGTGGTGGCTTAATTTGACAACCTCATCTTCAAGTGTAGTAACAGCATAAGGTGTATCTCCACTGGAACACAAATGCCAGCTGGATCATCTCAGGAAATGCCTGGGTGAAGTTCCCCTTCAGAAGCAGTCTCAGATTGTCTTACGTGGTGGAAGTTGCCCTTACGGTGGGATGCCTTTAGCATACATTGGTGTTCAGTGCTGCTGGATGAAGCCCAGAGCTTCAGTTGGCAGCACAGGTTGATATTAACAACATTGTGGTTTCCTTTACACTATTCCCTGAAATACAGTGAGGCCCACGCAGGTGGCATTACGTACAGTGGCATAAACAGATCTCTGCTGTTATCCCACAGTTTCTTGCTCGTGTCTCCAGTGAAGTTTTGGTGTTTTCTAGTTAAAATGCAGAGGTACCTGGAAGCTGCTCCTCCTGCTAACCTGTGTATCTTGGTTCCTGGGTTGGGTGCAAAACCAAGTTAAGAATAAGCTGGGTTTCTTTCACCGATAGTGTTGGGACAGTGAAAATTTGTAGCAGAGGGATCTCAAGTTTGTGAAATGAAATGAAATTTCATTAGAAGGCCTCTGATTTTCCACTGCTCACAGTACTGGTGTGTCTAGGTAGAGGCTAGCTTTGCAGGACTTCTGCCAGGCACTCCTCTTGAAGGCAGGGTACCTGCAGCCCTGCTTCCAGGAGAAGGCAGGGCACTGGGTGTCGATCTCAATGAGACCTCTTCAAGGTAAGAAGGTATAGAGCGGCTCCTTCTGTGTAGCTTTGGAGGAAAATGAGTTAGGTTTTGGTTGCCAGGTACTTCCCTCCAGCCCTTTTCATAGGGTTGCAGCTGAAGAAAGGTGTGCAGAGAACAAATGGCTGAAACAGCTGATTAGGTTTTAACTGCCTTCTCTGCCAGTGTAGGAAAACCAAATAACTTTCCAAAGTATGTTTTTTGGCAGGACAGGCAGAATATCTAATGAATTGAAGTCTCAATTCATTGCAAAAACGGGTTGGTTTTTTTTATTTCTTACATGCTTCACTGGAGGACATCTGAGTCCTCCAGTGAAGCATGTAAGAAATAATCCCTGATGGTAACTGGTCACTTCGGTTTGAAAATAGGAACATCTTTGTAGCCCCAAAGGGAATATGCCTTGCTCTTACTATCAAAGTGCGTGAATAGTGAGGAAGTTGTTCCTGTTCTCTGAAACAACTCCAGTAAAACTATCAAACAGTGTTCTTGGAAGTGCAGCCCAAAAGAGGGCATCTCTAGTTTTATGAGGGTGCTTCACTGCTTTTCATTTACTACCATTGGTGCTGATATTTTGCTCAGATTGCCCATACCTTTTCTGTTTTTAAATGCAGTGCTGAGAGGTGTTGGCTGAAACTTCGTGCTTCAGCTGTTCAGAGGTCCTGTGTTGTTTCAAGTATTGTCTCAAGCTTCCATGCATTTTCTGGTGGAGTTGCAGTGACTGCAAGACATGATCTGTTTTCACATTTATTTTGTTAGTATTTGCCTTCTAGTGAATGTGAAAACAGCTCTTGATAAGAAGTACTATCTTCCCCCCCCAAGCAAGTGAAGAATGTGGATTCTTGCACTTATCTTTATTTCTGATAGTAGCGTCTTGGTAGCTGCACGAGTCTGTTTACATGACCTTTTGATTGAGAGCCGCAAGATTACCATCACCTGCTGTTCCCTCATTTCACGCTTGTGCAGCTGAATAAAGTGTATGACACTTCAGGCATTGGTTTTGAGAGCCATGGAACCTCTTCTTCTGGCACAAGGGACCTCCTGTGCTGCCTCTTGGAGTCTGTGCTATCGGCTGCAGTATGGGGTTATTGCTTTTGTTTCCAGGCAGAAAGGGAGTATCAAAGTTGTGAAAAACTGTAATTAAATTGTGGCAACCAGAGGTAAAAAAATAAGTGCTGTTCTCAACAGCTTTCAAAGTGTTTTGGGCAATTTATGTGTCAGTTTACTGTCCCTTTGTGACATTAGGTTGTAACTGCCCAGAACTGACTCTTGTGCTTGGACAAGACTCTTCAGTATGTGGAACTGTAGCTCTTAGCAGCTGTTTCAAATTCGCCTTCAGCTTTATCTGTGCTAGCATCAGGCATCAATAGCATTAAGCCTACAGAAGCAGTAATTAGTAGATTACCATAATACTGGTTTGGAGTTACAATCTTGCCAGCAGAGCTGCTGCCACGAAAAGGTTACCACGCTTTATTAAAAATCCTCCGAAATGGAGCAAAGATAGGGAAATTATTGTTTGTTCCAAGGGGAACAATTTCTTACTCTAACTTATATGCAAGTAACAGGCATTATCATAGTTGAATGTTCCAATCAAGGCTATGACCACTGGAGTGGCCTTAGGTAACAACTTCTGTGGATGCTCTCACCAAGGTATTTTACAGTGTTTTGATTCAGTATGGATGTCCTTGTGTTGCCTAATCCTGTTGCTTGGGGGAAAGTTGCTGTATGTTTCCAGTTACGTCTTTTTTGGGATCATTGTTACTCTGCTCAAATATAAAGGGGCTACTTTGACTTGTTAATACTCGTGGTAGTTGTGTTTTGTTTACCTTTTGTTTTTTGGAGATTATAATGAATTTACGTATGAACCGTATTGTATTTGCATGAACTTTCTAGCTCTGTCACTCTTGAGGTAATTTCCTCTCAAGCAAGTAGATTATGCTGGAAACTCGCCCCTTTCAGGTGACTGGAGGATGGGATACTTTTCCAGCAGGGTCTCCATCTCTGGTGAATGCCAACTGAAAATGCAGAGCAGTAGTGCAAAACCAGTCCCAGCCCTGTAATCAGGTTGACTGGAATCAATGTGGTTTCCCAAATGCAGAAGTAGAAAATGCACTTCTGATAATTTGACTTAACAGACAAATGTAATGAGTAGTGACAAAATATTCAGGTACATGAAAACTAACTCTTAATGCATTCCAAACCTCTAAAGAAATGAAATTACAAGTTTATATATGCCTTCTCGAAGAGTAGAGCTGTCAGTGACGTTTTAAACCAGGCTTATAAAAGAAACGCCTAAAATCTCCAGTAGTAACACTTCTGCCGTTCTGAATGTGGACCTAGAGCAGAGAGAAATGCTATTGCTAGCAAAATGTGGTCAGCTTTCTCTCTTTCAGTGAAATCTGCATAAGCATGTGGTGTGAACAAGGAAAAAAATGCCCTTTTTCTGGCTGATGATAAATTGTTTGCTATGAATCACTGTCTAAATAAGATGGCATGAAAAGAAAATGAGAGATCTAATATGTTTCCTGTAATTCCGGTTATTCATTGATTAAATTAAATGATCCATCTGTACCTAAATATAATTATACTCAAGTCATCAGTGGAGGAGGAGAAAGCTGAGTTGTCAGATGGAGTTAACAGTGTTTTTCTGAATGTGCAACTGCTTGTGCATCTGCCCCATGTAGTAAAAGCTGCTTGAGAAAGGAAGGGATCATGTAGATGCTGCTCTTGCAGTTCTCAGTTTGTGCCTGCTATGTAAATGGCAATATGTTGATGTTACAGAATTTTATACCAGGTTTTGTGTTGTCTGCAATATCCTCTTATGCTTTTAGATGTGGAGGATGAAAAGCTGTTTCTAAGCATGTGGTTATAGCTTGACTGTTTTTTAAAAACACCCCAAAACATACCCAACAAAACCCAACTCCTGGAGCCTGTGGCTTTTTCTGTTGTATGCATTTAAACTCAGACAGAGGCACTGTTTTAGGCTGTATTGTATGGTAGTATTTTGACGGCTTTTAGACTAACCAAGTAGTAAAAAAATTTTCATTGCAGTCTTGTTTTACACTAGGAAAGATCATAGGTGTGCATAGATCAGAGTTTCAGGTATTAGATAACACGCAGAAAGTTTAATGCAGTCCTCCAGAAACATTGAGGTAGTCTTATTTACCTGTCTGGATTTTCCTGTACCTCCTCCTTCCTTTTATTTGAAAGGTCGTTGTTAAGTGAGGGTATTTGAGGATGGTATTTTCAGTGGTGGGCTTTGTAAGAGCTGCTGTTGGAGGCAAAGGAGGCAAGACGCCACCAATGTAGGGTCCTCTGCAGCTCCCTTGAAGGATCTGGCATGGTACAGACCAGGTATCCAGCTGGCATTTTGTATTTGTGATTGTTTTGAATCCTCTGAATTTTTCAGAGATGAGCCCTTAGGGGAGGAGGGAGGAGGCTTTGGTAGCTGAATGGTCTTCTTTTTTTTTCCCTTTCTTTTTTGTTTTTAATTCTTTCCCAGTGGAATCTCCCTATTTGACTTCAAACTGCTTTAATAAAACCCTGGGTCTTAGTGCTTTTGGACACATCCTTGACAGAGGGACAGCTTCAGATATCTCAGTGACCTTGATTTTCATGGGAGACCACTGCCCTCTTCATTGGGGTAGATGGTCTTGATACAGGTAGGTGAGCTCATACTAATCAAGCTTCAGTTCCCACTACAATTTTCTCTAAGTATGTGCCTAAATGTTAGAAGCTGAAGAGGCAGCCAGGTGCTATAGTGGTGATGAATTTTGCAGGTTGAAGAACTGCTTAAAATTAGTGTTAGAGTATCCCAGAGTGTGTGCATATTTTGTGTGTCTATCTTTTTGATGTTCAAAATATCTTTTGACTCAAATGGTGAACTGCTTTGCAGTTTGCATCTTGTATGCACACAGTGTTTCAGTGTGGCTGGTGGTTAAGTTTTTCTCTTGAATTTAGGAATTCTGTTCTGTCGTAAGATGCATAGTAAAGCGGATGTGCACTTAATTCTTACATTTCTTGGCAGCAGTTCCTTGGAGTAATAAACTCAATATTACATTATCGGTGTGGCCTAGTTATTTCTTCCACAGAAACATAGGAAAACTATTATATAACTTAATTTCTAACAGTCTGAATGTGTTCTTTTTCAACAGGAACTGTTCTTATCAGAAGCAGTAATGGCCACCTAATGCTGGTATCTCAACAGGCAGTAGCACAAACACAGAACCAGACACAAAATAACACAAGTGTGAGACCATCTGTACCAACCAGCACACCTGCAATCAGAATATGTGCTGTGCAGGTAACTTCTCTCATGACTTCATTTGGACATGGCTGTATGTTAGGTAGTTATAACAGAGTTTGCAAGTAAGTTGTGGAGGGTTAAATAAGCATTTGAACCCTTTCTGAATGCGATGATGGTATTTGGTTTTGCACCAATAAACATCACTGTGTGCTTTGCTTTCTTGCTTGGGAAAAATCTTGTGAGCTGTTACATATGATAAAGGTCGAATTAGTGAATTCCTCTCTGATGTTGATGATGATGACGTAAACTGTTTTATGAAAAAAAATGCCAGCCAAAACTGCCTAAGTGGTTACTGCTAGTGTCTAAAAACCCTGTGATGCTCTGTTGGGATATTTCCCTGAAGCTGAGTAAAGCTGAGGACCTTTCCCATGTCCCTGGTATGTTCCTCCTTCCCTGAGCTCTGCTGGCTTTTTGCTTCCATCTCTTGTAGTCTGGTCAGTGTGCAAGAGTAAGGAGGTGCAAAAAAGTAACAATTTACATATTTCTTTAGTGATTTTTTTCTGATTATGCATATTCTCTAAATGTCTCTGAATCTGTTATTGAATATTAAACTGGTAGACAAAGAGCTTTTTTGAGCAGTGTTTAAACTATATGGACTGTATGAATGATGACTGTATTGTTACTGGTAGAGGATGTATCTCAGTTTGTATCTGACCCCAACTTCAATCTCTGTTTTGTCATTGACTTGTCTGACAACTGTTCTCTGCCCATGTGTGATTATTTTTTATTTTTATTTTTTCAAAGAATTCTGGCACACAGTTAGTGAAGAAAATAGCAGCTGCTCCTGTGAAAACATTATCTCAAGCAACAAATGCTGTGGTTTCTACTGTTCAGGCACCTGCTGTAATACAGGTACTTTGCAAGCTTTATAGTATGGTGGAATAAGTGACAGAAAGAATTAGAGAAAATATGGATTTATTCTTGTTATTTCTAACTGTAATCTGGTTTTTGGTAATCTTGGTAACCTTTGTCCTCATAACAAATTATTTCCCAAATCTGTTTTTTTTAAATGCATAATTTAGTTAGGCTTCTATCAGCGTGTGTCAGATAATCTTATCTCACTACAGTAGAAAGCACATGGACAATGAATAAAATAAATAGTTCAGAGAGCCATTTCCAGTGCTTCTGTACACTGTGATAGAGTTCCTTCAGTCTCCCTCTAAATCTTTTCTGGGAGATGTGCTGCTGTTGGGGTTCCCTGATTCCTTAGTGGGGAAAAAGGTATACCTGAGATGATGCTGAGGGGAAAATGAGCTGTCTGCACCAATCAAGCTGTTTTTCATGTGTATGATTTTCTCCCTCTCATTATAAACTGGAGGAAGGTCATAGCTGAAGACCTGTTCTCTAATTGAGTGTGGTAGATGGGTTCCACAGGTACAACTGTAAATAGGCAGTGGTTGAAAATGCCTCATTATTTTTAGGTATTATTTTTGTCTTAATTTCCTAGGTCTTATTTTGCTTTTTCAAGAGAAAAATGTTGTAGTCCTCTTCTGAAGAGGCTTTTATCACCTGCAGAGTATGAGATTTTTCCTATGTATGGTTCATCCTCTGTTCTTGGGGACCAGACCTCTGGATAAGCATATGGAATGAAAAGAAAACTACATTTTTCTGCAGATAGTATGTTCTGTTCTCATAATCTGGAGGAGAAATCATGAAGAAGTCTGGCTTGTATCTATATTTTTTGACAAGAGTTTGAAGGAGACTGAGCTGTACCAGTTGACAAAACACTCAGTAAATGAGCAGGATCAGTCGTTCAAAAAAACATGCTGGATGTATGTTCTTGACCCTGAGGGTGTTTGAAGGATTAGGGGATGTGTTTGCTGACAGTGATAACAGTCTGACTAACAAGTTCATCCTTCTGCTGTTCTTCTCTATCCGCAGCTGAACACTGCTCACATTCTGTGCTCTTTTTTCGCTTCCCTCTTACTACAGATGGATAATGTTGGGACTAAAGTGAAAAACCCAGAGGCCTCTCTTAATACATTTTATATTTTGCTTAGAATGGAAACTGTGTGCTTTGTCTAAATACAGTAATGGATATTCCTTACTTTTATTTTGGAGTACTGGCTTGCAAACCCTGTTTTTGTGATCTCTGCATAGAGGTCTTTAGGATATAAAAACCATAGTGATCTACTATACTACCCTTGCACTAGGGAAAAGAGATGAAGGTCATCCATCATCTGATGGATGAAGTTGCATGCATCCTCACACTCTCATGTGGATAAACACTGAGATTCATCATGCTATTAACTTCTCTTTTTTTAACTTACATCTGCCTTTGGCTTGGTTTTTCTGTACTTTAATTCAGTTTTGATGTAGTCTGTTGAACTTATGTTCCACTGAGATATTTAAAGATGTAGACATGGAGTATTTTTTGTAAGCTGTTTTTTTTTCCTCCCACTGTAGAAAGTGGAACACTTGTAATGAGCTGTAGGGCTGGATTTAAACAGCAGGAATGATGACTCTAGGAAAAATTAAAATATTTTAATTTTTAATTTTTTTAATCTTTTAAAATATTTTAATGTTTTGTGGCTTCCTTGAAGCCCCCCTGTTTTGCAGAGGATTGCAAAGACCTATGTAGGAGCTCCTGGGACAATGTAAAGTAAATAGATGCAATGTGGATACATCTTGCCATCACATGGTCATGTTGTTCCTCACCCTGGGGTGGACAAGAGAAGAGTGCTGAAAAGAGAGTCAGTGCAAAAAGTTGATGGAACCATCTGGGGAAAGAATGGCAGAGCCCTTGAGTCTGATTTCCTTGGCAGCAATTAATTCACCAGTCTTAAAATAACTTCCTGATCTTACTCTTGACAATTTTTTGAGGTCACAGGAGAGGAGTGTTGGTGTGGAAGTATGATGTCATCACAGAAAGTGGTGGAGAGTGGAGAGGAAATAATCCTTGGCTTGGTTGTGCACCTTCAATCTTGTGTGAAATACAGTTTGGAGCACTCTCTGCAAAATCCTGTAGGTACTGACTGCAGGATTATTCTCCTCATCAACAAAAATATTTCCCTTTTTTGACATTCCTGAATGTTTCAGCTCTGAGGTTAGAGAAAATTACCTGCACATTCTTATTTTTTACCTGTTTCCCAGATGGGGTAACAAAGCTGCAAAGTGTCTAATTAGCATCATGCTGGGGCACTTTCATTTAGATGCAGAGCACTTTTTCTCTTGAAATGACTCAAAATATGCGGGATAAATGCCATTTTTTTTGTGGTGGTTGTTTCTCTGTTGCTCAAAGTGAGAATGAGAATTGTCAGTAGTGAAAGAGGTTGACGGCAGATGACAGAAGTTAATTCCCATATATTCATTTTCCTGGGAAAAGCGTCCAGCAGACTTCCTGTTGTTTCCTCCCTCAGCTGATAAAATGCTGTTCTAGTCTTGATGTGTAAGCATGCTGGAATTTGCAAGAGATCAGCTCCTGTTTTCGACTTTTAAAAGCCCAGGGCATTGCAACTTGGCAGATCTGCACTGTGTCCCTTTCCGTCTTCCTCCTGCCCATCTGTTTGTGGGATTCTTGTGCCCAGTTTGCCTCCCTGTGGTCTTAGAGCTGTTGAGCCTCATCCTTGGAAGAGGCAGTGGTGGTGGCAAAGATCCTGCAGAGAGCTATTAAAGTGTTACCAACAGCAGGAGCCTAAACTAGAAAGCTTTCTGGTAGCTGCCTGCTGCTTTCATGTCAAACTGGCAGCAGCTTGGGGAGGACACCCACCCAGAAAAAAAAAATTGTAAATATATGACAAAAGCATTAGAGTTTTGCTTTAGCTTTAAGCATTGGCTCATTAATTTTTCCTATCGTGAAAGACTGATATTCTACATGATGTCTGTCCCAGTTTTGATTAGTTTTTGTTTTATACATGGTAAGGTAAGTTAGACTCCTGTCTAACTGTCTTATGATTGATGCAATTAGCAAGTATTAGTTGTGCCTGTTCCACTAAGCTGAGGTGCTTAAATGCGTTAAGAGTCAATGAAAGCCATTACACTGTGCAGTTTTGAACCCAGAATTTGGGCTACAAAACCAGACTTTACCCTCCTCTTCACAGGCTTGGAGGAAAGATGCCACCTAACTTGAGGTTTCAAATGTTAACCTGGAACTCTGCCTGTGGGTTACCTCTGGCTTTTCAGTGTTTAAGTTGAGAAATCAAAAGTAGTGGGTTTTTTTTTGCCTGGGCAGAGCCTTTTATTCATATTTTATTCTGTTGCATCAAAGGAACTATGTTGGCTTTTTGGGTATGGTTTGTTTGTTTGTTCTCTTTAAATCAGTTTAGTGGGTTTTAGATTTAGCCTAGTTTGCAAAGAAGGGAGGTATTTTTTTCCTGAACCTTAATTACTCTCCTGTTGATGGAGTTTCTGAATCTGTTGGTAAATTATAATGAGCTTTTAAAAAGAGGTCTCAAAATAACTGAATTTTGTGAGGGTTTTTGTTAGGGCAGAGGAGAAGGAGATCCAAATTAATCCAATGCCCACGAGAAAAAGGCAGGAAGAGCTTGTTATGTCCATTTGCTGAGTTGGCTGCTTCTGCTGGCTCTTGCATCCTTCCAAAAGTGGACCTGATGTCTTTTGCCTACTCTGTGTGTGATAGGAAAAGCAAAGGGTGTTGCAATTGGGAGAGGAGCTTCAGGGCAAGACTGAAAGATAAATAATCCCTAATGGTTCTGCTTGTCTTCAGAACAGTGTCACCTGGCTTAGCGTTGTCCAAAATACATTAGACTGTAGGACCCTGACAAAGTTAATATATTGGTTTCTTCAAGACAGCTTTACCTTTCTCTTTTCCTTCAAAGTTGCAGGCTGTGCTTTGGTCTGGATGTGCCTTTATAATTTCTTTTCCGCACCCTTGATTTGTAAATAAAATTACGGCTATGGCTGTTATTTACTGTATTAAATGGAGCCTCACAAAGCAAATTAATCTAAATTCTAAAAACAAAGAGAAGAACTGTTTCTTTGTGTTTCAAATAGCAATGTGGAGGAAGGTTGCTACCTTATAAGCTAGCAGAATCCAGTATGTTTGTCACGTTGTTCCTTGGTTAAAAAGTGTTAATTTTTCTCTTCAGCCAGCAGCTGCAACAGCTAGTGTTACTACAGTTACTGCTGTAAAGCCTTTGAGTACTGGAACACCTGTAAAACTTCCAGTTACAGGACCACCTGCACAAGCTATCTCCCAAAAGGCAGTCTCTGTGAAGGCAGAAGGCACAACAGTAACACAGACCAGCGCTTCTACAGTAAGGAAAAAAAGTTTTTAATTAAAAATTAACATTCTGTGTGTTCATCAGAGGTTGAAGAGACAGTGCAACATCTAATAGTCTTCTCTTTATTTCTACACTAGGAGATGCAAGAGAATGTGAAGAAATGCAAGAATTTCCTTGCTACGCTAATAAAATTGGCATCTAGTGGACCTCAAGCTCCTGAGATGGGGCAGAATGTGAAGAATCTGGTGCAAAATCTACTGGTGAGACTTTTTTTTCAAAACAAAGTGTGCATAGTTTGTGTATATTTTTGACATTTACTTTATCATAGTTTTGTTCCTGTTATTTTGTAGCTTGTTTTTTTCTTAACAGCTCAAGACTTGGATTTGTGGCTGAGTACATCTGACCCTCATTAAGTCTTACATTGTAAATGTTATTTTAACTGAATCCCATGCTGTGTTTTTCCCCCCCCCTCACATTTGTGTTTCATTTTATGCACACAGGTAACTGTGATAGCAGGACCAGCTGGTAGTGTTAACACAGCTTATGGGTCTTTTTGTTCATGTTAGTGTAGTTTTGAGTCCTCAGTAGCAAGAATCTGATGAGGAGGTTGCAGTGCAGCGCTAATTCCATACTACTGCTTTCCTCCAAGACAGAACTGAGCAGTGGAACAAGAATGGCATTATCAATAGCTTAAAACAGTAGGATGGAGCAAACAAGGTGGTGGCTGCCAACCTCTCTCTCTTTGCAGGTGCCTTCTGTATGGTGCTTCGTGCTGTATCCCAGCACAGCTGGGTTTTCCTGGTAATGATTTCTCCTGCCACTTCTTGTCATGGCATTTGACCGCTGCTGCTGTGTTGTTGTTCCACCATAGCAGAAGGCTGTGTGCTGGTGGAGGGGGGTGGCTCTGCTAGTGGTACCAAAGGGCTTTTCAGTCTAGGAAGGTGTGATGTAGGCAGGTGTAATTTCAGAGAGCAGATTGTTTGAGGATGCAGCCTTGCAAAAATTTGATTCCTTAGCCTCTATCCCTACAGGACTATACATCTTCCTTCTGTGGGAATGATAGAGTTGTTCTTCCTTGTGCTTACACTACTTTTTTTTTTTTTTTTTTTTTAAGAGCAGACGTTAATACATTGTTAACTGTGCACTTGTTTGCTTTTTGTAGTAGTTTAAAAATCTGCCATTCGGTATATGTATGATTTAAATGCAAAATAAAGAGACTCTTTTGTGTGTATGAGAGAAATGAGTAAATTGCAGCTGGGCAGCAAGATGATCCTTAAGGCAGTGTTTCATGAAGTGGGTGTCAAGCACCCTGTATGCCTCAGTGTGCCAAACCACTTGCATCTGTATTAGTGAGACCTCGGTGACCCATATCTGAAAACAGATCAAGTGGCTAAATGGGAGAGCTGCTGGAAGCTCTGCTTGTCTGCAAATACAGAGTCTTTAAAATCCCTGTTCTGGTTATGTAGCAACTTGGAACAGTTGCTCCAGAGGTGAATATGGGTGAGAGGAGTAGTTTCTCAGCATTCAGCAGGAATGGAGATTGGTCCTGCTCTTTGTATGTCTGTACCTTCTTGGAGGAGGTAATGTTCTTGATGACTCTGGGAGGGTGAGGAAGGGCAGCAGAGTCTGGGGCTTAGCCCTGTGTACAAGTGAGGGGTCTCAGAAGTTTGCTGCAGCTGCCTAACCCTCCCAACCACTTGATTCAGGTGCTTGTGTTGGGACAGGGTGGAAAGCATTAAGAAAGGGAACAGTACTCTGCAATTCAGAGGACTGTTACCCGTGGGGGTATGCAGGAATGTTTTGATTGCTTTTGAAAGACTCTGTTAAGTGTTCTGTTTTATTATGCTGTATATACATTAGTCTGGAATTGTCTTACAAAAACTGCTAAGTTGTGTTAGTCTTGATGTCTCTAAGTTTATTTTTATGCAGATAAACTACCTTTACTGAAAGAAGTACTAGTAGTTGATTTAAAATACATCTACATAACAATGAGATACTCAAAAGGATCAGTGCTGCTTATAAATTTTTTCTATCCTTCACTTCAGTGATTGGGTATGAACACCTATCTCTAAGTGCCTGTAGCTGAAGAAAGCATAAACAACTTGGGTAATATATGAACATTACAACATTATTCTATCCTAACTCCCCCTTTTTTTTTTCTTTTTGAAATAAAGCAGGAAAAAAGCATTTGAGTACTGGAATTGAACAATGCCATGATATTATAAGTTTCTGTGACCCTTTGATACATCTTGGGGGAAAAAGTGGGGTGGATTCAGTTATAAGTTACTATTGTAATTATATTTTCCTCTTAGGAAGCAAAAATTGAACCAGAAGAATTTACAAAAAAGCTGTACATAGAGCTTAAGTCATCTCCACAACCATATTTAGTTCCTTTTCTCAAGGTAAGTATCTGGTTATGGATATATAATATTTAAAAGGGAAGGGAGGAGTACCAGAAAAGAGTTGGGGCATTCTAATAGGTATTTCAGGTCAGTTGAAGAATGGTGCTTAGCATACCTCTGTGTGACTGTTGTGCTTGGAAAGGAAATTCTTGAAGGGAGGGGGAATTTTTGAGGAGTAATTTATGCTGTGTTCCTAATGTTGTAGAGTAATTGCCCTCTTGGTGTTAGTGGAGGCTAGTGTTTTGGAAGCTGTGCATCTATCTACAGCAGAGCAGCTATGTTAAGGTGACCTCTTACATTCTCATCAAAATTGTAGCAATTCTAAGTTCTGACTCAGAAGCTGACAACTGTGGCAATGCACAGCTTATGCCATGTTAAAGATCAATCAATCTGCATACAGCTATCCATCTTCTGCTGATTTATGTTAACTGAAGGCAGAAAAAAATCTCTACTCCTTTCTCTAGAAAGTGTCTGACAAGACTACTGCAGCTTAGGAAAAGAATCCCAGGAACTCTGCTTCCATTCAAGTAAACAATCATATGAAGGAAAAATTGCTTCCTTGAGACTTCTAATCATATGATAGAATGGTATTAACAAAATAAAAATTAATTATACAGCAAGCATTAAATCTCTGTGAAAATATGGAAAACTATGTTAAATTTACTAAATTTCAATGTACAGCATACTCTTAGGCTTGTTAGATCTGTAGTACATTCATTATAGGCATGATGGAGAATAAGGGAAGAATAGTTAAGTGGTAAAGCTGGGACAGAGTTTTTCTGGAGTTTGCCCTTTTCCTTGGTACTTAACAGGCCATATAACAATGCACGTGGTAATGTTGTTATTGCTCTAGGTGGCTGGTGTTAATCTGTTCAAATGTGGGATAAAAATTTTTCTTACGGTGGCAACTTTTAAATGCCTTGCTAGCAAGTTTGCCATGAGTCTGAAAGACTGCAGTCATCTCTGCAGGACCTTAAGCTGAGATGGGAGATTCAGATTTGATATTAGAAAAAAAATTCACTGTTAGGATGATCAGGCATTGGAATAGGTTGCCCAGGGAGGTGGTGCAGTCACCATCCCTGGAGGTGTTAAATAGGATCTGGATCTGGTGCTGGGTGATGAGATTTAGTGATTTAGGGGATACAGTAGTGATGCTGGGCTGGTGGTTGGACTTGATGATCTTAAAGGTATAAGGTCTCTTCCAACCTTGATGATTCTATGATACATAAAATTTTCCAATTGGTCATTTATTACCCGTTTGATTTCCTGGAGGCTTCTTAAATGCCCATGCAAAAGCCAGAAAAATAAACAGCTCTGAGAATGGGTTTTCTGCACCCAGTGGGACTCTGGCTGCAGGAGGAGCAGATGTGAGTACAGGGTCAGTGTGACTGGCACTCAGAGAAGTGCCCAGCTGTTATAAGGAGCCATCCAACCATGTGAAGAGCTGCTACAATTTCTGCAGAGAACTCAGGACAGTTTTGCAGGGCTTAAGTTGGGTTCATCAGCATGGGTCAGACCCTGATCTGTTGCAGCAGAGCCCTTGTGTCTTCTGCACAGTACCTTCTGTACCATCAGTACTTTCTGCAGTGCGCTGCCAGGTACTGGCATCGTCTAGGCTTCTCTGATTTGGGCAGTGTTCATACCACATAATCCTTGGTATGGTGCTCTCTCCCTGTTGCATGCTATATTAACAAAGATGTGCTGTGACTTCAGAAGTGTTGTTCAGATATGGTCAGAGTTAGCTGACTTTGCAGTGTTGCCAATCCTTTAAAACATCTTGCACCCAGATTGCTTTTTCCTGAAACACTGTAAGGATGTGTGGTTGATACACACAATTAGGTTGATCTGTAACTCTCAGCAGCTGTGACAGGACTGAGTGCCAAATGGAGGATGACTTCAGGAGCACTTCTCTAAGGTGCTAAGAGGATCAGTGCTGGCCTTGTTTGTGGGGAAAATGTTTGCAACTTGAGTCTGGAAAGAAATGTGATACGGCTTTTTTGCCAATCCACTTTTAGCTAGTGAAGTGGAATTTTAGGGAGGACTCTCTGGAGTCAGCTCTTATCTTTGAGCTGCAGGTTTTTGATGAAGTTGTGCGTTTGTTTTGTTTTGTCTCTTCCAAGAGGTGGAAAAAGTACAGTGGCTTTGGCTGTGAAGCTTGCTTGATTTTTCAAGTCTGCTGGATGCTTTTGGTACATAAATTGCATCAGGAGCTAAGCAGTTTTTTAAAAGAAAAAGCAGTGAATGTTAAAAAACAGATGGGCTGCAGAAGGTCCGATTGTGCAAACAATATGATTACATGATATGCTAGTGTGAGACATGCACCTTTTGCATGAAGTCCAAAGTGACAGCACTGTGTTAGGAGCTCTTACAAGCTTTAGCAACTGCTGAGAGAGGAGGAAAAACTACAAAGGTTTTCAAGAATATAGAAATAGCTGCAGAACTGATTTCCCCTGGTTCAGAGCCATAGCAGGTTATAAGCAGTGAAGGAGAAAAATCTGTAGAGAGTTTGAAGATTATTCTATCCATTAACCTTCTCAAACACAGCTGTAGTAAAAATGAGATGTTGCCAGATTCCTTTACTTTTGTTCTCCTGTTGCAGAGAAGTAGCTGGCTGAAGTTGTGTTGCTGCAGCTTTACAGACATTATTAAAGTGGTATCCCCCCCTAGTGTAGATACAGCTGTATTGGTATAGAAGTGTTCTTGTCTTCAGAGCTTGTTTCTGACTTTATTGGATAATTCATAGCTCCCTGTCAGGCTCCATGAAATAAACACAGCTGTTCCAATATAGCAGGGGGTTTTGGCAAAACAAAATTCTTTGAGGTAATAAAGCAGTTAAAATAATCTTACTCTGAAACATAAATTCCAAACTGAAAAATCTAAACAGAAGAACAAAGTTATATGCGAGTTTCCCCATAGATGGGATTTACAGTGTGTGGTGTAGCTGTGATGATCATTGACCTTTGCTCAGCTGGTGTTGGTGTTTCTTGTCATCTTCACTGAACAGGATTGTCATCAATTTAAGGGCGCGTGAAGTTAAGCAAAACTTGTTTGCCATTTATTGTCTCATGAAAAGTTTAATTGGAAAATGAGCAAGAGGGTTCAGTTACAAATGTATTACTATTGTGGAAAGCTCTGTTGCTACTACATCCAGTGTTTTTTTGTTTTTCTTTTAGAAAAGCATGCTTGCCTTGCGGCAGCTGATGCCTGATCCTCAGAGCTTTATCCAGCAGTGTATGGAGCAGCCAGCTCCAACGCCAGAAGTGGTTTCAACTTGTACCTCTGCAGTACCAGCTCCTTCGACAGGAACGGTGACCTCGGCTGTAGCAACAACTGCTCTTCCAGCAGTAAAACCTGTGCCTGCCTCTGTAGCAGCCACGGCCCCTGTAGTTGTCACACCAGTCCTTGCCAGCACATCAGCAGCAGCTTCTGTGCAGGCTGTGAAGGCCATTCCTTCCCCTGCAGCGGTGACAGCATCGCTCATGCCTGCAGCCCCCATCCTCACCACGAGTGCAGCATCGTCGGGGCTGACCGCTGTCCAACCCGGCAAGCCAGCCCTCACCTCCGCGGTGCCAGCGCCCTCTCTGCAGCCTGCAAAGCCTGTGCTGGTCTCCACAGTGCCATCTTCAGCAGCAACCCCTCTCCAGCCTCTGAAGCCAGTCATTGGAGCCCCAGTTGGTATTAAAATCTCACAGCCCAGCTCCGTCGTTGCACAGTCAGCGGGTGCTCAGCAGGTGGTTAAAGTGAAGCAGCTGGTAAGATGGATTCTCTGCTTCTCTGTAACTAACCAGGCTCCTTTACTTTGACTCTTGCTGTTTAATAAAGAGGATACCAATTTGGACCTCTGGTTCTTTTTCTGTTTTTTTTCTTCTAATGTATGAAGCTAGTCTGTCTTGAGTTCATCAGTTATGTTTGTCATAGTTCAGAAAGACTGAGCCCTGGCTGGAAAGGTGAATATAAAGCCAAGCTGTTAGCTTGGTCTCTTGCAAGACATGTCGACCACCATTTCACTAGACTGAACACCCATCTTCAGACACAAGGGAATATGAGCTCTAACCCCCACTATGCACACAGCTGGGCTAGGTTGGCACCTGGAAGAAAAGGTCGGAAATGCAAGTGTCAGAAACAGAAACTGCTGATGGGATACTTACATTAATTGCCCTTGGATGCCCTGTTAGGGCTGTGCCTCAGCCAGCCCCCAGGGATGCCAGTCTCTCTGCCCGGGTAGTTTCTGCCCTGGCTACTTCACAAGCACAGGTGGCTCGATGATGTTCAGTGATGTGTTATCTGAAATGTATGCATTACCTCAAGGAGTTTTTTGAGCTGAGTTCTGACCTCCACATTTACTAAGACATGTTAATTATGAAGTTGTCCAAAAGTGAGTTTTTTCCTATCAGGCCTCATTAGCTAACAAATTCCAGGAGGAATAACTGTCTTATTAAAACAATACCCTCAAAAGCGATGTGTTAACGTTTTTTATTCTTGGCACCCGTTAACTTCTTGCTAATGTTAATATTAAATACCAAGAAACCATGGATCACAGGTATACCCAAAAGAGCAACTTTGTGAAATAAATTAGATTTGGCCTATAGGTGTTCAAGAGACCAGGTAGCATGGTGTGTAGCTGGTCTACCTGTAAGTAATGTTCTCGAGTATTTTGAGAGAATTAGTCTCCCTTTGGCAGATAAAGAACTCAATTCTTGCAAAGGAATTCCTTGTAAAGATTATTTTTCTTTAAAAAGTGGGAAAACCATTAGACTTCCTGTGAAACTAGATTTATTATCCACAGGTATAGTAGGACATCTTCTGTGTAAGTTTTCTTTTTAGCTTGGATGTTGTGTATACTTGACTTAACAGTGTTCAGACCCCTAAAACATTTTGCTTTTTTAGTTTCTTTCCTTTCAAAGGGCATAAGGTATATGTAATGCAAGAATCCTGCATTCTAAATAAGAAGTTCATGCTATGGTAGTGTAAGCTACCATAAGCATGAGCTTTTCACCTTTCCAGACTTGATTAAAAAGAGCAAAACACTCAACTGTATGTGGTGGATGGGGAGTCCTTTCTCTGACTGGATTTGTTAAAAACAAACAAACAAACAAAATACCCTTAACCCCAAAACTCCAAAGAAGAGTTATTAAGCATATGCACTGACAATCTTGGCTAGTAGTAGCTGAAGTCAAATTGGAAAAGGAGTTGGTACTCATATTGTCTTCGAGGACTAAGTTTGAAATTCCAGCCAGAAGAAAAGGAGACTTTCTTAGGTAGTACAAGGGCAGGAGAGCAGCTTGTTGGCTACACAGCAAGGCTTGTAATCCAGGGGAAAGGTTGACCATCTGTACAAATAGGCAAGGAAGCTTAGCTCCACACAGGGGAGTCAAAACACTTCTTGAATTTTACATTGGTGAACTGAAGAAGTGCCTTCTGCCTCTACACTGCTGCAGTGTGGCCATCTGCTGCAATTGCTTTTCTTTGCTGTGCCTTACATATATTGAATTGTGTACAAAACATGTTTTTATCCTCATTTGGGTAGATCCCAGGCACAGTGATTAAAATACTTTCTTTTCTCAGATACAGTTGGAGGACTGAGTTGACTTCTTCATAGCTTAGCCATATCAGGAGCTTGGTGTTTGTTCAGACAACTTACTAGCACAAAGGGCAAGTTAGTAGAAGTGGCTGTATCTCCTACGGCTTCCCTGATGCCTTTTCTTGAAAGGGCAGAGGTCTATTTTCTCCCGTAAGAAAACAAATCTGGACCTGCCCTCTAAACAGAAGGGTCCTACTGCCAGCTGAAAAAGGAAGCACAATGCCAGCTGTGCAAATCTGTCTATAAAATGCTGCCAGCATTTTTTTCCCTTTTCAGCCCACAGGGATGTCTAATGCCATTCACTCCCTCTGCCTGCCCCTTATTAATTTTGGCCTCTTGTGCTTGAGAGAATTTGAACTTTCATGTGCCAGCTCCATTATAACGTTGGTGGTGCTCAAGAATGCAGCACTGCTGTATTTTAATAAATTTATGACTGGAGTGATGCAACATGAAATTTTTTGTTTCTGTGACATTATTATCAAAACTTTGTGTGGATACTGAGGGACCTGTTTTTCAGGGGTGCTGTTGGGTATTCATTGCACTCCTGTGCTGTGAGAGTTGCACATTTTGAGGGATTTTCTCCTGTGACTTATCTTAACACTACCTCATTTAAGAGCATTGGCTTACAAAGAAGTTTCATCTTGGAAATAAAGTTTGTCTTTCTCTAGTATTGCTTTGTCTCTTGCTAAAGCACAATAAATGAAAATTTGCAAAGATGCTGGCATCCATTGGTGAGAAAGCTGCTGTGAGATTACAGCTTCACGTCAGGCATAACTAGCTAGGGGTTTATGGCGTAGTACCCACAGTTACCAGTGAGACACACTGCCTGGAGATTATTAGTGATTGAACCAAGGAGTGAAGTGTTTATGCTGTTGCAACTGCTTGTTCTTAGTGAGTTGTTAGTGTCAAGTCCCCTCAGAGATGAGCTTTCATGAACAGTCTTCTCCATTATTTTTTTTTGTCCTGGTTATTGCTTTTGCATTCAATTAGTGAGGCTTTCTTCATGAAGCAATACTGCTTGTGTGTGATGATACTGATATTACCAATGTTGGCAATGCTTTGTTCTGGTATTGAATCCTTGTTGAAATTTCCAGTATTGTTGTTTTCTCCCATTGCAACTCCAAAGGACTTCCAACTTTTGTTAGTCTAGAGCTAGAATGGAAAAGAGAAAATGAACTCTACTGCCAACACATCCTTTCTGTTTCTTGGCAATGTAGCCTCCTTGGTTACGACTTACATCCCAGTCTCCACTTAGACCATTGCTGTAGCATTGCTATCTTTGTTCTTTTGTCTGCTGTACCTCAGTCTGGAATGCTTATGTTTCCTCCTGTGTTGTTCGAGTGCTTTGCATGCTGAAGATGAAGCATCGTTCTTCCTGGTGGTAAGGAGGATCTCTAGGTGTGTGTTAGTGCTAGTGAGCCTGTGAGTAGTGTGTCCAAGCTGGTTGGCTCCTCATTAATTACCTGACCTCACAAAAGACACTGCTAATGTTATTCACAACTTGCAGTTTTGGAAGCCAGATCTTTCTAAGAGATCAAACTGAGCTATGGCAAAACTACATAGAAGCAAATGTTAGCATCACTTCTACTCGATGATGAGAGTGCAGCATATGTGAGCCTCATCTCATCCCACAGTCTGTCCTTGTATTCCTGTATTCTCTCCTCCTCTGGATCTTAATGTTAACTGTTTGTCAGGTTTTCAGATACCACTTTCAGATCCGTTATTGTGTTACTGCTGCTATGCCAAGCCATACTGAGATGGTTGAGAGGATATCTTGACTCTTTGATACACAAAGTACCTATTTTTGTGAATGTGTGATGCTTGTGTTGATGGTATTTATTAATAGAGGAAAAGTTAGATGACAGGAGAGAGCCTAATTTCTGAAGTATTGTGAATGTCAACTCTTTAATTACACTTCTGCAGTCTTGCTGTACAAGGACTCTTTAGACTTTCTGAAGTAAGACTAAAGGATATAGAGGAGGAAAATGGCTTCTTGACCCTGACATTTTCTTTATGTTAATTTTTTGCTGCTAATAAAATAGCATTCAGTCTGAAGATGTTGATTTTTATGCTTTGGTGAAGTAATGTCTTCCTACTGCTTGTAATCAAGAACTATTTTAAAGGTGTATCAAAGCTGAAGCCCACATTCTACTAGTTAGGAGGCTTAGAAGTGAGATTTTTTTAGGGATGCTGCAGTTTTATTACTTTCTTGCATTTTAATAGCTGCCCCTGAAGAGGAAGGATTAGCATTATGGGCTGTGCCTGTAGGTCTGTGTTGTGATGACATCCTCCTGTCTGGTTTTGTTTCTTTGAAGAGTCTCTTTAAACAAAACTATGTACTGCCTTCCTTTTTACCCTTCAGCTGTGTACTGATACCTTTGTGTAGAGGCTGTACTTGATATAGGTGTTGCTATTTAGTACACTTCATGTTCCTGGTAACTGATGTGTTCAAGTGTACTTTAGCTTAACACTTTGAAACTCAGCGTCTCAATTTACAATTGATGTTGCAATTCCAAAAACACATGAGTAATTTTATAGCATGTCCTCTTTAATTCTTAGCAGGTAAGGTATTTAGAGGAGGACTTCAGTTGTTTTGGTGTTCTCCCTTTTTGACTAGGTGTTTGTGGTACTTACCTTTTTGATCTTATTGGCAGGCAGACTCGCTCTTTAATAGTTAGCCTTCTGAGCAGGACTTACATAGAGGAAAGCCTCTCGGTATAATGGCTTGTGTGATAATTAGAGTTATAATAACTCTAATAGAATTATCAGTAGAGAATAGGGGTGAAGTGTCTGTTAGAGCTGAATGAGCTTAAAGCTCACTACCACTTGTTAAGATTTCTTGACATGAAGTTAAAAAAAAAAGGCTTTTCTGAGCATGCTGTTTGCTTTAAACTGAAAACTAGACAAGCATACCTGCCCAGTGGCATTTCTGGCTAAATGGAAACTGATACTGTTTACTTCTCTGTATTTTTGCTCTTCTCACTCTTGATATTGGATATTCCACTTCCAGGTAGTCCAGCAACCATCGAGAACCATTGTCAAGCAAGTATCCACGCTCCCACAGCCCTCAGTGCTTACCCTACAGACACCCGCTGAGAAGAAGATGCCGCTGAATACTCTTGTTCAAACCAGCCAGTTTCCTGCAGGTAAAGTGCAGGAATCCTTTTCATGGAGAAGGGGGAGGACTGTTGAGGTATAGTAGTAAGTGTGGGCTGTTGGTAGATTGTAGGAATGCAAGAAGGTGGCTGGCTGTCGGGAGCAACCAGCTCTGTGCATTAAGCTAAACATCTTCACTGTCTGGAGCTCTGATGAGAAAATCAGTGTCACATCTACTTCTGGTGCTTGTTAAGAGCATGTCAATCAAATATTTGTACTTGTTAAAGTGCTGTGACTGAGCTCCTTGCAGTGAATTTCCTCTAAGCTGATGATTTTGAGAGTTGTTTCATGAGACCTTGCTTTTTCCTACAACAGGTTCAGGTTGATGCGCAGTAAGAGTTTGTTTCAGCCAGTCAGTTTTCACTGAAACATTTCCCTGGTCAGCATAGAAAGGAGGGTGTTTGCTGAGAGTATGCGAGGCTTTGGGCGATACAGAACTTGTACAATGTACGATTCTAGAGTGTCTGGTTTTCAGACGAACCCAATTTTAGTTGTTACTGAGTCTGCAGTAGCCTTACCTAGAAGAATGAACTGACTAAACAGTCTTAGCATTTTGCTTACTACTACAGCATGTTCTTCGTTGTGTTTTAGGTTCCATTCTGAAGCAAATTACCTTGCCAAGAAATAAAATTCTGTCGCTTCAAGCATCTCCTGTTCAGAAAGTGAAAATGAAAGAGAATGGAGCAACATCCTTCAGGTAAAAATGAACACTATCAGAAGTTAAGTACAGAAAGGAACAAAAGGAAGAGACAAGTATAGAGGTGGGAATGGAGCCCAACTAAAAGCAGCTTTCTTCAGAAGCTTTTTTTCAGATACATGTTTATCACATTATAATATTCATTGGCAATGGGTAACCTTAAAACTTCTACACAGATGTTAATTATCCTTAGTGTAATAAAAATGTCCTGGTGAGATTGGGTTTTGTGTTAGTTTTTCACTGACATGTTCTCCATCCTATGAATACAATTACTAATCTAGTTATCTTGTATTAAAGTCTCTAAACAGGATTAAAGCAGATGGAACCTCTGTTTTTTGTCATATAGCATTGAACTGTTACTTGGACTGGCTTGTAACCTGTCTAAAGCTCTGTGCTGCATTTCAGAATCTTCTATTAGCTCCTCTTACAAGCTTGTTTCTGTGTCTACAGGTGAAAGTCTTTGACTACATCTCTAATCATGATTTCTAACATATTCTCTAGGCCTTTAGATGGCAAGAGTGCTTAAAGCTTCTAGTTCTGGCAACTGATTAATTTTTTAAAAGCAGAAATTATTTTTACAGCTATGAGTGTGATGTTGGAACAGAGATACAGACTGCCATAAGCATTATTAGTGTTACCACTTAAGGGCAAGTTGACATTGCTCTTCCAAGGGAAAAAAGCAGACAAGATAACATCTCTATCTTGTTGACCAGTTGACTTATCATCTCTTGAAAGCTGCAGCTTTGAAGGCAGTGGTAGAGACAGAGAGCTGCTGCTGTTTACAGTAACATACAGTATACAGCAAACACTTAAAAACAGTGGTTGCCAGAAGTTGAAATGTAAAGCTTATGTTAAAGCAATACCACTGTTTATTTGCCTCAAAGTCTTATGAAATATACTTTAGAATATCATGTGGGATGTAAGTGGGGTAGTGATGTTCAAAAAAAAACCCTTCATAAATATGGTGATAAAAAAAGCAACAACAAACAAACTCATACACCAAAAAAAAAAAAAAAGAATTTTTTTCTGTGATCTTCCAAATGGAATATATTAGCTGTCTTACATGACAGATTTGAATTCTTGGAAGTCATTCCTGAAATCATTAAATTCATAGTGTAGGGGAAAAACTGCTTTTACAATGTGATTCAATAGAGATTTCTCTTCTTGCTTTTGTATTGTGGTCTTCAAATAGCATAAGTCCATGAGAATTTAGATAGGAAATCTCTAACTCACCTTAAATTTTCCTTGTAGAGTCTCATGTCTCTGAAGATTTCGTCTTTGGATACACCCTTGGTGTTTTTTCTATTCACTGCTATAATTAAACTTTCTGACCTATGATCCATCAACTGCTGATCGTGTGTGAGGCAGAGAGAGGCACCATGGCCTGCTTTCAGGTTTTATGATGAAATTTGTTACAAGCAGAGAGTGTGTCTTGTAGTTGATGTGATTGTACATGTGCAATAACAGGAGTGCTCTTACTGTGCACTCCCATTGCAGTGTGTCGTGGAGCCTGACTCCCTCTGCCATCATGTGGCTAGGCTAGGTTAGGATTTGAGGACATTCTCCTCACTAAGCTGTCCTTAATTAGCTGCAGTTGGACCTTGTCTGTCTTTACCAAGCTGGTTTACTGTTGCCTGAGATAAGCAGTAGAAAGAATGGTTATTTCCTGCCCCCCAAGCAAACAAACAGAAAAAAAACCAACAAAACATAAAGCATTCCAACCTTCTAGATGTTGTTTCAGCTGTTTCATGGACATTGCACCATGGCATGTCAAGAGATAGTCTGTTTTTAAAAAATCAAGATTTTTGTAAACTGATCTACAGGTTTCTGTAAAATATGTGCTATAGCACTCTGGGAAAAAAATCACGTATTTCATCTTCAAATACTTGTTCTGAATTTATTCTGTTTAATACAGTTGTTCTCCAAGGCACATGCAGCTTTCTGGCTTGGCTGGAATTCTTCTGGCCTGGGTAGTTGTCAGGGATGATGCACCGAGGTTTGGGTTCAGTGTGTCTTTCTAGTTTGACTCTTGGATAAAATGGAGTAAAGATAGGGGGATCCAGAAGACAAGTGCGGTGGTCAGACACCAGAGGGTGCCACAGACTCACTTTTCAGGCAGCAGGCAAATTCACAGATGTGAGGAGCATCTGCATTGCTTGGGCTGCTTTGGCAGTGAATACCCAGCGTAAGTGTCAAACCTGACTTCATGCGGTGTATTGCTCAGAACCCTTGAGTTCTGTTTTCCACCTTGTCCTAGTAAGCTTAAATCACTGGAGACTTAAAACTTTCTCCTGTTCATTTCTGAGTCTGACATGATCAAACACAAAGTGCATTAAAGGAAGTGATGCAGAAAAGGGGCTTTATGGAGGGATTGCTGAAAGTGAAAGAAAGTCAATATCCATCAGAAACACCTTCATGTACACTCTGTAATATTTTAAATTTATCACAGTAGAGTGATTTCCACAGCTTACTCAAAGTACATGATACCTTGCTTAAAATGATTGAAGTTTGTTTGAACAAAGAAAAAAGAGTAGTAAAAAGTATGAACTTACAATGGCTTCTGCAACTGCCATTAATCTTTAGGGAACACTTACCTAAGGAAATACAGTGGTAATTTCTTTGGGTTAAGTAAAATAAGTGCAACAGTGTTTTCATATATTTTGTCAAAGCTAATGACTCACTGACTTAATGCAAACATATGCCTCACAGTGAAGAAGTTAGAACTGGTACTGAAGAACAGTACAGGTGTGCTTGCATATAAATTCTGCTTGTACACACTAGAGAGACTGTGTGCATGGAAATAATCAAGAAAATAGTAACCTGGTAAAGGCAGGTTATGGAGAAATGGAACTTCTCTATGTAGAAAAATGGATAGATGTACATTATAGAAGTTTATCTGTTCTTTGCTTGAGCATTTTGAGTATGTGGCCGGATTAAAAGCAAAAATGATTTCCTGAAACTGCATGCTATGCAGTTGTATCTGGGATGCAAGCATCCTTCCTGGGATTCCATAAACAATTCCACTGGAATGATGTGAGGTTCCAGTATCAATAGTTTGTGATGTGTGTTCTTGGTGCTGATTGTGCGGATTTTGTCAGTAGATCTGTGGTAGCCACTGTGCTTCAGTGGGTTTCTTGTCTCTGCCATCAGCAAAGACTTTTCTGTAGTGGTCACTGAGAAGAGGAAACTGGAGTGTACTTGTGAAGATCAATTAGCACTCAATTATCCCATGAAGCTTCATTGACACGCTTGTTGAAAGTTCAGGGTCTCTGTTAGGCTGATAGAGGCTGAGTATACACTTGGAGCTGCTCAGTTGCTGGTTGAGAAGAGGTAGGAGGGAAGCTGTTCTGGCACTGTTGGCTTCAGCTTTAAATTGTAACTGTGGGCAGCTAAGTGTTCTGACAATCCTGGGATTTAACACTTTTCTTAGCATGACATAATTTGGGCTCAAGCCTGGTTGGGAAGCTATTGTGTCTAGTTAGACATAAAGAGCTGGAGCTGGTTTGAGAATCTATTGGGTCTCCTTTTCACTGAACACACACCCATAGGAACTGCTAGCAATGAGGGCATACAAATGGAAGGAGGGGTAGGAAAAGGCTGGACTCAAGGCTGGACTCCTTCTCTGGCTGGGTCTCTCACTGGAAGTTTGCAGAAGAATCTTGCCATAGAAACATACTGGAACCAAAGGAGAAAATACATCTATAGTTTAAGAAAAAAATCCTAACTTTTTTTGTGTCTTTTGAGTATTGCTTAACCTCAAGCCCAACTCATGTTCTAATAACTTTAGCTTCTACCTCTAGTCAGTCAAGGATAGCCTCCAAGAAATATCATTTCACCTTAGAACAGCAAATTTCTGGCTAACCCCTTGCTCAAAAGTTATTGAGCCCACACAGTGTTTACTGAAGGTGAACTTTATCAAACCTTGCCAGAGAACACTTTTCAAGAGGGTTGTTTGTGTTGGTTTTGTTTTCTGTGCTTTCCATATAAAAAGACATTCAGATTGAGTGATTTTACTTATCTGTCCTAATACTGCAGATGTCTGTTTTGGATTGGTCCTAAATCCCTGAAGCCACCATTAGGGCCTTTGTCACACTACAAAGTAAAAATTATTTCTTTTGATGATCTGAACTTATTTGATAGTAACTTGAATTGTTTCACTACCAAAGTAGTGCAAAAACTTCTTCCGTATAAGATTCATTCAGTACTTTAACTTAAATAATCTCTAGAAAAAACATTAGGCTGCAGCACGCAGGCTATTATAGCTCGTCTGAGTGATGTGCATCCTAAGTATGCCAGATTCGAGTTTTTATTTTGAACATATAGTCCAAAGCTGCTCCATGAGAATCCAGCTAACAGTGTTACCAGCTGGAGCTTTGGCATGGTGCTTCAGAAGCAGTGGCATCTTCCCCACCATGTATATAAAGTATGGTAGGACTGATCCAAAGTACAAGGTCTGGATTGGTTCTAGTATGTAACCAAGGAGTGCTTGTATCCTGTGTTTTAAGGGAACTCGCTAAAGAAAACTGAAACCTCAGTTTGCAAGATATCCATCTTGGTTAGAAAATGGGCTTGTTTATAGTCCAGTGAGTCAACAATTCAGCTTTATTCCACACTTGGTTCTACCTGGTGAATTAGTTTTAGAACAAATTCCAGGCTGCAGGAGTGGTGGTGCAGGGTTTGGGGTTGTGGGAACTTTTAATCTGGGTTTAACTCAGTCCTAGGTTTCCAAGCTGGCTCAAAATTTTGGTTTCATATAAAGGATTTGCATGCCTAGCAACTGAGGCATTAGCCAAATTAATGTTTCAGATGCACTTTGCAGAAGTGTGAGAGCTTTTAGGAGCTCCCTGTCCACAACCACACTAAACGTCTGTTGTGTATAGGATATGTGAATGTGCTGCTTGTTGATTAGTTGAGACTTTTTTTTTGTGTCTGTCCTGAACAAAGCATAAAATGTTGGTGTCTTCTTTTGTAGAGATGAAGATGACCTAAATGATGTGACTTCTATGGCTGGGGTTAATCTCAGTGTGGAGAATGCCTGCATTTTGGCAGCAAACTCTGAGCTCATTGGTACAGTGATCCACTCCTGTGCAGATGAACCATTTCTGTCTTCGGAAGCTCTTCAGAATAAGATCTTGAACATAGGTGAGAACAAAGCACACATAGCAGACGTATGGATGTAGTGTTTCCTTGCCTCTTTCATCAGCCAGCCTCCAATCTTTGAAGAAAGACCTGGAGCTATTAAGATCTGCCATCTCAATTCATGTGTTTCTGCCAAACTATACCAAGTTTTCACATCCCCTTCCAGGAAACAACTGTGCTTTAAGGTTTTCTTTACATGGAAACAATCTGAAGCACAACCAGAAAAAAGAAACTGATGACATTTAACACGTGAGAAGTGAGCAACTTCCTTACTCTTAAACCTAATGCAACACTTAACAACCATAAAGGTGCTGGTGTCAAAACACTTCAATGTGCTTTTCTGTCTCAGCAGCTTCTAACTTGATGCATTACACTGACTTCCCTAACAGTTTTTGCCTTCCTCAGCCTGGTCAGGTATATGTACTCTATTGACTAACACTAGGAAGAAGTTTCAAGCTTCCAATACACACAGCACAGACCTTTGTTTATGACTCACTCCATGGAAAAACTTTTGTTAATTTTATACAAAAGAGGTGTTGAAGCTGTTTTTCTGTATAGTGAATAAATAATACTGTGGAATGTACATTGAATGCGTGTTTTACAGGAAATTTCTAGTGTAGGTATCATTTCAGCTGTTACCTCTTGAGCAAAAATAATAAGTGTTGCTTAGCAATGTTGTATTATGCCAGAGCAGGGAGTAGCAGCACACTGGCTGGTCCCACTGCTGTCGACAGCAACTCGATGCACATTGCTCAGCTCCTTGCTCATGCCCTCTGCCTGGTACTTGCTGTACTGGAACACTGAGTTTTACAGCTGAGCATCCAGGAAAGCCTGAATGTGCAGTCACAATTCTGTCACAGTGGCTTTACCACATGTTCACAAAGTCTTTCTGTTTCCACACACAACTGGTTCTTAGCCCAGAGTGAGCAGCTAGCCTGTGACAAGCACATTACCTGCAAGTGCTACCTGTGACCTTGGTGCTCCTGCCCCAGTCAGCCTGATGTCATCTCGAGCTGTATGGGGCATAGTGAATGCTGTGTTACTAGTGGCAAAGGGAAAATACACATGAGACCTGGTGCCTAGAAGATGTTCTCAAAATTCAGTAGACGATTAATCAGTCATTTGTGGGAAGTGGATATAAGGGAAAATAAAGAGCTCTGCAAAAACAGAGAGAGTATTTCTAGAATGACTTGCTGGTTGTGGATGTAAAGACAGTGTGTTGAAAGATGGAAAATAGGAGCCTGGCTGTTTCATAGCTAGAATGGTAGTTGTTCAAAATTAATAATAATAACAATAATAATAATAGCAATAGCAATAATTCATGTAATAAATAAGTGCTTGTTTCCAAGGAAAGGAATGCTGCCAGGGAGTAGAGCAATTCAGAAAGTTAACAGTCTGCTTTTGAACCGCCACCTTTGGATTAAGAAACGTGTGTGTGTGAGTAGGGAGGTCTTGAGATTTAGAGGGATTTTATTTTGTTTTTAAGTTGGTGTTTCTGATAGTCTAGTGAGAAGCTGCAGGGGAAGTATTGGAAGGTGATTGAGCAAAATGAGCTTTGCATTCAGTTAAGGTACAGGCCAGTGCTTACTGATCAAACGGGAATGCTTTGATTGTATCTGGGAAAACATTCTAGGTTCTCCCTGCCTTGTGAGATTGTCATTCATTTTCAGTTACAGTAGCGAAAGCAAATGAAATAGGTGATTAGTTTTTTTTTACCGTGCGCTGTTTATCCATTCTTAACACTTCACTTGGCAGTAAATACCAAAATGGGTTTTGAAGGCGTGCTGTATATTGCATCATAAAGTATTACAGCTGCTGTAAATGCAGTGTAGGGCAAGGAAGAGTGTTTCTGACAGGTACAGTGTATGAGGCATGTGGAGCTGCTGCCTGCTGTGCCTACCAGGGAAAAGCCTCTGCCGCCCAGGTGTCTGGATGGAGCCGCGCTGAGTGATGGATGGTGTCAGCCACGGGAAGGCTCCTCTGTCAGCTGCCTGCAGCCGCGGGAAGGTCACAGAGGTGATGCCCAGCTCTGGGTGCAGGGCCAGCACAGCCTTGCCTGGAGCTGTCACCAGCCTCGGCCGCAGCTGCTGAGATGTGGAGAATCGGTGGCAGCCCGAGAGGAAAGGTTGGAGGTGGTGGCAGGATAACCTCGGCTGGACTGGAATCTGTGCTGTCCAAGCGGCTGCCGTGGGTTGCCTGGGTCTGTCTGCCCCATGCCGGTCAGTCAAGGCAGTTTGGAGGGTCTCGTGTGCCTGGAGTGCGCTGCAAAACCTATTCCTGCTCGTCAAATAAATGTCATGAGTTGTTAACAAGCATGGTGTCAAGCAGGGCAAAATGTAATTCTGTATTTTTTTAATTACTGGAATTAACAGAATATGGCACTAATTTCTACAGCTACCGCTTCTCCCCCTCCCTGAACATGAAGCTTGATTTGTGTTCTTATTAACTTTGTCCTATAAATGACCTTGCAAGGAGAGTGGTTCTGGAGGCTAAGTGAAACAATGTCTATATTTTCTGAAGCTCCGGGCTAAGTTTTATTAATGTAATGTCTAAGATCTTTGAAGTTGTGACTTTACCAGGAAAATCATAATCTCCAAACCTTTATTCATAATGGGTATGACTTCCAGGGGGAACAGAATACCTGCTGTGCTAATTATTTCAATTATCAGCTACTACTAAAACACGTAATGGATTTTCTCTGCTTCCACAGGTAAAAGGCATGACATTATGGAACTTAACTCTGATGTTGTGAACTTGATCTCCCATGCTACACAGGAGAGATTACGAGGGCTCCTGGAAAAACTAACTGTAATTGCTCAGCACAGAGTATCAACCCACAAGGTAAAGGCAATCATTAGCAAGTTTTGCACAAAGTTTTCCTGCTTCACAGCCTTGAAGGTAAACCTCTTCCAAGTGAAGGCACATCGCAGGCAACATTTGCGTTCTCAGTATCTACCAGAGGCTGGTTTTAGCTGTGTCTAGCCCAGTATATAACTGTTCCATTTGACATGTTGGACAGGTGCTCTTAAAACCCAGCATAAGACTAAATGCATGTGTTTCTTCTCGTCCATAGCAGTGGTGGCTGTTACACAAAGTCTCTTACATGGTAAATGGAAAGCTAACTTTGAATGCTCTTGATGGTGGATTGATTTACGAGCTTGTGTTTTCCCTATGCATTTACCATTGGTGGAATTGCAGTCACGATTGGCTCAGTAAAAAGCCTTTGGAAACTGACTATTTTACTTTTAGAAAGTGCTCCATGAAGGCAAAGGCCCTTTTAATCTTAAGATTTTTTTTTTCATCTTAAGTTTTTTTTAGCTTCATTCAGTATAAAGTATATTGTGTCCCAGTGAGCTAGTGTCCCTTAAAATGCTTGTATGGTGCAAATGAGAAGTGATAATTTGCTAGCCAAACCAGCTCTTTCTTTTTTCTTTTGTCATTGAATAGCAAGATACTAATCCTTACTTCTTTCAATGTGAATCTGTGTCAGAAAAAAAAGAAGAGAGAAGGAAATGTATCTGTCAACTCAGTTTCCTGTTTGTTCAGGTTTGAGTTTTTTACAAGAACTTTATACTTAATGAAATTTAACAAGAGCAGCCAACTGATGGAATAGGAGTTATTTTTGTACTGAACACTTTTTATGGGCTTTTCAGCACTACAACAGCAATAGTAAAGAGGAGCAACAGTTTGGAAACTTCTGACTATTTACGGTGTTGTCTGGAGCAGTTGGAGTATTCTGTTCCTTGTCAGAAGAAGATGTAATAGAAAAGAAAATCAATACAGAACAAGTACAGAGTTTTGTATGAAAAGGCTTCAGAAATCTGCACATGTTGTATGTTGTTTTCTCCAAACTGGGAGGTACAATTGAGCTTGTGAGCAAAAGTGAGGAGGAAGCTGAAGTCCTGAGTAACTAGTAGGACTTAGTGTCTTGCAGACACCAAGAACAGAAGGAAATGGTTTTGGACAGTAGGCTGGATAGGGCTAGTTTCTTTCTCATTGAACTAAAGCAATAGAAAAACAGATAGGTTTTTGTCTGATTGAATTGCCAGAAGCAACGATAAGATTATAAGATTGCAATAAACTGGCTTTCTTTTCCTCTTTTCTCAAAAGCAAAACAAACAAAAAAATCAAAAGTAACGGGCACAGTAATCTTAGAGGCACAGATACCCTCTTTTGTTAGGAGGATGGTATTATGTGACAGAGGAGTGTCCTACAGGATTACCTTTGTGAGTAACGTTATTGTGAGAGATGCTGACAGGCTTTTAGAAATCTTAAGTTCAAGAAGAGAACACTGCAGGGTGCTGAAGTCCCATTATGTGTTAATATAGGTACTTATACAGCCCTGTATTCCATTTTATCCAGTGCTTAACCCCTGTTCTCTTTTCCCTCATGGCTTTTGATTGGTACCCCTGCATGATGTGGGCTACATCTATGACAGATAAATTCCCAGAGCCTTTCCAGGAGGGTTGGGTGGTTGCTTCATAAGGCTTTGTACTGGCCTGTCTTCATTACAAAAAGACAGTAATAGGGATAGGTGTGGTGAAACCAAAGTAACTGTTGTTAGGGTAGGAGTTGGTGTAAAAAGGCCAGTAATCCATGGGATCATACTTGGGAAACTCTTCCTTCCCAGTTTGCTCAGCTCATGCCTAGCAGCTTTGATCTGATAGATAGCCCTGCAAAGAGAGTGAACTGGCAGGGTCAAAGCTTCATGCTATGCAATCATGTAGACTTGTCAACTTTTGTCCTTTTTTGCTAAATGTAAGAAAAAAATTCTAATTAGAAGTCACTGACTTAATTGGGATAAAACTATGATGGTGTTCTCTTTATGTGAAGTAGGAATAGCCTTTCAGATGGTTGGGAGCTGCTCTCTGTGATGCAGCTCCTGTTGCAGTGCTCGTATAGAGCCTTTGGAAGACCATAAAGGGAAAGGGTTTTTATGTGGACTCATCCCAGCATGAAACAGCTGCCATGCTCCTGTGGTTGGAGCCCCTGAGCTCATGGCTCCAAGAGGCATGGTGTGGTGCTGAGCTATAAATGATGCTCCATGAAAACATTTTCCCCTAATGCAGTAGCGCTAAACTAAACTGCAATGTCTGTAGGGCCATAGGATGTGGGTGATGATGCTTCAACATAACAGCACTGGCTACAAGTCATGAACAGGGCTACAAATGTAATGTTTTCTGTCTCAGCAATTCCCTGCTAAACGGCCACAGAGAAGTTTATTGAGTAGGACAAAATATAACTGCAGGTGTTCCTCTTTTAAAAATCCCTGAAATGAGCTCTCTTAAAACAGGTGATGAGCTGAAATACAGTTACAGAAGCACCTATTTCTTGTCCCATATAAGCTCACGGTAGTGCATTGGGGAGTTTCTGTTTGAGAGACTTACATTGCTGGTTGGTATAGGGTCATGGATTTGTCTTAAAAAGTGTAAATATCTGGCTATTCCAGAGCGAAACACTTCTAAACTTCAGAAAAAATAATCTTCTGGTACTACAGCTTTCTTCTTTGTCCTTTTAAAAGGATTGTGGCATGGTCTTGGATTATTATAAACTGCTGCTTCAAAACAAGTTGTACTGATGTACTGAGAGTGACTCAAAAATAGTGTATGCTTTGTGGGGAGTGGTTAAAAAAATACTTGAGCAATGACAGAAGAAGGGGGGAAAAGGTTTGTTGGACTTTTTTGCAGAGCCACAGGCGCTGCTGGAAATGTTTCTGGTTGCAGCACATGGTGTGTTTTGAGCCACAGTTGGTAATACATGACAGTGAAGTGGCTCATTGAAAAGGACCAAACCTAATACCAGAAAAGGGATTGATTTCATGCTCTGACTCAGTAATGAAAATTCACATTAGGAGACAACAGTGCTCCACAAGAGAACTTTTACTTTCCTTCCTTCTTTTCATAGTGCACAGCTGAGTGTGAGAAGAAGAGTCTGAGTGTAGTATCCTTGAAAACTAAAAACTGAGTAACTGTAGTCACTGATAGTCCATATACTTAACGTATAACCTTGCCTAAAACACAGCTGTAAAATACCCTGTGCTTCTTTTACAATAGCTGTATGTCAGAGTTGTTTCATTACTGTGTGAGAATGGGGTAAGATAGAAGGAAGAGTCGCTGAAAGTACTTAGTGTGTTTGGCTGATAAAAGCCCCAGCATAAATTTCTCTGGGAAAAGAAAAACAAGTTCACAAAGTAACAGAGAAAGAAGACAACTGTAGGACGTGCACTACAAAGTGGTACAAACAGGTGGCACAGACATGCCTCATCTAGAATGGGCTCCTTGTGTTGCCTAAGTGCCCTCTGGCCAGTGCATGGCTCAAGAAGCCTGTCTTTGGAAGAGCAGAATAGTAAAACCAAGCTTTCCATTGCCAGTTGACCATGTTTTGGATCTTTCCTTTCTGAGCTAAAGTAAATGTCAACTCAGGCTTTCCAGTGGGGGCAAAAATAGAATGTAAAATAAACTACTGATTGCTATTCTTTAGACCAAAAGGACCTCAGGAAGTCAGGCAATTTCAATGCCTTGTGTACAAGTGTCTGGACCAGATGACTTCCCTAGGTTACCTTTCAACATAAACTATCCTGCGACTTGGAAAGCATTCACTCGGGCAAAAATACGTATTCTTAAAGCTATAATAAACTGTATATAAAATATTTCACCTTCTTAACCCCTAAGATTCATTATAACTTGTTCTAAACCACCCCTCCAATACATAAAGCATCTTTTTGGAAATACCAGGTGATGCTTGTTTCAACTTCTGCATTAAATGGCTGAAACTAGAACATAAAGCACTCGAAAGTTAAAATGTTAAATTCTAGATTTTTTTCTCTTCAAAGGAGAAAAGATATTATGCCCTGCTGCTTTACAATTCCTTTTTTTTTTTCTTAAAATGTTTACTGCATATGAAGTTGGTGGTTTAAAACAAAATTTCAGTCCTTAGTCTAAGGTTAGGGAAGACTTCTGTTATTATAGTCAGTATAGACTTAATGTTGTTAATGTCTCTTGTTCAATAACCTCTTACTAGTCACAGACACCTGGAAACACACTTCAGTGGACAGATGTGTAAATGACTACCTACCACCTGAAGTCTTTTTAAAACAGCCCACACTTTTCAGCTTTGAAAAATAGTGTTCTTCTTTTCAGATTGTTCCCATTAGGTTTATTAGCTCCTGGTTCGTCTATAACGAACTTCTTTTTTCAGGGAAGTGATAAGTACATCGTATGTAGTGACACCAGAGCACAACTGAGATTTCTTGAGAAGCTCGATCACCTAGAAAAACAGAGAAAAGATGAAGAGGAACGTGAAATGTTGCTTCGAGCAGCCAAGGTAAGACTCTATGTTTCCAAGGAACTTGTCATGTCCTCTAGGTTGGTGACCATCTTCAGGTTTCTCCTGCTTTAAACAACCGTTTAATGCTTTAACCATTAACCCTGTGACTGAAAATCTATAATGTTTAGGACAGTTGAGGCTATACAGAAAATGATTCAAACTATTTACATTTCCTAAATAATCCACAGGACTTCTTTGAAAGGTGTCATGGGGTAAACTCCTCTTTTGAGATTATTCCTACTGGTTAAAATGAAGTAAAAATCTATCAATGTCCTTCCTGTATCTCTTTTTGCCTCTGAAAGAGAAGCCTGGTGAGATCCACCACTCTTGCAGGTGTATTTGTTTTCTGTAATCAAGTTCAGAAGTCTAGCCTTGGAGCTGGTACCACAGCATCCATGAGCCCCTGATGGAGTTGTTGCTAGTACAGAATAAGTTTCTTCTCTCTTCCCTCTCCTCAGGAAGAGAAGGGAAAAAAAACTACAACAGTAGATGTTGCTTCATCATCTATGACTTGACCATCTTCTGTTGATTCTTTTCTTTTGGTTTTGTTTCAAGCCAAATTCTGGAGCCGCTTGGGTGGAAGTCTGATCTAGAGTTGAACGAACTGTGTTGTGCTTGCATGAATACAACTCCCTTTCTTTCCTATACTTCCTGTCCTTTTTAAGTGTCTGCTGCTGACATGAACAACATCATGCCTAGACTGGACCTGACTGACAGTGTTAGCATCATTTTCAGCTTAATCTTGCCTCTGGCTAGAGCAGAGGCAGCCGGCCCAGATGAGGAGGGGTGCACACGTATGTGCGTGGAGGGGGATGGAAGCCAGTCTGGATTGAGGCATTCACCCCTGGAGCTAAATCTTTCAATCACCAGAGAAAACTGTCATTTATTAAATATTTAACAGATAGGATGGTGTTTGGATGCCAGTAATTTCTATTCAATCTTTTTCCTCTTCCTTTGGTAGAGCCGTTCCAATAAAGAAGATCCAGAGCAACTGCGGTTAAAGCAGAAAGCAAAAGAGGTAGGACTTTCCAGTTACCATGCTTGCCTTTGTGTGTTGAGAGAAGGTTGGCAGCCCTGTCCTGGCAATTAGGTCAGGGTTTATTTTGCTGCTGCATACCATTTGCAGAGGCCTTGGGGAAGGACAGGAACTGCCACAGGCAAGGGCAGTGCTTCAAATGAGGTCAATGAATTATGAGCTCTCTTTTTTTAACATTTTATTTTTGCAGTTTCAGTCCTGTCTCGAAACAGTCCTTTGTAAACTGCAGCAGTACACTTGGTAGGAATATAATGTGGGATTAAAAAAAAAAAAAAAAGAGAAACTTTGAGATTTAGCATCTGGGACCGTACAATAGGCTACATTTTTCCAGGGTAATTGTTCGTTTTGTAAATCTGATACTGCTTATAATTCTTTGGCTGGGAGGCGGTACTGGGATTTAGTTTTAAATGGAAAACGCCTCTGGCTTTTAATTTTCTGGGCCCAGCAGTTTTCTGTTCTGGAATGGAGCCCTTGTTTCACACAGTTCATGTTTAGCTGCAGGGGTTTTAGTTTATAGCTTAGACTGGTTAAGCTTTTACTCCCAGAGGCCTCTGCATAGCAACTGTAGAAATCAACAAATAAGTTCATTTATGTCTGCAGCCTCCTCTCAGTAGCTGACTTTTTACATTTCCCAATATCCATTTCCTGACTTTTCTAGCCTGAGAGAAAAAAGCTCCACTAATTGGAGCTTATTTTAATTGAGCCTTAATATTGGATCTCACTGGAGTTGCCCCCAGAGCTACTGGGAACAGAATGAAATGAAAGTACCTAAGGTTGAAGATGTGTGTGCATGTGTATGTGTGTGTGAAATTTTTCACTTGACCTACAGATTCTTGTCCCTGCTGAATAAATCATCAAGCCTGTTCACATTTCTGATTAAGGATCTGACAGCAGACGATAATAAAGACAATTGAGGTGTGAGACGTGTGATACAGAGCTGAAGAAATTGGTTTCTATAGTTACTTGACTGATTTCATGCAATTTTTAAGGATCTTTGTGCTAAATGAGAGTGATTTTCTGAGCAACCTTTTTCCTTAACTGTGCCTCTTGAACTATGAAATTTGTTGTTGCTTAACATTGCTGCACTTGGCTCCTAGGTGCCAGCAGCAGCAGCAGGTTATTTATGAATGCTTTAAAGGCCCTTATTGTTTGGATTAATGTAGGGGCCCAGGCAAAACAAATGGAAATCCAGTAAAACAGTATTTGAATCAATGCTCTGGATTTGCACCATAGTAGACAAAATTTGTAAAATGAGAGAGAAGGAACTTGCTTTACTATCTATCTTTTAATTCTTTGTTTCTGCCTACAACTCTTTCTTCATTCCTACAATCTGTGAGTACAAAGTTGCCCTAAAGCCCTTCCCAGTTTGCCCTCTAGTGCCACCAGGATCAACAATCAGTGGGTGATGCTAATCTGTCTTGTTTTGTAGGTGACTTTACCTCTGCATCATCTGATTGTTTCTAGATGTACTTTCTTTTAATAAAGACTGCAAAGTAATTAATTTATGCAGCTTCTTTTCTCTTGTTTTCTGAACAATAATGTGTAAGATCATGAAAAATACTCCGTGGTTTGCATATTTAGAACACAAGGTTAGGTTAGATTCATTGATATTTTTCATGAGATCTCTTTTAAAAAGTGGCATTGTGGTGTACAAAAAAAGGAGCCAACAGAGCAGAGAAGGCATCTAAGTTTAGTGCTTAGTGTTCTAATATGTCTTGAATTCCCCTCCTTCAGTACATCTCATCTTGTGGCAGACTAACACAACCTGTATCACTCTTTATCCTGAGTGTGTCTCCATGCTGTGCTGCTCCCAGAGTGAGTCTCCAACTGCTCCACCAAAAGAAGAGGAGGCAGATGTGCCTCTTGGGGCAACATAGATCTTTGTGTTGGTATTCACTTGCCCTCTGTCCTGCAGCTTTGTTCTCCGGAGAATGAGGCAGCCAGAAACTTCTCCAAGCTTCACATGGAGAATGGGGATGCCCACCTTCTGTGCCAGTGGTGCTTTTTCATCTGAGACCATCTCAGGATTGAGTGGAAATGAGAGCAAATGCAGCTGGAAAAAATTAGCACTTCATTGACAGTTTGGAGAAAACTGGTCAGCACACATTTGCATTGAAAAAATGCGAGTTTGAATAGGACTGGAATAAGAGCAAAATAAAAATCAACAAATATCTCAAGACTAAAACTGGTAACACAGAAGCGTGGTGTACAGTGTGATGAAATGGCTTACCCTTGTCTGTCTGTCTTGTCATGTTGTGGTTATAGTCTGCTGCTAAGGAACAAAACTTGGAAACTTTGATACTTCTGTCAGCTGAAATTGGATCCTTTCCAGGTTGCTCTGGTTGAGTATCTGCTGGAAAGCCTGATCTGATTGTCTGCTTATAGTTCTTTAAGAATTAATATGGACCTGCCTTCTTCAAAGCTGTCTTTTATATGTTGATGGTGACCTCTTGGGAGAAGGGAGATGGTGTGGAGTGATGGCACTTTAGCATGTTCTAAAGCAAAGTTTCCCAAAATGCAGGGTATACATCCTGACAATGAATAATTATAAATCCAGCATGTGCTGTCATCCAGTAGCTGGAAGCAACATCTTAACATTGCTGGAAGTACATCCAGAGACTCTGCAGTGGATTCTTTTATCCAAAAGGCTATACATAATTGCTGTGACCTTTTCATCCTTTTTGCATGACCTATTGCCTCAAACTTCCTCTATGCTAAGTCATTTATTTTCCTATATTCTTAGCCTATGTACCTTGCTATGAATTAAGTCTGTATTTATTTCCCTCTTTCACCTGTTTCAGCAGATTTTAATACCTATGGAAAGTGCACATGCCTTCTGAGACAGCTGCAAGGCTTGCCCCAAGCTGCTGCTTTGTGCACTCAAGAATTTTGTCCTTGCTCTCATGGACCAGCTCTTTGTGCAGTGGCATTCCTGCAGTCTGGGTAAATTACCCCTGTTTTTCATTCTGCCTTATCTGCCTCTTCAAACTGAGAGGATGCAGTCTTGTCACTGTCCCTGATGTTTGCACTATTAAACCATAACTTTTTTTAGGTGGTTTCTACTATTTCCTGTTCTACTTTCTACAGTGCTTCCAGTTACAAAGAAAATGTTCAGTCAATGTGATTCTTGTTGCTGTATTTATAGTTTATCTGTGGCTTTATCCCCTTTCCTGAAATGAGCTTTCCTAAATTGAGTAGGTGTAGGATACTGTCAAATGTGCAAGCCAGCCATATGAACAGTGCATCCCAGAAGACCTGTAAAAATGTCAGTATTAAACAGTGTGTACTATAATTCTAAATATAAACTCTGATCCCTTAGAATCGTTTAGTTTGGAAAAGACCTCTAAGATCATCAAGCCCAACTGTTAGCCCAGCACTGCCAAATCTTGGACCATCACTAAACCATGTCCCTAAGTGCCACATCTAAGTATTTTTTAAATCCCTCCAAGAATGGTGACTCAATTACTTCCTAGGACAGCCTGTTCAAACGCTTGACAAACCTTTTCGTGAAGGAATTTTTCCCAATTTCTTTGTACTTCTGTCCATCCTCTTCGAAAGTGAGTGTGCTTTTGTAGTATGCCTTAAGGAAGCTTAAGGCTGAGCCTGGGCAAACCTTTCAGAATGTATCTAGGCAAGATACCTGCTTGGGGTTGAGCAGGTGAACAGGTATTTTACTGAGAGCATCTTTGCTTATTTCCATGGTAGCCACCTTTATCCCTGCTCTTACCTTGTGTCACCTTGCAGCATCTGTCAGTGCATAAAGGGAAGCAGCTACATCTTGAGCTAGGGGAAGGAGTGTATGGAGCAAGCGCCTGATGGACAGCAGATTTGCCTGCCTGCCTCATTCCTTGCTCTCTCAGCAGGTCTGCTCACTTGTGTCTTGGCTTGCAAAGCAGGATGTAACCAAAGTATGTATTCTATCATCATCTGTTAAAACCAGGTGGGGCAGTGTTCTTTATCTTTTCCACAACCCATCCTTCCTCCAGGGAGATATCTTCTGTTAATGGGCCATTGAGTCCCACTGCATGACTGATAAAATTGCATCATCCCATTGTGAGATGCTCCACCCAGGGGGAGGAGCCAAGCATTTCCTACCTAGATAAAATCTGAAACATCAGATCTGGAACATCAGAGCAACTTTTTTCCACGGGATTCCCAGAGGAAAACCATATTTTCCACGTCATCACAGGACCTTTGGAGGAAAACTGCACCTTTCTACAGGAACCACTGCTTCAACAGCACCACATCTGTCACTCCAGGAGGACTGCAGCCACCATTTAATCAGACTGCTACTAACACCCTGACTGACGTGGTGTCAGGTTGTATTCTGACTCTGTCAGTGTTTTGGTTTGTTTTTTTTTTCTTTTTTTTTGTATTACTGTATTTTTATTTTTAATTTTCCTGGTAAAGAACTGTTATTCCTATTCCCATATCTTTGCCTAATAGCTCCTTAATTTCAAAATTATAATAATCTGGAGGGAGGGGGTTTACATTCTCCATTTCAAGAAAGGCTCCTGCCTGTCTTAACAACACCTGTCTTTCAAACCAAGACAACTTGCGACTGCACAGATCTTCCACTCCCTTGTTCCTGCCTGCATGATGCACTCCTGCATTTTTTGACACAGATACAAGATGGCAGTTGATGAGATGCTGAGAAAGTTGAATACCTTTAGTATCAGCTGACTGGGAGGAAAATGGCAAACCCTAGGGTTTTTGTAGAGACAAAACAACCCCCATAGAAAACATCAAATAAAGAGCCAGCATGATTCCGGTGTGTTCTGGATCCTTACATAGTAATGACTGAATTTTAGTTGTTCCGTAGTATCTTTTCAAGAGTTACTCTCTTTTTTTCTTGTCTTATATAACCTAAGTCGCCTATTTCCTCTCGCATTCTCAGGTAACAAGTTACTGTAACTTGATTCTTTGCTGCTTGCCCTACTACCCCCAACTCACATTTTCAAGCTGTTTTCTTTTTCCTCTTGTGCTGCTTCTCTATCTGGTCTTCTGGACCTAATGGTTCAAATTATTTAAGACCTCATTGTGATCAATTGGCTTTTTTTATGAGCTTTCAGCATCATCCTAAGAACTTCTGCTTAATTACCTGGTTTATATTATCTTGATTATGCTATAGTGTTTTTTACCTGCTTCTGCATGTTTTGAAAAACAAAAAATCAAACCACGATAATCAAAGAGACATAAATTTTATTAGCTGCAATGTAGCCTTACAAATTACAAACGGCAATCATCAGAGATTTGTTGTGTTAAAAGTCTTGTAGAAAATCAGAAATAGAAATTCCACGATGTGTTAGATTATTGGGCAAGCTACAAAGTGAACCAAATGCGTGTTTGTGACACTCATACTGGTGTTTGGAAGGAATGTAAGAAAAGAGCAGATGAGACACTGCACTGAATACCCTAAAACCATCTGCCTGAAAGATAACAACTATTTTTAGTGAAAAACAGCCCCCCCCACAAAACTCCATTAAGCATGTTCTTGGATTTGCAAATAGCCTTTTCTCAGTTTGTCTGAGAGACAGAGAATGGACATATAACCAGTTGCAACTATGGCCTTAGGTCAGAAATTTGCTAATAGAGGAAACTTTAGGGCTGAAAGTATAAAAAGAAAATGATAATCGAGATCCAGAGAGTCATATGCCAAGAAGTGTTGGGTGGACTGCATGATGAGATGGACAAACCTGCCTGCTGATGGTCATTGAACGGTCTTCTAAATGATAGCATCTGAAACAAAACCTGTGGAATATGTTGCATTGGTGTGGGGTGCTGTAGCCTGTTTCTTGTCCTTGCAGCAAAATTAGCCTAGGCAGTGTCTGAAAGCACACAGAGAGCTTGATTCCAGACACCCAAGAACTTCTTCCAAGTAAGGCAAGCTGATGGGATTGCACAGAGGAAATCATGTTCCAAGTATCCTAGAAGACACAGAAATGTACCAATAATGGTTAAGCAGACAAAAAAACAGGTAAAAGGCAATACACCCACCAACATACAGGAACTTCCTATCAATAATGGGCAAAATAAGGAGTCAGGAAGTCACTGTGCCCTGGATTTTTTCCTTGTGTGGAGTTAATTATATATTAGGAAATGTGAAATACCAACTCAAAATACCATTTTTTCCCCTCCTCCTATTGGTAGATTACTTCATGGCTGTCCTGGAAAAATGTTCTGTTGTTCTCCAGAACATTTTATTGCACTCTCTTAGACAAAGCAGCTGGTCTTGGGGGACACAGCCACAGTAGGGCCTGTTGTGCCACTGAAGCAGGTATGTGGGATATTAATCTGAAAGAAATCTACAGTATTACATACAGCTCTATTGTAAGTCAGGACTGCATTTCAAAAAATGCATGCTATTCTGCCTTTCTGTTGTTAAATCTAAATTACAACAGAGGGAAAAGTCAGTGGAAACTAATTGTATGGCTAATTAAAACAGTTTGGAAGGAAGCAATTGCAAGAAGAGAAATTGCATTATAGGCAAGAGGAGAGGATGGTAAATGTTTAAATATGCAGCCTCCAAGTGTCAGTTTTCCTCAGAGAATGTCCCCCATATGAGAAGTCTGCTATTCAGCCGCGTTCAACCTGTAGGGCAGAAAATTTTGTATAGGAAAGGTAGAGACTGGAGGCAGTAATGCTCATTGAGCTTTATGACAACCAGTGCGAGAGGCTTGGGATTGAAAGCAGATTTTAAGGTTTATTTTTCATTTTCTTCTCAAGTTTCTTAAAATGCTTAAAGGGAATGTGAAAAAAATTGCAGTTCTTTCTTCCAAAGACAATGAAGAAAGGAGTGACTGAGAGCAGTAGGCAACTTTCAAAGCACTAAACAGAGGACATAATGAAACCCAGTGAAACCTTGCTTGAAAAAGCTGGTCAAAAAGAGACAATGGATACAAAAAAGAGAAAAGTCATTTCAGTGGGATAAGTGGAACCACTAAAAAGGTATCTCAGTATTTAGTTCTTTAAAAATACACAAGTAAAGGGCAGTAAAAGGCTCAGATAGGTCCTGAGGTTTCTCTTTCACAGATGTGAGCTAGAAAAAGGTAGACATTGAAATTCGGTCACAGTTTCTTTGACTTACTTTGAATTTTACTATTTGTTAATTTATTGTTTAGTTTCTTTATTGTGGAAGCTGATAGGATTGTGAGTTTCTCTGTCTTTTGTATGCCTATATTCCTTCCTTTTTTTTTCTTCTCCGGCAAGTCTTATACAAATTCTTGTTCATCTACTTTAGTGCTTTTATTACTCCTGATGTACTTATTGCTGGATAGCACACATAACCCTTAGGCATACATTAAGTTGTCTTCAGCCTTCCCTGGTTTCCTTTCCTGCCAGTTCTTCTGTTAGTTTAAATATTTATTTAATCTGTCTGTACTCTATCTGCCTGTAATGTCATATGTGGAGACATCCCCACTTTTTACTTAATATTAGAGCCAGTATCTTGTACATACATTTTTAAGTCTTTCTCTTATATTAATTATAACTAAGTCCAGAATTGTGGTGTTTAGCCACATCTGTCTTGCCAGCATTTCTTCTGAGCTCATTTACATCCATGGGGCTGTATTTATTTGTTATTGCATTGCCAAGACATTTTTTACTTCTTTTTTTCCCAGGCATGAGTTCCTAGCATTCAAATGAAGAGAGATTTCTTTTCTCTGCTCCTCAGATTTGTTTCCTAGTACTTTGTATATGGAAGTGCCTGCAGAAGCAGCCAGTGGTATGAATTTCTCATGCCAGCACAATGCTGGCGTGTCATCTTCTGGGCAAGGGCTGCCTGTCTGGCTTTTCTTTAACCTCAGTCCTGTTACTACTCTGTGAGCCCTGGCTAGGACAGGTGATCTCATCTCTACCTGTAGAAAAACCTTCCCTGGTAAAACCGTTTTTTGAGGATCTAGAGAGCAAGTGTACTTTGTCTTCTGTGAAAGCTTATATCAAATACCTGAATCCTGTCCTGGGTACTTTGTGACCAGACACAAAGGCTTTCATTTACTCCTTTTCAAGTAACTTGAATTCAGCCAGATAACACTCCTTTTCCCTCCGCACCTTTAATAAGACAACCACCCTCTGCTGTACACATCATGGATTAGCTGCTGTGAATTAGTTGACTTTATTTCTAGCAGTGTATACTTTTCATCAGTTGTGTTTAAGGGATTCTTCCTCTTTAGGGAAAGCCTCAATATTTGCATAACTTGCACTATCGAGGCTCTGGTAAGGCAGGCAACCACATTATCATGTACTTCATAACTAAAAGAGTTTAAAACCAATCTGCAGTATTGCTTTAAGTAAAAGTTTCAGCGTCTCATAACTGAAGTACTTCTTGTCTTCTTATACAACTTGAAATTTATTTTTTAATATTAAAGTGCCTCAAAAATGTCATTGGTGTAATAGTAAAAATAGATTTTGCGTATTTTCTGAAACGTGGGGTATGAGACATAAGCGAGAGAATTTCTGAGAGCAGGAAAAGAAATACTTTTCTCAGAGGATTGAGTGAAGAACAGAGAGGTCAATTTTAAAACCTTTCATTTTGTGTGATTACAGCCATGCTGCAAATGCCATTTCACTATAAGGAAGGACTTTAAAACATACCTTATTTCCTGATTTCTGCTGCAGGTCAGATTAACTAAAATGGTTATTGTGTCACCCTAGAGATTCCTGCTTGCTGCAAGACCAGACTTTAAACCCTATTTTTATTATTAAAAAGGCCAGCAGCAACAAAGACTATTTTACAAGTTCTGAGACGTTTTCATAGCAATTTGATCTTTATACATAGGTTTTTAGAACTCTTTGTACTGCAATTCTTAGCATATGTGAAATCAGAAAGGGGGAGAAACGAAGCATGAACATTCATTTGCCACTTGCCTGGAACCCAACCCCTCTTAATGCCCTTCTTGGGGAACGAATTTTGAATAGAGCATGTGTTGGGCTCTTGTGTTGTGGTGGAAGAGCAGCATCTTTCAGCAGATGAAGTAGGTGAGGTTGAGGGACAGCCTGCTAATTTGGGGGTCTGATGTATGGTGCAGCTCCCTCTTGCTCCTCTGGAATTGCCATCATACACTTCAGTCTTCAAGGAAAAAGATACACCTCTTTTCAACATGGGTATGATAGTATGATTTCAGGTGGGTGTGACAGTTCTCTTTGTATCCTGTTATGCTCAAGGACATCAACGGTAAGAAAACTGAGCTCTAGAAGAGAAACTATGCTGCTTCTCTTTGTTATATTTTAATAAAATGTATACACTTCTGATACTGTCCCTTACTGCAGTGATCTTTCTTCCCTAACTTAGGTGCTACAAAACTGACTGTTAAAGAAAGATTTGACTCCAGGTAGTCACCTTTTGCTCTTTCCTAATCTTGTTTAGGAAAATCTGGCAGTAGTTAGCCAGCCAGTATCCTCAGGTCTCCCTTGACATTATCTGCCTGTCTTCTCCTTATCCTGTGCTTTTAACTGCTCACACAACATTTAGACATTTAATCTGCAATTTTTAATGGAACAAAACTTGATGAAAAGATGATTTTGCTGGCTTCAGCAGGGCAATTTGGATGACTGCCCATATCGCTTAATGGGGATCTGTTGAGTCCATTATAGAAATTGAGTGTTTAAATTCATTTGTCTTAATTATGTTCTCAGAAAAATCCCTGAGATGTGTAGAACACAACAAGACTATGATTTTTTTTCCTTTTGCTCCAAACCCCTGGTGAGATTCTGTATGATTTGAAAAATCCTTTGACTAGCTAGGAGGTGGAAAATGTATTGGAGAGAGCAGATGTTGGTAATGACATGTGATTCTAGCATTGTCTTGGGAACTGCCTGGTCGAACATGAATCAGTTCTGTTTCTAGAAAGCGTATCTTTTTTATACAGTCCCCCAAGTGTCATCCTCTGTTACCTCTGCCAGCGCTGCCCTCCAGCAGCATTGCTCCCTCCTGCACTGTGTCTGTGCCAGCAGCACACTTGGTACTCTTGAACTCCACAGGGTAAACGGTGAAGGTGCAGGGCACTGCCCAGTCCTCAAACAGAGCTGCATTCTGATGCTCCACCATGACAGCCTCAACCTGCCCCATCCCCTCCACCCCATGCTGATGCCAGCCCAAAGCCCTCTTGGTATTTAATTTATAGCTCTGTCCTCACACTTGACCATGGCTGCCCATCAACAGCAGCTGTAAAAATGAGAGAGGGGCTTATTGCAATGCTGCCTCAAGCCAGAGGTGTTCAGCAGCCACAAGTCTAACTGCAGTATAGCTGGTTGGTGTGTGTTTTGTAGGGTTGAGAGAGAAGGGTTGAGATACGTTTTTTTTCATCTGTTTTCACTTTCCCCCATGTCTGATTGGCTGGAGTGTGTTACTGAATATAAAGATACAAGATTCAGTCTATATGTGAGATTAAAGGAAAGTTTATCTTAAACATTTTATGCTAGTAGACTGGCTGGAGTTAACCTCAGACAATTGCAAAGTACTAGTAGTTTGAAAGTTTATAGTCTGTAAAGTATTCTTGAAAGCAGTCCTGTATATTTGGATAAAAAACAAGCTGACTGAATTGAGTGAATTTTGATAAATAAGGTGTTAATTGCTTACACTGCATACAAAAGCCAGAATAGTATGTGTGTGGTAAGTGAATGATGGTACCTAGCATTGAAGAAGTACTACTATGTGAAGAAGTACTACTACAATAAAAGCCTACATAGGGTGATCAAAGATGACTTGCAAATAGTGCTGTTTTCAAAACTGAAACATACAACCCCCTCCAAAATTCTGTTCTCAATATATTTGTTAAAATCTTGCTTTCCTGGATTTCTGCTGAAAAACTTTGAGCAGTTTGAGTCTTCCAGGGAACATTGTCCTTTTAGGAATCTTGCCCTGAAATACTGTTTTTAGTTAAGTAGCCTACTTGCTGCAGTACTTGATATGAAGCTGCCATCATCACTAAAGTCTACTTATATGAAGTAAGATAATGCTTGTAACAACACCCACCCTGAAACCACCCAGCCAAAACCTCTCTTCCCCAAAACAGTCCCCCTGAGCCCCAAAGTATTTCTTCGTTGTGGATTCAACTTTATTTAAGTGGTAGCAAGTAAGGGACTTTACACCATGTAGATGCTGCAAGCTCAGTTGTTGTCAGCTGCTCTTCTCCTCTCCACGTGGGATCTCTGAGAGCTGAAAAGCAAGCAAAATCATAGACTGTTGCAAGCTTGGTAAGCAGGATATCTGTATTGACTGGGTGAGGAAGTCCAGGTAATTGGGTTTATGATGGGGAATGGGAGGAGATTTGGATGCTTTCCTACCCATGGTATGGTTGTACTTAAATTTTTTTAAGACGTGTGCACATCCATGCAGAGAATCTCCATCTGAACAATCTTCTAAGTCCTGGGAATGGGGAAGACGTGGGCTACAGAGCTACACTAGTTGCAGGTCAGATCATCCCAAGGTTGACATCAAACCAGAGGTTTGTGTTTGGAAAGCCTTCCTTCTGCACCCATGCTCCAAGTTGGACAGCTGGTGGATCTGGAAGCAGTGTGGTTGTATTAGCAAGGTGGCTGATCTAAAACAGTAAGTCTGTCAGCAAACTTCACTGGGTTGAGCTCCAGAGCAGCTGGCATCAATAATTGTTGAATAGAATATATCTCCAAGTACAAGAATAAAACTCTTTTTTTTTTTTTTTATTTTTTTATTTTTACATTTTAATCCTCTTTACTGTGCGTTTCTGTCCCATCCCAAGTTTACCTAACCCAGGTGAAGGTTGTTTTTAATGATTTCTTAAGTGTTCAACAGTTTTGGAGGTGAATGAAAATAAACATTCAGTGTGTCTCTACCTTGCTTCAGATGTTCCTGAATTTTCAAATATGTTCCAGGAAAAGAAAGACTAGCAGTCAAATAGCAGCATCATGTTAAATTGGGTAGCGCAATGTTTCACAATGGCAATATTGAGTGCTGGATTCAGGTGATAGAGGAAATTGGGTATCTTGCTTGTGCAGTCAGGAACTGAGATTTTGAAATCAGAATAAACCCAGATCACATAACCTGGTAACCTCCATTTTTAATACTAACCCAGCTTCATAAAGCAAGATGTTCTGTTAACCAGAAACAACAAAAGAAACAACATTACCTTATGAGGTAATGAAGCAGCTGCAAGGCTCATGTTAAGGCTGCATTGATACTACAGTGTGGTCTTCATAAAAGATGTTACTTACACAGTGCTGTCCATAGGGCTCCAAGCATGACTGAGTACTGGAATTTGTCAAAAATGAGCAGAAGGAGGGGAAAGATGCTGTGAAATTGTTTCTGTAGGAGCTACAGAGCTGTATGAAACTGTTATAAAAAGAACCTTTAACATAATGTTTATCATAATTAATGTAGATGTTTTCTCTTTAAATTAGATGCAGCAGTTGGAATTAGCACAGATGCAACAAAGAGAAGCCAACCTCACAGCTTTGGCAGCCATTGGACCAAGGAAGAAAAGACCATTAGATTCATCAAACGTTGGATCTGGGCTCGAGGTACAGATGTGGCTTGCAATGACTTGCATAGTGTTACATCTTCATACTGAATTACATTTATCTTTCCCTGTAGGAAGAAGTGAGAATTCTCTCACACAAAATGATTTGTTGCATTCTGTAAGAAAGCTAGTTCGTGTGTTAGGTGCTTGAAAGGATTGTTTCTGGTAAATTTGATGAGAGTATGTAATTGTGTGTTAAAGGAAAGACTGTACATAAGAGCGCTGTGTGTAAAGGACTGAATGAAATGATGACTCTGAGAAATTCCCATCGCAGAGGGTAGTGGAGGGTAACCAAGCTGTGGTGGCTTCCACAGTGGGTAGTTGTCATGGCCCCTTAGTTGAACTCACAGTGCCTGGTTTAGATGGCTTTTGAAATGGCTCTTGGTTTGACATTTGACTGTGGACATTTATCCAGGCACAATGCATAGGCACTCTTCTCAAATATTCTGTGAGTTCACCTTGGCTAGGTTCTCCCAGAAAAGTAGTAAGTAAGACTGTTCACTCCCTGCAATGAGCCAGATTGTCTTCTATGGCTCAAGTTGAATATTGAAAGTGCTTTTAACAAATCTTTTCTGAGCAAATCTGTTAATGTGCAGAAGAGTAACTGCTCCTGGTACCTGGGAAGCTTTTGTGGCTGCAGAAGTCCTTTCTGAGGAGACGGACAGCCTGCTTCTGTTAGAGGTCATCATCTTTGCTGGAGATGAGAGAAATTAGTGTTACTGGCAGTTTTGCCCCTCTATTACAAAGCCTCGATATTGCTTAAGTGGAAGGCTGGCCTGACATAATCACAATGAGCAGGAGCCTGGAAAGTAACTCTTGTGTGGAGGCCATGGTGGCAAAGTTGTCCTGTCTGATGAACCTTAAGTCTCTTTCATTCTTGTTGTCAGGGAAGCTTAAATAGGTGGTAGAATTGAAAATACTCTGTCATTTTTGCATAGTGGAGTCTGGGAGGACCTTGGCCTCAGTTACTTGCAGTGTAACTGAGACAGTGGTGGGATCTGTTCTGTAGTTTTTTTCTTCATCTGAAGTGTGACAAGAGGCCTCACTAAGCAGGTGAAATAAGACTTGTTTCAGTGAATTTTTAACTTATTTTTTCCCTGACATGAATACAGAATTAGGTCTTTGAATACTCCCTGTTAACCACAATTGAAGAGAAGCAGTCTGTCTCTAAACAAGCTGTAGAAAGCAGTGTTCACAGCTTCTGAGCAGCTTTTCTTCTCTTCTTTGAAGTTTTTTAATGCACGTTCACATGAAGCTAAATGTATGGCTATTTTTTTTTATAATACCACTGGAAAAACTTGAAAAAATCAGTCTAGCACTAGAACAGTTTTCCCCATCCTTTTCTCATCTTCCCCCAAGCTTCTATCAGGTAACTATTCCTGTTCTTCGTAGTGGTTTTCTGTAGTTATTGCCGGATTTGTTTCTGAATATTTAACAAGTCTGCCTGTTAAGTACTTTTCAGTTATTTCTCATCATCTGTGGTATGTCTGCTTTATTAAAAGCTTCATGAGATTATGCCAAAGCGAGACAGATAACAGTATTGCTGTTGAAAGCTGGTGATCCATTATTTACTTTACCACTTCAAAAGAATGTGGACACGACATACCTAAAACTGACTATAAACCTTGATAACATTCCATTGTCACAAATTTACCTGCTGTATTTTAAGCAGCTTCTCATATAGGTTGCTATACTGATTTGTAAGGGCAGTAGGTGAAGCTAATTCTGACAGTGAAACTATTTTTGTTTCTTGCATGCAAGCTCACGTTCCAGTGCCTAGTTCTTAGACTTTGTGCTACCAGAAAGCATTTCTCTGCAGACCTTTTTTTTTCTATTCTGTGAAATTACGCAGGACAGCAATCCTTGAGAAGGATGTTTAGATTTAAATGTTTTTAAGTGTCCCAGTATATCTGAGCAGGATTTATAAAAGGCTTAAGACTTCTCATGTAGAATTAAGAATGGTTTTGACAAACACTCTCTAGTTCAAGAAGCAGAACATTTGTAATACATTCATGATAACATGGCAAAACATCCTGAGCAGTAAACAACATTCCATTCTTCAGAGATGAAAGGAGGTCTTTGAAACTGAAAGCAAGTACAATATGGCCTTAGGCTGATACACATTTGGGCATCTTTAAAATCATCTTTTTGGGCAACCTGTCTGAGAATAATTTAAACAGGCAGGATATGCTTTCTCATTTCAAATTGCACATACAGACAAAATACAGACAGCTTTACTCTCAAGTAATCTTAAATGTCAGAACTTCTAGACTGTGCAATGGCAAGTAAAACTGCATAATACTCCTGTGACCTTTTATTATTATTATTATTTTTAAAGCCTAATAACTTGGTAGACAGGTATGATGGAAGAAGTTATTCCTAAATATGAATGATATTTAACATTATTGAGTGAAATCACTGATGCTAACTGGATTAAGATTTTTGACTACGACTTCAACTTTCTTTGGATGATGTTCTTTGTACAATGTTTGTGTCTCCTATGGCCATGTCAGCTCTGTACAGCTTCTTTTTATGGTTGCCTACTGCAATAATTAAAGGAAAGGAATTGTTTCGAGCAATTATTGACGCAAACTGAAGCCCTAAGGTATTTGGGCAGACAGGGAAGAAACAATCAGTTACAGTATGCATTAAAAAAGTGAAACTCTGTAAGCAAATTTGTCGTATATTTGCCTTTCTTTATTCAGTGCCAAAATGTAATGGATAATGGGAAAGTTCAGTTCAGCAGACTGGGTTGGTTGGATCTGCTGCCTACTGTTGCAGTAAATGTGAAGGGCTCACACCAGTATTTTAGGGAGCATGGTATGCTAACTTATCCACAAATCTGTGTTTAACTGGGATGATTCTTCAGCCTGAGGTTTTTTATTTCTCCACACTTCAGCACTGGGATTTGCTCCTGTTCTGAAAAGTCTTTTTCCCGAGATGGTTGAGCACATGATTCCTGCATGCTCATCTTATTATGATGTCTGAAATTGTGCTTTACTTGGTCTTTCCAGGAGACCTATTATGGATGATTTTAATGTGGTAACTAGAACATATGTTGACACAAGCATGTGCTTTCCAGCTAGAAGTCTGCTTGCCAGCAGCCTCATCACCTCATAGTGTAACAAGTACAGAAAGAAGCTCTTGTCCAGAGGAGTGCCTGTCAACTAATTAAGACCTAAAAGCAATATAAAAATAATAATCTATATGTTGCCATGATGGCTTATGTATCTCTAAGGTTGAAATAGCTGTAGGGACAAATCCATGTTGATCATGGAATGAAAAAATAAGGCTAATGCTCTAGGCCAAATTAAAAAAATAAAAGAAAGAAAAGGCATCAGTATAATGGGAATTCTTTTTCCTTTCTTGTTGGAAACACTAGTTTGGATAGTTTTGCATGTTCTCTTCATTGCAACTTAACATTTGAATGGTATTGTTCAGAAAGAATAATTTGAGAAAGCCCTGGTAAGAAAATCCCTCTATTGTGAAAATGTGTTAATTGGTGCTACTTGTAATCCAGAGGTGGCAATATCTTCATCTCTCTCATTCTTATCCTTCTGGATGCTTTTGGATACAATGAAGGGGAGAGGCCTTTGGATATGATTTATATGTGTCTTGGGGTTTGTGTGTTTGTTACCCACCTCTCCTCGTCCCCTAGTTTGAGGGCATGTGGTAAACAGTAATGAATTAAAGGGTAGGAGAATTGAAAACTAACTCATCTTGGGAAGGGAGGATACTTCTAAAACAAATAAAACAAACTTGAAACCACAGACTCATTTTCCCAATTCTTTGTTCTGTTTCATAGCTTTTACTGGTTGGTAACACATCCCATAGTGTTTTCAATGCTGATAAATAGTCAAGGATTTTTTATATTTTTTATTAAGTTTTACTGCTTTTCTGTTGACAAAGCCATTTTGGAAACAGCTTTGTCTCATTCCCACTGTAACTGGGATCTTAGAAATTTGAAGACTACAGTTCTGAGTCCTTAAACTTTCTTTCCTTTTATTCAGAGGTGTCTTGGGTGCAAGGTCATCTTTGGCCTTGAACCGTGAGCTGTGTATTTGTGCAGAATCCTGCAACAGGGAAGAAAGTAGTATACAGATGTTTCTGAAAGTAGACTAAGAAGACTGGCTGTTACACTTATGGTTGTCATCTGAGTACTGTGGTTGAGCACTTCTACTTTGTATAGGAAACTTAGTTGGATACTTGCACTTCTATGTAATTTTTTGGGGTAGACTACTTGCTTTGCATTACTTTTCTGGCTCCATAATAACACATTAAATACTTAGAAGTGATGCAGTCTCTCCTGCCCCAAAGTGCTATTGGTACTGAGTTCTTCACTTGCTTTCTTCCAGGTTGGTTCCACTGACTGACTTGGGTGTACATCTCATCTCTTTTCTTTCTTTTTGCCAGATCCAGTGGCAAAGGAGATGCTTCCTTCCATATACTGCTTGTGTCTGTTCTGCCCCTTGCCAAGACTGCCTGCTCTGTTAGTTAGTGTCACAGGTAGTCTGGCTTTGCTGTGGAAACTTAAGCTACTGCAAGTAGTTGCTACATAAGTACATAATGGAGCTGATATGCTGTGGTCAGTGCAGAGCCATTCAAGTACTTCCTTTCTGTCAGGCTCTTAGCCCTGGCCAACATACTTAAAATAATGTGATACTTCCAGGGCTGTGCACATCTAATAGGGCAGTCCACACTTGCATTCTCCTTCTGCAAAGAAGTTTGGCAAGCAAAAATGGGAGAAATGCCTTGTTTACCACAGTGGTCATTGTTCCATTTTTAGTATTGACTGTGGGTAGAGGAAATGAGCTTGTAATCTTCTCTTGTGTCTGCCACATCTGATCACTGTTAGCAGAACTTACACTTACCCTTCTTGCTTTACAACTTTGGGATGCTGGTATGCATGTTGATTAAACATATTCTGTATATGATGCTTGTTTAAACTTTGGAAATGTTCTTTAGGTTGACCGAGGAAGAATTAAGCCTTTGAGCAACAAGTTCTTTTTGCAGAATGGAAGTAAACCCAACTCTTCCAAGTGACTGGGAAAGAGACATGATTTGTTTTTTCTGGTGTGTNTTTTTTTTTTTTATTTCCAGAAGGGGTTTATGCTCTTGTAAGTGGTAACTGTAGAAGCTACTGCTACTTTTTGGCCATAAGCTCTTCTGATGAGGGAACACCCTAACACAATTCATCAGCTTCAGTATTGGTGTTAAGGACATGACTGTGTCCAAGTGTGAATTTAAAGGCATGAATTGGCTCTGTAGTATATGATAGCTCCCTGTGCAGTGAGGCCACTGCCTGGTCTTTGGCATGAGTACATGATAATCTGCTAAAGTATTTTCTTAGAAGCTGCATAAAATTAATTTAAAAGCAATCACTTCCAATTGGGCTACTTATATATAAGTAGATGCTCATAACCAGGCTATAAAATCTGTTTCTACACTTCAGTGGTTTCCCTCACTTTCTCTGTGTCTGTTTCTGTCTCTGTCACCGTCACCCCTTCCCCCAGTCCACAGGTATTAAGTGATACTGCAGGGTGAGGTTTTTCCTACTTTGCATATGCTTAATGTATGCAGACTCTTGATTTCAATTTCTGGTTCTTATTTGAGCTCCTGGACAACTGAAGTGTCTACGATATGGTCATACCTTTGGGGAAGAAGGGACCTGAAGTTACTGCATTATTATAAAATGTCTTCAGCATCTTAGTTACCTGTTTCAAGACCTAACAAAGCACAGCTCTGTCAGCTGAAGAGTTTCAGTTTCTATGAAATTTCCTGGCGCCTGTCAGTCTAGGCCATACACTTGATCTGAATTTTTTCCCCACGTAAATACACAAAAATATTCTCAACTGCCATTCACACACTTCAGAAATACAGTTCACTGGCCCATATCGTGCCTTCTCTGTGCTAGAGATGAACTTAGTTCTTCTTATATATGAAAGATATCTGCAATTTAAATGACTAATTGCAGTGTAGCTTTAGGCTGAACATATTGGTAATGCACAAATGCTGATGACATGTGAAGGGTCAAGAGATTTATAATTTAGTTGACAATACATTGCTTAAAATGATGTGGCAAAGAGCCAGGAAATTTCAGCTTAATAATTGTCTGTTAACTAACATGACATATTTGTATAGGATTCATTACCTCCAGGTACAGATTAAGCATCTGATGTACCCATATGAAGTGACATGCGTACATGAATCTTGGGCATAATAGTGAATAAACTGACATTGCATTCACAGTAATTTGTTTCAATATGTAAAACATGTTGTTGCCTACATTTGAAAGGACTTGTAGGAATGTTGCAATGAAATCTGAAGGAAAATGTGTAATTGAATGGAGTTTTCTATTATATAGATCTGACAGCTCTGTGAGGCTTTTTTGTAGGCTGCAGATAACATCATAAATACACGTTCGTTTTCAGCTGCACAAGAAGCAGTCTGGATATAGAGATCTGAGTCTTTCAGCCATGAGCTTGAGCTACCCTAATGGTCTATAAGGTTAAAAACAAATAAAATACCTAGACCCCAACCTAACACAACCAACTTTATTTTTAAAAAATAAGCATATAAATATTGAGTCATGTCATATTTTAGTGTTGTGAATGTGGGAGTATTTCTGTCAGACCGAGGGTTGTTAGAATAAGCAGCATCAGTAGGCTGGCTTGCCACCAAACTGCGATCAACTTCTTTCACTTTGTTTTCTCTGGCCTAGATTAGACACTTGTGTGTACGAGCAAAAATGTCACAATTTTGACAGGGTCTGTTCCTTTCCCTCTGGCTGCTGGAGGAGACTCAGGTAAGTGCTTGAACGCAATGCATTAATGGTTTTTTAACCCTTGTTTCCTCCTATGAGATAGGAATGTGTTCTGTGTTTTACAGCTGGGAAACCAAGTACAGCATACACTAGATATCACTGATCTCAGTGTGACCACACGTGACAGAGATGGGGGTTGAACCTGGATGTTTCAATTCACTAGCTCTTACCACCTCTCAGCAACATCTCTACTTCACACAGCTGTCATTTTTCAGTGTTTGGAGATGTCATTGAAAAGTGTCTCATGACTTTGCTTCCTTCTGCTGGTGGTATTTTTATAATGTGCAGCAGAGCTGCAGTAACAGTTTGCTCTCTTGGGATCTTGGCTCTGGGACTGTGATATGTTTATGCCACACCAAAAATTGAAATGAGAACTCTTGGATTGACTTTTAACATTTGACTGAACAGTTTTCTCTCTTAAAGTGTCTCCCTCTCAAGAGTTTAAAGTTTTGAATTTTGGTTGGTGTGAAGTCATTGAATTTGGGAAGGGAGCATATACCCCATGAGGAACAGCTCACTGAACCTGACTGGAACTTGGTGAGGAGGAAGGTGTCTGCAGACCTCTCTGAACTTTGTGTCAGGGCCTGTAGAATAGCTCTGAGCAGTTTTGAAATCCTTGTCGGTATCCATGATCCAGACTTGCAGATGCCAAGCTCCAGGTACCTCGCAGACTAGAAGTAAGGTGGTAGTGGTGGCTCTGTATTAACTTCAGTCTTGCCTTTTCAGAGAATTGGTATTTAATTCTCCATCCAGCCACTGGAGAGAGCTCTAGAGATCTTTAAACAGGTTTCCAGAGCAACCTGTGAACTAAACTGGCTGTTCAACAGCTTGGCACTACAGCAGGAGCACCACAATGTGTTCTGCTGCCAAGACCAGTGAGTGTAATTGATCTCTGTCAGGTGTGTACAAAAGCCCCTAAGGGTGACTGACAGTGTGCTGCTGTGGAAAAGTTGCAGATTGGGCTCAATTCTGAGGATGGTTCCAAAGCAGGACTGCTGCTGTGGTGACCTCCTGGGGCTGATTTTAAGCCAGTTGTGGTCTCAGTACTGAGAAGAGTGGTTTACAGTGGTGCAGTTAGACTGCTGTAGTGCCTTACCTGGCTTACAAACAGGGTCTGTCAGCTGTGATACCCAGGCTGACTGGTAGAATCTGCACTGTTAGTTGGCCCTCCTGGGCTGCATGTCTGTGTGCCATTTCCGTTTTGGAAGGAAAGCAGGGTGGTGAAGGTTTACTGAAAGGCAGGAATTTCAAGGTAACAGAAAAACAAAAAGAGCAAGAAAAAAAGTTGCTAGTTAAAGCACTAATAATTAGATGTTGCAGAAGGGGCATGCAGGCTGATTGCAGTACCCTTTGCTAGAATTGATTCTGCAGGGATGCATTTTCTAGTTGCTTATCTTTATATTTGCCTGTGACCTGATTGAAATAGGCAGCACTTTTCCCCTAGAAATACACAATAGACAGTAGATGTATTGGGATATGCTGAAGACTGAAGCAGTGAGGAATCCCACAAAACAGCAAGACACAAGTGGTTGTTGCCTGAATGGGAGGAGCATAACAGAGATGTCTGTGAGCAGTGAGTGGGCTGGTGTTTTTCAGGTCTCAAAAGCTTTGTGCTTTTGAGGAAGGGGTATATCAGACCTAAAGGAGAGGATTATTGACTTGCCTAGGGCCAGACGAGGTTGCCCTCTTGCCCAGTAGGAATTGGTTCAAGTGGAGCAGCAGAGGATCCTCCCCTAAAGTGTCCCTTGGGTCAGTTTGAGAGCTCAGAGTTGGGCATTTCTTAAGTAAAGTTTTGGACATTAACAGAGGCATCTGTGATGGTTCTTTGGGCTGTGGAAATCTTGGACTACTGCTTGGTCCAAGTTCCAAAACAAAGCCAGGAAAAACCAGTGTTTCAATACAACTGTGGAAGAAAGTAGCTAACAGGAGATAGTGCTCAGCACTGTATAAATTCACTTAAAAGTGGGTTCCCCAGCATGTCCCTATCTGGACTGGAATGACCTAGGCTGTCTGTTGGCTTCTTTAATTTTAAACCATCATGTACTTTGAGAGTAGGACACTTTCTTTTAACTTTTGGTAGGAGCTGTTGGTTGTCAAAGAGCTCCCTGGCCCCTGAAATGCTATGCTCGGTAGCTTTGATAAGCCAGAGTGATGCTATGGGAAACTTAGAACTGTGAATGGCTGTCTTAGTAAACTGGGGCCCACGATAAGCTTTGGCTTTGGATGTGGTATTACAGCATAATATCACTATGTCTCTGCACTGGGCATGATGGGTAAGAATTTAAGAATAAGCAAATCCATAATTCTGTGTCAAACTCAGGCAGCTTGGTGCTTCTGCCCTGTTGTAGCATCTTGCAGCTACAACAGCTTCCAAAGCGGGCTGGGGGATTTGTGTTGTCTGTCTCCTTTTTTGTAAGAGTGAACAGGATTGAGGTGGCTTTGTTTGGTGTCTTTTTAAAGGTAAGACTTCTAGTCTAATGACTTATTTAGAGGGAAAATACTTTCACCTCAGTAAAGTTCTTTGAATTATAAAGGACATTGCTGTTGGGTTACTGAAAACCCTTGGGGTTTGTTTCATTTATAACATTGCCTCGGGTCTTCTGCTGCATCCTGTTGGACTGACCTCCTTTTCAACCCGTGCTGGCAGCTGCATTGCGGAGCTATCTTTTCCCTGGATCCTTCAGGGTTGTCATATGACAAACTTGAACTGTGACCCTTTTGTGTCTTACCAGGACAGCCGTGCCCTCTGTGCAATGTGGCCAGCAGTCTTCCCCACGCACACATTTGTTCCAAGCCATTTAACAAACTGAAAGTTTCAAATGATGGCATTTCATAGTGTTTAATAGTATTGACTGTAAAGCAAATGAAATGGTGCTGAATACCCTGCGTGCTGCTTGTAAAAAATACAGCTTCCATTTCTGCAATGTGCCCTGGGTTTTCTGTGGCTAGCATGTGCTCTCTGGTGAATCTCTATATTTTTAATAAATTTCAATGCTTCCACCCTAACAACAGTAGCATTTGCTGCTACATGTAGTCCAGCTCTGGTAGTCATTTCTAAAAAATGGGGGATTTAAACAGATTTCTCTAAGCAAAGTGGGCAAAGTCATTTTGCAGAAGTCTTGCAGAGAGTGTTAGGCTAAGAATTGATATAGTTAACGCTGCATCCAAGCAACACCATCTCCAAGTGGTGTTGATGCTGGCAGGCATTGCCTTGCTGAAGTCACAGAGACTGAGCACTCGTATTTGTACAAATTACATTCATTACCAAGAACCCTCCAGTAGTGATAAGAGACTGGCTGTGCAGCACAGATTGGCTCCAAGATAAGTAGCCAGTCTATTGTGCAGCTCATGGTAATCTTCTTCTTCCCCACCCCTAATAATAAATCTTGGGGCATTTTGGAAAGCATGGGGGTTGCTTGTTCCAGTAGCTTGAATATAAAACTACTAAATATCATCATCTCCTACCATTTGTATTTTCATAACCAAGCAAGGCAGCTGACTGAGATGGATAGGCTCAGATACGGTGTTCTGAATATCTGGATGCTTTCACTGAGTATTTGTTTCCCCCTTAAAGGACAGAGCACAGATGATGGCTGGGATGAGAGTTTCTCCTGGTCATGTTCCAAAGCTAGGGTGCACTCACAGTGACAGTTTTCCTCATGAAGAGATGGAAACCTCTGGAGCAAGCAGTAGTAAGAGCTGTGTACAACCTGGGGCTCTGCATAGGTACTGTGTCGGTACCTTCTTCATAGCTGGCTGATCCTTTCTCAGTGCAAGTATGTTTGGCAGACTTCAGTAAAATGGCAGTTACTTATCTTACCATATTAGTATAATTTTAAAGGAAAAAAGAACTTTGTCGTTGCTTTGACTGAAATAAACCATCAACTGGCAAGCGCATGCTTCGTCTTTTTCGGTATCTAATGTGCAAGGATTTTTTGGATTGCTGCCTTTCAGCGTGGAAAGCTGAATATCAATGGGCTAGTTTTATACAAGTAGGCAGTATAATCCAACCAGTTTAGTTAAAATCTCTATTTACATGAAATTCTAATGTTTCTGATGGGTTTTTTCTTCCTCTCTCCCCCATTTAGGGTTTGAACGGCAATGGAATTGCTGGATCATCAGGTTTTAGCCTTACGAAGCAGACGCTCTGTCCAAAAGTAACCCGTGTCTGTCTCAGGGACTTGATATTCTGCATGGAACAAGAGAGGGAGATGAAGCATTCTCTACACTTGTACCGTGCTCTTCTGAAGTGATTTGAATCTTGCATTTCACCGTGCTGTCTACTGCCAAAGAAAACACTGAAGCATTGTTGCACTGTCTTGAAATTCCAGTTTCTGGAAAATGATCCGTTGTAAGGATAACTCTTGTTTACAGATAAACATTTTTATTAAATACCTAACGTAGCACCTGTAAGGTTTTTAATAATAGTTGGCTTAAATCAGTCTGTAAACCAGTGAAAACACTGAGCTGCACACACAAGCACCTATCTGCTTGCATTTAACTGTCTTACAAGCTCTGAGGGTTTGATAAGTGTCCCTAGTTTATGTATGTCACTTGCTTCAGTACTCCAGAGTCTGCAAAATCTGCTCTATGTGTAGTGCCACCTTCCAACCCAATCTCATTTAGGGAAACAAATATCACTATAATGGCACAGCATAGCATGGCAACTGTATTTAATCATGACCCCGCAGTCAGTAAACGTGCTAATGTATCGCCTGTCTGACTCAACAGCTTCTGAAATTTTCTGAGTTTAGAATTAGTACTGGATGCTCATTTGTGGGGATTTAAGTAGCAAGGAAAAGGAATTAGGGGTCCTTTCTACCCCACACTTTTGCCTCAATTGCCCTCAGCCTTTCCTCTGAAAAAGTGACTGAGGGAAGGAGGAAAAATCAGTCATTCTTGTGACTGAAGTACATCACACAGCGTAGTTAGGGCATAGTAGGATGGTCATGGAAAAATTGGAGTTACTAAAAATACAAGGAGGGTAAACAGAAAAAATAGTTTATCTTTCTGTGGATACAAAAAATAGCATTGAACTTGAGCATAGATGTGGAAAGATACTAACAAAACCTGTTCTGACTACAAAAAAGGGAAAAGTTGAGATGCATTGAAACTCTGGAGCTGAAGACTCTCCTTGGAGAGAAGCAGTGTTTGCAAAGCACGGGATTCACGGCTTTAGAATATTGTTTCAATACTTTAATGTGGTGTAACAGGGAAGTTTCTCAAATAGAAAGTATTTAGACAGCTGCTTTGTTTCCATTCAGGGAGGAGGAGGACTCTGGATTATAAAAACTGTTAGAGCAGATTCAAAAATTGTCTGCTTGCTGGTAAAGACTGCCTTGTGGTGGAAGGAAAGCCCTCTGGGTCACCCTTCTCTCCAGCCTCCAAACATGTTGCCTTCCATGACACAGCACTGTATAACATGGCTGTTTCCCAGGACTGGTGGGAGAGGCACTGACTGCATTCACGGAATCACAGAATATCCTGAGTTGGAGGGGACCCCCCAAAGATCATCAAGTCCAAGTCTTGAGTGAACAGCCTGCACAGGGATTGAACACAGAACATTGTTAGCACCATGCTGTAACCAACTACTGAATGGCTTCCTGCTGAATTCTTTTTCTTTGAAAGAACAAGCTTCCTATGGTTACTTGGCATGCTGCTTCAAAACTTGAAGCAACTATTCACACAACTATTCTGCACTGTCAGAACCACTGCAGATGGTTACCAAATTCACAAAGTTGTGAATCAGTTATGTTGTTTTTTGTTGGAACAGTAGTAAACAAATATAGTAAATGAATGCTGTAAATTATTTATATATGTATATATAGCATATATATATATATATAAGAAAAGCAGTACTTCGACTAAACTATAGTTTGCAAGATATTGATGGCATTGGGTAAAATTGTTTTGTATAATTAAATGCATAGCTTTACTTTTTATGTAAAGTGCAGCATTTTCCATATTTGTGTACTGTTACCTTATTGATCAGATGTTAAAAATTATTTTAAATACTGCATTAAAGCAATTATTTTATTAAAAATAATTAATTGGTAACTTTGTTTCCTGACGTGAGAAGTTCAGCATGTGAAGCTGTTAGCACCATGACTAATGGTGTGACTTGGAGAGCGAGCCCCAGCTGTTTGCCCATCGCAGGAGCTGGCATGGTTTCCTCACGTGCCATATTAACCATGAACATATCTGTTTGAAGGGGTTTTAAACAGAAGTAGGTGACAGAGAAAAGGATTGCTGGAAAGGGGAGGAGTGGGCAGGGAGAAAAGGCAATGTCTCATGTCTGATTTCCTCCTCTGAGTCAGCATAGAGACTGGGTTGTGGGGTTTTTGTTAACAGTTGGGCAGAGGTGAGAGCTTTGCACATGTTCTGGGAAGCGAAAGCATGAACTGTGTCAGACTTCAGCAATGTGCTGCAGAAGCACTGTCCTAAATTATTTTTAAAACAACTCACAATTAATTAAGTGTAGGCTGGAGAACCACAAAGAACATCTGCATGTTGGCCTGCCTCTTACTCTTGAAACCAGTGCAGTACTGAAGTGAAAAATGTTGGAGAAAATAATTGATAAATAGATATATCTAAAGGATTATGTATGATTTAGGTGTTTTTGTGGCCTGCCTGTGATGCAGATCATGTGCTTTTATTGCTGCAAGTTGTCTCTCACCAGTGGATTCTCCCTGTGTGCTCCCTCTTCTTCTACCCCACTCCCAAACAACCTCTCAAATTCAAAAAATTTACCTTGTAAGGAGTAGCAGATGTTTCAAAAAGGTTTTTCAGCAAGTCTTTAGGTCTAATTTCCGACAGGGACAGCTTTGTCCTTGGTGCAAAAACTGAAAATACTTGTCTCTTTGCCAAGGGTTCATCCTGCCTCCCATTTGAGCTCAGCTTTGCTTCTGAGAAAAGTGTCCTCTAAAGTGGCATTTAGGAGATAGCCTGGGCTTTGCTCAGCCACATCAGGAATTAAAGGAGAGATCACCAGGGGTTCACTTCCATGCTTTTTACCACTCTTCCTGCCCTTTATGGAAATACTGAAATCTCAGTTATAAGGTGATGAGGACAAAACCTGTTATCATGCTCCCTTTACCTTTTAGTTCTCAGTGTGTTCATGTTCAAGCCTGGGAACCTAGGGGAACTGTCTGTGCCACCGGTGCTGGGAGGGCTCTAAAGCTTGCTCCAGGCACTTCCTGCTTTCCAGCTGGCCTGCTAGCCTAGTGGCTGTTTCTGATGCACTGAGCTGGCTGGGCAACTATCCCTGCCACTGAAGTGCCCAACCTTCAAAAAAAGGGTATACAGCTGGGGGGGGGCAGCTCTTTACTATTATCTCAGCAGCATTCTATGCCAAATTTTGTGCGTTACTTGGTGACAAAAGGAGGCTTGTACTGTTTCTCCTCCAACTGCTGCTTTTTCCTTTTATTGCCATTTCAAGTCCTAGCACTGAATCTAGCCCTTTGCACTGTCTTTGACTCCAGCTTTTCCTTTCTCCCCATGGGAAAGCCTAGCTGGAGTGCACTAACACACCCTGCAGCTTTGTTCGAGGTTTAATGAGGAAGGTAGCAGGGGATCGTGAGACATTGCTGAATGATTCCTCAAAGCCATTGCACTCTCTTGGACACTTTGACACAAGTAGCTTAAGGCTACTGTTTGCATCAAGTTGTTCTAGGCCCCCTCTCTTTGTAGGCACCTGTGTCCTGCCATGTGAGTGCACTGTGCTGAGCAAAAGTGCTGTCAGCTGTTCTCCAGGTTCATCTCTTTGCTCTGTTCTTTGCTTTCCTCTTCATTTGTAATCACTGGGGTGAAGAGAGAAAGACTAAAGCAAGTGAGGATGTCCTGAAGGGGCAGACAGTCCAAGTGATTGGACTTGGTGAAACAGGCTTGTTCCCAACAGCTTTTCAAATGAGGGCTGCTGGGTTTCTGAAGCCAAGCTCTGCACACTTCCCTGTGCACATAGCACATGATGTCTGCGCATGCTCTGAAAGCTGGATGCAGCCATTGTTATCCCAGGTCCCATGGCTGTAGCTCTGGAAATAACTACAATCTGTAGTGAAGGCTTTACTCCTTTGAGGGGTGCAAAGCTGAGTACCAAGACTGAAGAGCACAGCACACGGGACCTGTCTGTTTTGCCACTTTGGGTTCTGGGCTCATTACCACATGTCAGTGGCTTGTCCCTCTTTCATCGGATACAAAAGCTGCTTGTCTGCAGGCCACAATGTCAGTGTTTCACTTGGTGCAGACCATCTGTAACCTAGAAAAGCACCCCATTTGGCTTTGTAACACTGAAGGAATAAGCAATAAACGTTGCCTTTTCCTTTCAGCTATATCAGTCCTTGCTCCTGTGGCCTCTTCTTTCCTCTTCTATTACAGGCATGACCTGGTCACTCATTGCCTGCTCTCTGTAGCTATTCTGCCATGTTAGCTGATAACTTTGCTATGAGTCTTTCCTCATGAGCCCCTGCTTCACAGTTCCCCTCCGGGGAGCCTGGTTTTGAAAGGGTTTTTTGCTGTGAAGAAGGGGGACAAGAACTTCATCTGGGACTTTAATGGTTATTCTAGAGTGGAAGGAGATGGTGGCACAGGTCAGCCCACAGCCCTGAGGCTGCTACTTTCTGTGCCAGGAAGATCCTTGCAGGAAGTTGGTGTTTCATGGTGGCCAAGACTTCCACCATTAAGTCCTCCTTCAGTCAAAGGTTTTCTACAAGGTCCTTCTAGCAGTAGGTACCTCCCATCTTCCACGGGATGTTTTCCTGGCAGAGCCATTCCAAGTTCCTGCTGGACACCCTGTCAGAGATGGTCATCCATTCTCTTCCCGAACCCCATCTCATAGTCCCACAGCTCCTCCATGTCCATTGTCTGCCTGTGTCTGTCTCAGAACTAGCAAAGGGTACAGAGCCTGTTTTGTGCGATTCAGGTGGACGCTGAGGGGTGTCGGGACCCACACTGAGGTCCCAGAGTGTGAGCAGTATGTCTTTCACCAGAGTTCTGCCTCTTTGCAGTCTCACTGAAAGACTACCTCCCCTGGGGCTGTGCCCTGGTGGGAGGGAGCAAAGGTGGGGATCTTCTGCATAGGTACTGCTAAGGCATAAAGTCCATCTTAGCTTGACATGCCACGCTCCCGCTCCACAGGCTTTGTTTGATAACTGCTCTGCAGTTACCAGTAAGCAGTTATTGTCTCTACCAGATCACAGGGAATAGTATTTTTAAATCTATTTGAAATGAAAAATTATCTGACAGATTATCTGTATCTGTTTTTGAGAGCTAATTCATAATTAGGTGTAGTTCCCCAAGCTTCTTGAGATAGTTGCTCTTCCACTTTGAAGTGTTTAGCGTGACGGGGTTTCTTATTTACAGTTATTTTAAGGTGTTTCTTATTTCTGTTCTTAGAAGCTGAAAGGGAGGATGGAAGTATTTTTTTTCAAGTAATTATGTGTGAATATACATGTACTCTCTGTGTATAAGGATGGGTGAGTAACTTCTAAAAAGAAATACTCTACTTTATGTAAAGACTGAGTTATAACAGCTCCCAGGTGTGAAATGCCAGCAACAAGGAGAGAGGGAGGAAGGAGATAAATTATCTTCTTTCTTTAAGAGGTTTCAAGTTTTAATGTGTTAAAATCCTTTGATACCTTTGTGCAAAATTGGGCAGAGAATAAAGACTCCCTTGAAGAGCTGATCAGTGGGAAGTCTCAAGAAGGAAGGGTAGGAAAAGGAGAATGCATACAGAGGATCGAAAACAGAGCTTGCTCCTCTCTTCAGGAGCTTCAGTGATACGTTTACATGCATTCTGGCAGAGGCTTTCTTTTAGAGAAAAGACAGAAAAGGACCTTCCTAGAAACAAAGTAGGTATGTGTAGGCAGGCTGTGTATTTAATGAAGCAGACTTACCGAGGAAGAAATCCTTATGTTGTTGCTTCCTGCTCAATGCAATTCTCATTTTTAACTTCATGCCTCTTAAAATTTGGAAAACCCCTCCGTTATCAGCTCATCTCTCTTTGAAGAAGTAGCAAGTATTATCATCAGCACAGAACTGAGCTACTGTGGGCTGTGGGCCAAATGCTGTCCATGGGAGTCAGTGGCCTGATGCTGAAAAAAGAGGCTGGAATAAGCAGAAGATGTGTAGCAACATACAGACATACCAGGAAATGTGTAAATGCAGCGAGGGCTACTCAACATGAAGCAGTTTTCCTCTACCGATGTGAATAAACATCAGGAGGCTTATAGCCCATGTGAGCATCTGCCTTGCATTGAGCTGAGGTGGTAATCAGGCTTGTGCTACCTCTTGTCAGGCAGGGCCAGGTCTGTAATTTTCTGCACCTTGCCTTTCACCAACCCATTCTTTAGCCCTTTGCAGACCAGCTGGCGGGTGGTGTGAACTCAAAGATACCTCATCTCACACAGCTCTCAGTCTTTGCTTCTAATTTGAAAGCTTTAGCCTTCTTTATTACAGGGGAAAAAAAATTGAAAGTGACCCAAACTTCAGGTACAGAGGGCAAATATTAAAAATAAGCTTGTTTTTGCCTTTGAAATTCCACACTTCTTAGAAGCTGTTGTTGAGTGATGCCCCAGAGCTGGGGAGGATGGCTCCAGAAAAAGATCCCCTCAAGTGTGCAATCAGCCCTTCACAGCAGTCTGCTGGGGATGCTGAAACAGAAATCAGCGTTTCAAGTTTTTTTTTCCCATGCGGTAAAGAACCTGTGGGAAGGTCCTGCCTATGTCCTTACACAAAACCAGGATATCCAGTAATTAGTGAGAGATACCTCCAGGGCAAGCTCAAATTTTGCAACACTTCCCAAGGCAGGGAAAATGCCCTGGGCTAGGGCAGTCTTGGGAAGAGAATGAGTCAGGAGCCTTATTTTTCTTTCTTTTTTTTTTTTTTTCCTTCTTCTCTGTAGTCCTGATCAAGTAAAAACTTTGTAGGGATGAAAACTTTGCAGAGATCCGACTCTTCCAGACCTCCCTGTACCTGGGTGAGGCTCCTCCACCTCCTGAGCTAGACGTCTGCCTTTTCAGGCTTTTTTCTCCTTAACAGGCTCAACTTCCTGCAGTCCTGAGCGGCGTCTGGGAGCGGGGAAGCCGAGCTGACCCCAGGGGCAGCAACCCCCAAGGCGGAAAGCCAGGGAGGTGCCACCCAGTCCCCGTTCAGTGGAAGGGATAGGGTGCTGCCTCTTTTGGTGATTCTTTCCCCTCCCCCAGAAACACACGGATGATTTAAAGAAGGGATCGAGAAGAGGTTTAAAATTCCTGTTTAGCTGTCACCCGCTTTGGGCGACACCTGACACGTGGGAGAAGCCGAAACAGCCCAGGCTTGGGACAGGAGCAGGGGCAGGGTGGGTGGCACAGGGGCGATGGAAGGCGGGAGCTGGCGTTGACCCGCCGGCAGCTCCAGCTCGGGGACCCAGCCCCGGGAAGGGCGGAGAAGCTGCGCTGGAGCCAGCCTTGAGAAAGCTCCTGCATGGCTCCGGGCCCACAGGCGCCAGCACCACCCTGCTGCCCCAGGGCCACCGGGCTTACCCGGCCCGGCCCGGCCCAGCCCCTGCGGAAGGCCCTGCACGGCCCGGCCCGGCCCCTGGGGAAGGCCCTGCCCATGGGGAAGGCCCTTCCCCTCGGTGTGCCCACGGCAGAGGCCGGTGGGAGGCCTGGCTGGGGTGCTTTGAGCTCTCGCTGAACCATGATTCCCTGGGTGCTCCTTGATGTGACATGGCATCAGCCTCAGGCGCGTGTCATTGAGGAGGTGTCCTTGAGAAGCCAGTCTGCATCGCGGGCAGTAAGCCGTATATAAGGGGCTCGAGTTCTTCACATGGGGATGTAGCACAAACACTCCCTGGCTCTTGGAACAAACATCCCCAGGCACATCTGACCAAGATGCAGTGGCCCCACTCCTCTTCCCCACTCATGTCCCCTCCAGCTGTTTCTGTGGTGTTGGATCTCCTTCCCACCAGTGCTTTACCCCTACAGCTGCCTTAGTTTTGCATCTTTCCGCCCTGCTCATGCCTTGCACAAACCTGCTGTAGCACTGCCTGCCTTCCCTTACTGTTCTCCCCAGCCACTGCCCTTCTCAGTGTTTTAAGCCCTGGAAATGATATCTTGAAATATTTTGAAAGTATGATGTGTAGCCCACTAATAAACAATGCTGGGATAGTGGTGACAGCAGACAAGGACAAAGCTGAGGTACTCAACAATTTTTTGGCTTCAGTCTTCAATGGCAACCTCTCTTCCAGATCTCCTGAATGGGTGGGCAAGCAGGGGACTTGGGGAGCAAAATATTTTCCACTGTGTTAGCATGACCACCTGGGGAACCTGAATGTGTATAAGTCTCTGGGACCCGATGAGATGCCTCCCAGAGTCGTGAGAGAATTGGCTGATGTAGTTGTCAAGCTCTTTCCATGAGACTTGGAAAGTCATGCCCCTCAGCTGAAGACCCAGGTGACTGGAAAAAGGGAAACATGTACCCATCTTTAGAAAGAGTAGAATGGTGAACCCTGGAAACTACTGATCTGTCAGCCTCAGCTTCATGCCTGAGAAGATCATGGAACAGATCCTCCCAGAAGCTGTGCTAAGGCACATGGAGGACAGAGACATGATTCAGGACAGCTTCCCAAAGGCAAGTCCTGCCTGACCAACCCAGTGGCCTTCTATGACTACATCAGTGGACAAGGGAAAGGCTACAGATGTCATCTATCTGTAAAGTCATTGATGCAATATCCTACAACATCCTTCTTTTTTAATTAGAGAGAGAACAGTCCATCCGATTTGATGGATGAACTATTAGATGGATAAGAAATTGGTTGGATCATATCTGGAGCATAGTGGTCAATGGATCAGAGCCCTGAAGGACATCAGTGACAAGTGATGTCCCTCAGGGGTCTGTGTTGGGACTGGTGTTAATATCTTCATTAATGACATAGACAGAAGGATCGAGTGCACCTTCGGCAAGTTTGCAGATGACACCAAGCTGATTGGTGCAGTTGACACCTGACCTGAAGGATGGTATCCAGAGGGACCTGGGAAAGCTCAAGAAGCAGGTCAATGGAAGCCTTATGAGGTTTGACAAGATCAAGTGCAAGTGCTGCATCTGAGTTGGGGCACCCCCAGACATGAGTACAGATGGGGGAAGAAGTCACTGAGAGCAGCACTGCTGAGAATGACTTGGGCATGCCCGTGGATGAGAGACTGGACATGAGCAGACAACGTGGACTTGCAGCCTGGAAAACCAGCTGTGTCCAGGGCTGCATCAAAAGCAGCATGGTGAGATGATCAAGGAAGGTGATTCAGCCACTCTAATCCACTATGATGATTCTGTGAATTCTGAACTGGGAGGGAACCATCTACTTCAGCCAGGCACCCAGGCAGCTAGGCCTGACTTGAACTTCTGTGCTTAGGCAAAACCCAATTGAAATTCTCATGGACCAGCAACACCCAGACCAGGTGCTTCCACCTTCATCTTTCACAGCTGTTGAGCACTTCTGCTCTGCCAGAAAGCCTGCCTTCCTCTTCAGCTTCCATGGCTGCTCTGATTCTCCTCCCTATCCCTCAAATAATTTGCTTCCTTTGGATGATTACTAACGCTACTCAGCCTTCTTCAGATTTGCTGCTTTGATTGCCTTCCATAGGAGATATCTCCTGCACAAGCAACTCCTCAGCTGTCCCTTGTCTGAGCTGAGAGCTCAGAAAGCTTTATTGCTAACATGTTGTCCAGGGAAGAATTGTGAGCACTTGGGAGTCCCTGTGGGCATGTCGAGACATTAAATCAATTTGAACAGGGCTAAAATAGGGCTCAGTTTCTTTCTCTCACATTACCTTTGTTAAAGAGTAGGCAGTATCAGTGCTGTGGTATTTGCAATCTTCAGAGCTTCCAAACCTTGAATGTAACTTCTCAAGAGCCTTGAGGAGTGCTGGCTGCAAAAGTCTCTGCTGTAATTTCTGCCTTTCCAAGGTGTCAGAGAAGCAGGTTCCCTTTTCCCCAGGGAAGGACAGCTGGGGTGGAGTAGTTTTCCTTCCCTAAATTCCTGTGTGCACCTCCTGCAGAAAGAAGGCACGCTGTTCCAGGCAGCTGCAGTGCTTTTAGGCTATTAAGCTGTTTCAGATGTCTCGTTCAAGTTGGGCTTTGCTGTGATGCCAATAAAAACTTGCTGGTGTTAGGCTTCTACAGAATCACGGAGAATGCCATGAGAAGGAAGCACTCGCTTCTCAGCAGCTGAAACACTGCACTGGGGATTTCCCTCCATCTGTTTTTTGGTAGTTCCTTTTCCCAGTGTGCCATCCTCTGCGGATGTCCATGGCCCATTGCTTGGACATTGTAGACTGTTGCTTGAGGTAATATAGACCAAGGACAGCACTATATTATACCTTCCTAAGATTTACCACAACAAAGCCTTTTCCTGAAATTAGCTGTGAATCCTAAACCAACTGAAAGGTCAAATCTTGTAACACCTCTGAGCTGCTTTGGGCATGGCACTTTGCAAACCCTCTCCCCCATCCTTTTGCTTCCTGATTCTGTTCTGTCTTCAAATGGGCAGACAGCTCTCAGAGAAAATGGAAAACAGTCTCCACTCCCATGGGTTCGTGGTTTTGCCTTCCACTGTGCCAGCAGCAGGCTGTCTGAGGGAATACAAATGGTGCTCAGCACAGGGCTTGGATAATTAATACTGTTTCTTTGAGCTACGGTATTACTTATGCCTCTGGTTGATATCTACAGTGATAAAGATACAGTCCTTTCTATGACTGCACAAAAGAAATATATGGGAGGAAAAAATTGAATTTTTGCTGGTCCAAATTAATGTGGGCCCCAAACTCTCACATTAAATCTCCCAGAAAAAGACGTCCTATTTTCATGGCCCCAGGAAAGGCCGTTAGATGCTCTCCTAGGGGCTTATGTGCCTGCATGTACCCAGACCTCCCTCCCCAGAGCAGCTGGGGGGACAGGAGCTCACCTTTCCCACAAAAACATGGGGACAGATAGGTCACATCCACCACGATGGTACAGGGCTTGTCTGCCACCCCCAGCACAGCTGCAGTGGGGGGACAGCATTTTCCTGCTGCTCTTTGGGGAGAAATACCCTTGCCCGGTATATCCTGCCCCAAGGCAAAGCAAAAGGCAAAAGCCGTAAGGATTCACTCCAACCTGCTGTGGTTGGTTTAGACTATAAAATTGTGGGGGACTTTTTTTTTTGTGTTATTTAGTGAGCAACTCACTGTGAATTTAATAGGTGAGTTTTGCTATCAGTAACAACCCCCCTAACCCCCAAGCAGTTTATTTCATGTGTACAAGAGTAAAAAAAAGGAAAAGTAAGAATACCTCTGGGGAAAATAAGGGGTTGGGAAATGGCTCTAAGTATAAGCACAGGATTGCCAAACCCACATGTTCAAAAAGCATGAATCAGATCTCCAGAAATCACAAGACTGGTGATCTGAATTCCAAGTATGAACTCTGGGCAGTTCCTGAAGGGTATTTCCCTCCATGCTTCTAGGGGAAGCTGTATGCCCTCCCTTCGGGAGAGAGTGTTGGTGGGCTGCAGTTGAGGCTTACACATGCTTATAAATCCATCCTCCCTGTGCTGGAGCCTGAGATGATTGTCATGCCCTCCAAATCCCCTAAGCCTGCCTCGTTGCAGTGCTCTCCCCCACTGTGGGGCATTGCTGCTACTCCCTCATGTCCCTGATGAGCTGTCTGGAAGGACAGCCAAGCCCCAGTGCCCACTTTGCCACAGTGGGGAACAGCAGCTGCTTGCACCAGGGTTATCCTCCTCCCTGTGGATAGGTGGTGAGGAAGAGGCGCCTTTATTTAGTCCTCAGACTTTAATAAAGAGAGACGCAGCTTTGAATAGTCCAAAGATGTACCTAGCCGGGGCCATAAAACCAGCTCAGCAATGCCCGAGGTAGGGAGAGTTGCCCGCAACACCTGTTCTGGAGGGACATGAATTGTTTTTCCGTACTATGCAGGAGCTTGCTTTAAGACAAAGCTGAACCTTTTTTATCTGGGGGTACAAATTAATACCTCCTCCCCCAAACCCAAAACCCCCAAAAACCTGAGAAGAAGAGTGCAGTGCCAAACTTCCTCTGTACTAGACTAAGTGGCCCAATTTGTTGGCGCCTGAGCCCCCAGGCAGGGAGCAGCCTTCACCCACACCTCCAAATATGGATGTGCTGGCAGGAGAGGGAAGCTTCCTCTGTCTCCTGCCTCACTTGAGGGCCTCTAGATCTATAACTGATCTAAACTGCAGTTGCCCAACTCATCCTTGCAGAGTCTGCTTTGCTGCAAGTCCTTTCTTGTTTCCTTCTGGAGTCCCTCAGTTACCATCAGCACCACAATGTTGGTCTTTGCAAGCTCTTTGGTCATGCTACAACTGCTTAGCTACAGCTGTCCCCATCAAAGGAGCAGCATGACCTCCATGGGAGAGGACTCCCTAGGTGACTGGCTACACAGCACAGCACCATGAGATGGTCTACCCGAGGCCAGCATGGTAGTGTTGCTTCCCTGTGCTGGACCAACATCTCTTCTGTTTCAGCTGAAGCCGCTTTCATCCTTGTGTGTTGCCCCCTTGTTGCTCTTACATCTCAACTCGTACCAGTCAGGACTCATTGATGTGAAATGTGGGGAAATCCCAGGCTGCATGGCTCTTCCTGAGCTCCTGTTGGTTAGGCAAATTACCTGTCGCAGGGAGAGGATCAGGAGTTGGAATCGCATGCAAATGGGAAGAGCAACCAAAGAGCCCCAGTTCTCCCAGATCTGCTGAGGCTGAAGACTACAGTTGGCAGTGCACCTGTTTCAGTGAGGGGTGGAGCTGCAGCTGTGCAACATGTAAACCTCATAGTCTTTCTCCTTCAAAGCCAAGCATCATATTTTGCTCCAAAGCACTTGTACCACCCACCTGTGGAAGAGGAGTGCTGGTGACTTACAACTGGATGGACAGCAACCAGCAGGCAGCAAAACCACTCACATCTAACAGGAGCTGCAGCTCTTGCAATGGTAGCTGACGAGCAGAAGCTGGTCGGTTTCCAGGGCAGGAATGACTCAGCCCATCTGTGATTACCTGTGAGCCGTCATCCCAGCTCCGGGCTCCCCAGGGCCTGGTGCAGCAACGTCTGCTTCCTGAGTTCAGTGAAAGGGAAAAGGTGCCTTGCTCCCTATTATGATGATTGTGGATTAATTCATGCATGCCCTAGGTTGGAGATAATACCAATAGCACCCTCCTGCTGCATATCAAGTGTGGGAGTATCCTGGCCTGAAGGACCAGACATATTAGCCTGACCCATAAGTGAAGCATCTGCATCAAAGAGGACATGAGATTAACATGTACATGGACAGCTTGTGGCAGCGACCCTTCATAACTATGCCTGCTTGCCTCATTAGAGGCCCTTTATCTGGTAGATGGACTCATTTGCCAATATAAATATACACTTGCCAGCAGGGGTCAAACACAGTGCATAAAGTGCTGGAGAAGCTGGAAGAGCAAAATGTGTCCAGCATACACGGCAATGCCAGAAGAGCACCATTGGAGCCCAGGAGAACAAACCCAGTGGTATCGCAGCATAGTTCTTTCTTTGATTCCTCTTCCCCCAGTCTCTCTGTAGCCATGGCTGCCTGAAGGGGAGAGAAAAAAAACAGAAGTCCCTCTCAGTGCTCACTGTGATCACATAGAGTACATCAGCCCACCCTGTTGTAGTTGTTGGAGCAAGGTGATTGGACCTTTGGCTGCTCCTAGGGCAGCTCTCTGCATTATGGTGTCTCCAGAGCAGGAAAGTTCACTCTGTCTTTCAATGTACAGCTGGCCCTCACAACCCTCTCTTGTTTGCAACAACAGAGCAACCTATGTGGGCAATGCTTCTTAGGACATCTGCCAACACAAGACTTGAGCCTCCTGCTCTCTCACAACTCTGGCTCCAGGGATGAAGTGTGTGGACATGACAAAGATGTCTCTGCCTGCTCCCTCCCAGCAAGAGATCTGCTACGGTTGAATCTCCATCTGAATGCTGCTCTACGTCCACACAGTGAGCATCCTCCAGATCTCTGTAGAGTTCCCACTCTTCTTTGGGACCAGGAGCGCATAGTGCAGGTTGCAAGGCTTAGCATACCAGGCTCTTATCCACATTGCAAGCCTGGTGAGTGATTCCTACTTGCTAGGTTTCCTGGTATGTTTTTCCATGTCCAGATGCTGCTCACAACCTGTCTGGGGAGCCATTCCCCACAAACCGCTTGTACACTTCTCCTGGCTGTCTGTCTCTTGAGAGTCACATGCAGAGGGGATATTTTGAGATCTGGAATGTCAGTCCACAAGCAGCAAGTGAGTACTTTTACCTGTTCCAAGCTCCCCATAAAGTTCTTCAGTGTGTGCAGGCTCTGAAAAGCTATCAGGTTGTTTTTATGATGAAGTTCCTGTCTGGTTGTAGCTACATGTGCCATCACTCTGCTGAAATCTCCTCTCCTTTAAAAGGGGAAGGATTTCCCATCCTTGCCGTGAACTTTCACTCATGAAAGAGCACTTCAGTGTGGACAAGATGGCCTCGCGAGTGATGGCTCCATTCTGGAGTTCTGAATACCGCTGACTCTTCAAAAGACTGGATTTGCTGCTCAGCCTTTCCCTCAGAACAGCAACCCTTATCCAGCTAAATTCTGCTGGGGGAATTCCACCTGTAAGATGTGCAAGTAAGGGCAAAGACATCCTTTGCTTTGTCCCTGTCAAGTTTCTGCTCCCCAAGGCCTTGCTTTCTCTGTTGGTAGTTCCTGCATGCAGCAGCAAGTCTGCTCCCCGTGTGTTTTGCTAAAGCCAAGATGCCCACACATTTTTTCCATTGTGAACCTGGCTTCATCCCTGCCAGCTCACGCAAGCAGCTATTGTTAAGTAATTGTTTGAGTCATTCACTGAGCCCACACCCAAGCAGACTTTTCAGATTTAGCACATGGGGGATTCACTGCTGTTGGCATGGCTTTGGGGTACCCTACCTCATGCATCTGCCCAGGAGGATGGCAGCAATGAACACACTCCAGATGGGCCATTTCATGCCCATCCTTGCTTTCCCAGCCTCCAGCCACCAGTAACAGAAACTTAATGCAGTACAGAAGAGCCACCAGCTTGCACCCAAGCTGGAGCAAAGGGTTTTCTCCTGATACTGCTGGAGATCAGAGGTATCCCTTTCTTCCCTTTTTCTCCCTATCCCCACTGTCATTACCAGAGCAAATCTCAGAGCTGCTTCCCTCACCGGTGATGATGCCTCCCCCAAACCCCTACATGATGAGTGGGGTTTACAGTTTAATTTTAGTTTGGCACAGTTGCTACTCCTCAACTCTGGCAATTAGAGGATTTGAGAAGTTCATTACAGAGCCCTAAGTTTTCATATGGTCATTCTGGCTGACACCACACTTTTTACCACCTTTTTACATACACAGCCAAAATACTCGTCACGTTTTCAGAAGAAGGAAGATTAAAAACCCAACCAAAAAACCCAAAAAAACCAAACCAACAACAACAACAACAAAAAAAACCAAACCAAAAAAACCCCAGGAAAAAAACCCGAAGTGAATTACTAAAGTTTATAAGGCTAATACTTTATAGGGCTAGTATGCACAGGCCTGGGGCCTTCAAGATAATATAATCTAATACTTGGAGATCCCCTGATGAAAGGCACTATATATGCAAAGTGCTTTATAAACATTAATTAGTTAATGTTGAAAATTTTGCCTAGGGCAAAAAAAAAAAAATCCTACCAAAAATCCCCCTTCCCTCCCTCTCTCTAGTCCCTAACTATACAAAGTTAATGATTCTGTGTGTGCAAACTTAGAGTTTAATTTTAATTTCTGTTTACTTCTGGGGAGATGGAAGCACTGGAAGTACTTTCACATATGTTATGCTTCTGCAACCATTAGTAACATGGTGGCTTCTCCTATCATGTGCTTTAATCTCCATGAATGAGGACACCCCAACATCAACAGCATAACTTTGGACCACAGTATTTGCAGCAAAACTGCCCAGGGTCTACTCACTCATCCCTTCATAGTCTGTCAGCACCAAGCAAGCAAGCAAGCAAGCAAGCAAGCAAGCAACCAACCAACCAACCAACCAACCAACCAACCAACCCTTGTGCGAAGGTCTTTGTGACAACAGTTTCCATTCTAGGCCGCCTTTTCAAACCTTGGGCAATCAGCAGATGGTTTCAGTGTCATCACCACATCATATGTCACCGCATAATGTATGCACAGGGAGCAATGGACAAAGTAATACACGTGATGCTTGTCACAAAAGGAAGGAGTCTGAAGGACAGAGCAGGTCTTACAGGATGAGGTTATGTTTCAAAGTAGATCGTGTAAAAGGAAACAAGTTCTGCATTCAATGATATTTCCAGCAATTATATTCCAGGTACATTTCATCTCTCCTTCATGATCTTTCCTGGGGAAACACTCAGTTTTTAGATAACACTAGGGGTTGTTTTCTCTGGAAGCCTACATCTGTGCTGGCAGAGTAGTCCACCACAGTCCATCCCAGTTCTTTCAGAGCACTGTACTCACTTTCATGCTTTGCAAAGCTTAGGGACCCTCATAGACAACACTTTTCTCCTGAAAAAACCCTTTGCATCCCTGACAAGGCCCTTACAGAATGTCCTCAGTTCAAGCAAGTCTGCACCATGCATGCTCCTGGTATGCCACAAACTACCAAATCAGCTGCCTGACTTGGACTTCTCTTTACCACATCCACCAGGAAAGGACCACAAGGCCCCTTGCCCTATGACCAGGATGGGTGACCGCTTCCCACCACTCTTCTCTCAGGTGCAAAAGGGCAGCAAAGACCCCAAGGGAAGATGTGCAGGCAAACCCCTTCCCTGAAAAGCTCGTGGTATCTTCTGGAGTCCTTTCTCCCCATCTGTCCTGTTGGAACCCCAGACTCATGCCTGTCAGTCCAGACGCTAGGATAAAAGTGCTTGATGGAGCAGGAGAAACTTTTTTGACAGAGAGGCAGAATGCAACCTGTTTGCAGGAGCAGGGTCTGGCCCAGCAGGGTTTTTCAGGGCTGGGTCAACCAGGTCCACATGGCAGTGGCTAAATGCAGAGAGACCTTTTATTCTGCATCTGGTGTCTTCCTTGCCAGCTGGGATTTTGCAGACACTTAATCTTTTCCCAGCACCCACAGCAGCTAGTGCTGTGCTCCCTGACAATGAATGTTTGATGACGGATGCTTTTCCTTGCCCTCTCCTGGTTCCTGGGGGTCTTGAGGGCTGCTCTTAGCCTTTTTGGCTCCCCACAGTGCCACCCTGTGAGATGTTGCTGTGCACTGGCAGCAGGACACTAAGCCAGACATTTTCTGTTTGCCTGGGCTGTTTCTGGGAGAGGCAGCATCAAGGGATGAGATCACTGCAAAGTACCACCATTTCCCTTAGCCTCAGACTTGGTAACTGGTATGAGCAAAGTCTTAAAGTGGAGCCAGCCCAAGTGACCACCGGCCATGCTGATGACGGCTGCTTGTGCCTCCAGCCCTTAGCAGCCAGGCAGCTGCATGGCTTGGGAATACATCTCCTCTCCAGCAGCTTGTGAAGAGGTGACTTATTGAGCTTCACTGCATGTGAGTGCAGCACTGTGCTCGGCAGGTGAAATGATGGGGCTGAGGAATTGATGCATTCCCAAGGATCTCAGCCTTAATGACAGCCCCCCTTAGTATCAATGGCAGCTATTGATGGAGTCTTTGGAGAATCAAAGGCTGTGAAGGTTTGCTCTGGTATGTTCCAATCACTGCCACCTCTGAGCACAGTCAGGATTCAGCTGAACATCCGACTCAGGTGAGCCGTCTTGAAGGAGTACATGAAAGCAAGATCAAGCTAGTGGAGAGCAATCACTTACACACATATCTAATGTGGATGTACCTGAATGAGCTAAGCTATACTTTCATCTTGTGAAGTTAGGGATGTTTAATTTTAATCCTGTGTCAATGGGGAAAAGAAATGGTATGAAGTCCTAATAAATAAATTATGCCACTGAGTGCTCAGATCAGCACATCCTAGCTAGAAGCAGTACAGAAAAAAACGCCTTCCAGCACTGCAGACTGCTTTCAAACATCCCTTCAAATAGATGTTGTTGCAAGCCAGTGATACACCAGTGCTGTTGTGTTGGCTTCAGATCATGAAGCATTTGCCATTCTGAGGGTGTGCAACTCTGAGGAAGAAGAAAAATGAGAAATATTCAGTAGTTTTTGACAATCAACTTGAAAACTCTTGAAGAACACTGATTTTTCAAAATCATTGCACATATGCTCTCAGCCAGCCTGCCTGCTTTCAGGTGTATCATGCTGGGCACCTGCCAAGGCAGCCACTGAAATTGCAAGTCTGCTCAGAAAATCTAGATGGGAGATTGTGATGGAGGAAACTGTCTGTGCTGCTATTGCTGAAGTTACTGATTTTTACCTCCTCTGTTTTTAAATTACTTTGCGGCATTATTTGCTCTTGAAGAGACAGCTAGGAATACAAGGAGAAACTGGAGACTGGAAGCATGGTTTATATTGCTGTGGGCAAAAGACTTGATTTTCCTGGGATTTCTTGTATGCTCAGACCCTGTATAAGTTCCAGGGACAACAGTTAGCACAGGCAACTGTTGTGTTTAGATCAGATACCACCAGTTTCACCAAAGCTGTTGGTCTGTGCCACAGTAGAATATTTTCAATATGTATTAGGACAGAAGCTGTTTACCACCCACTGATGAACTTTTATGTGTAAAACGTCCCTTTCAATTTGGGCTGAAGCAGACACTTGCTTTGATAGTTATATGAAAAAACCCTTAACTTTGCTTTGGGATATTTATAACCAAAACACGCAGAATTATTGCAACATAAAATCTGCTTCTCTGGGTCTTGGTGATATAAAAAAGGCAAAAAAAAAAAAATAGAGGAAGAAAAAGAAGGTTAACATAATAAAGAAAAAAGACAGATGAGTACATAGAACACACTTCAGATCTACAGCACTATATTGTCCCAGCAATGCCACCAATTCAATTTAAATCCTAAGGAAAAAGCTAATGCTATTGAAGCACTGCAAATTAACAATAGCCCTGGCCTTGTACATCACTCCTTCACAACAGCCAGCCCATCAAACACCTTTGTGGCTCCACATGAAGACAGAGTGGAGGAAAAGTGAAATGGTTTCTCATCCTCTGCCCTGCCAGAGGCAAGTGCCAGCTCTCACTGTTGTAAACTGTAAGGCAAGGCAATCTGCAGTGCTATGGAAAGAAAACAAATACCACACTAGCAGGCAGGCAGGCAGACAGAATGAGACAGAGATATTTTTAATTGATGCTAGAGGAACATAAATAGATGAAGCTGGCATTAAGCGGCACAGCCCTTTTTCTCTCTCTGCCAGGTACCCATTTACCCGGGCTCATAACCAAAGGCCAACATGACATCAGAAGCCCTGTGGTGTTTTGCCTTTGGGCAACAGCCGGTAAAACTGGTTTCATCTGGCAGATGAGCATGTGAGCTGAGGTAATTGGTGTGTTCTTTTCTGCCTCAGATTCCTTATCTCATCCTGAATATTCCCATAACCTCCCTTTTCCAGCCCTTTTGTTTCTCAACAAAAAAAAATATTTACATTGAAATAAACAGTGGGAGCCTCTAGATCGCATCGGGAGACACAGGTGCCGGTAACTTCACGAACAAAGAACAGCACAGTGACAGCTGCAGAAAGCATAAGCTCGAAAGGGGGGCTTTTTCTAGTGAGACTGTTCCTGAACAGAAGGGGTTGGAACAGAGACCTTTTGATAAAGGAGCCTCACTTAAAACCAGCTGCCCTTCCATTTTTCTTTCACTTCTGAGATCAGTTTGGATTCTTTTTCTAAGGTGTTTTGCAACTGCAGAATAAAACCCACCTGAATGTGATCAGAGCACTATGTGGGAATCTTTCTACATGCCAAGGCTGAAAACAACCAGGGCTGCCTATTCCTAGGGCTGCATTAGCCGTGCTTTGGCAGCACAGCCATCCCAGGCTATGCAGAGGTCGGGCAGGCTTCCTGAGGGCATCCCTCACATCTCTGCCTGCTTTGTTCACTGAAGAGAGCAGGGTCGTGGAATAAATCCTGCCAGCAAAACTATATTTTCTAGCATATCACTGAATGTACATTACTGGCAGTTTTGTTGGATTGTCTATGTGGGTGAGTGACTTCACCCATTGCAGCTGCTGTTTAGGGATGGCCACAGCATGTCTGCAGGATACACGTGCTCAGAACGCTACTGTGGGGCAGCACCACGGCCAGGTAATGTATAACTGCGTAATCTGGGGGATTGGACAGAGATTTCTGGCTTGTTTGGAACATATGAACCTCTATAAGCTTCCCCTGGAAAGAAGTTGGAAAGCAAAAAAAATGTTTTCTCCTTCCTTCCTTTCAAATGTACTATTGATACATATAAATGTGGCAGAAGGACTGAGCACCATGCCTAGCAGGGACATGCTGGGGATGAGGTTCCTGCTCTCATACATTGGCTCAAACCAGGTGGGATGCTGCCTCCATCTCTGTAACTTAAGGAGATGTGGCCTGCTTTCCAGAAACATTGTTCTTTCTACTTATAGGTCCCTTTGGAGCTGGGAGATGCTGGAAGCATGGAGAAGCTTGGGAAATCTGGCAATAGACAAACCCAGACACTTGGGTTTAGCCTCTCACATTTTGAATGTTCTCCCTCTTCTATGGAAATCGCTGGTGAAACTTCCCACTGAAGTAAAGCTGGATCCCAGTCTGTTAATGCTGACATATTAAGAGGGAGAAGAAAATGCAGAACGTAAGACAGAAAAAAGAGCCTCCAACCTGCTAAACAAGGCTAAAACACAAATCTGGTGGTTATGTTAAACAGTCCAAATGAAAATTATCCAAATGTACAGGATTATAGGAGAAGAAAGAAAACAGACAACTGGAAAGAGATGATGAAAAATAGGCTGAGGGAGGAGGAAGATATAAAAGGTGGGAAATTAATTGGAAAATCCACTTGGAGGTGAGAGAGAGGCTGAAGAAGATGTAGAAGGAGGACACAAGTGTAGGAAGGTTGGTGTGAAACACAGGTAGCTCTGGGTGCAGGCAGTGACACGGGGGCTTTGATATCTGGGTCTGAGCCTCACAGATGGCAGGAAGAAACACCCAGAATGGATACCTCTAGAGAGGCTGGAAAATATCTGAGCTCTTTGTGGTCTCTAAGAAAAAAGAGATAGGGGGAAAAGGAGCAGGGAAGGAATGGAGGGGGGTGCATTGTCTGGCTTGCCCACCTTGCTGGATGTGCCCCAGAGACCAAACCTGGACAGGTGCTGCAGGAGCTCCTGCTTTTACCTGATGGGTTTCAGGGTTTCTGGCAGGACTGAGAAGTCCAGGTCAGGGATGTGGTCCAAGCAGTAAGCAAGGCAAACCCGGGTGGCTCCTCCAGCACATCCCTCTGCCCAGACACAAATACACACACACCCCCCACCACATATCCCTCTTTGCATCACCCTGCTGCTCCCAGCTCAGATCCAGCACTGCAAGGCTACCCAAGACCTGAGCAGGAAGCCAGAGGGCTGCAGCCTGTGCTGCTCAACACCCCTACATGGCACATAGATATTTGGGAGCCAGAGGACTTTGGCTTCTGGGGAAGATTCTGAGCTTTGTCCAGACAGGTGGCTTTTCCCACAGACCCAGCCCCACAGTGACTCGTGATGCTCCCTGTCTACCAGCATTTAAACCAAGTCCACCCAGACAAAGCTGGGAGCACTGTTTTGACCTTTCCTCCTGTCCCTGTCCTCTCTCCTGCACTGAGAATGTTTTGGCCAGGGTCTTAGCAGCAGCAGAACATGTCCCCCACTGTTTCTCCCTTTGGTGAAATACTAACCAGCACACCACTTCGGCAAGAAGACAAATGCCTCCGGTTCAGAAAACACATTTTGGACTTTTAAGAAGAGTGAAATGAGGCAGCTGCCCATTGTGGGCAATTTAGCTTAATGTGATATTGAATTCAGCTGTTTAATACACCCAGATGCTCCAGCAGTGAGTGTATAAAAAAACCCCAACTTCAATAAATAATGAAGATGTGAAGAATTTTTTTTCTGTTTGTTTCCTTTTTTAATGAAAATGGCAAAACCTCTAATTTGCTACTGTACATCTGCATCAGTTATTTAACATGACATCTTGCTGTAGTAATAATCCATCAACATCCAGTGTTACATATGGATTCATAAAAAGGTTTTTGCTTGTGTTGGTACTTCTGCTGTCTGCCAAAGTAATTATATACATTTTACAATAAATTATACATATTGAACTGAGAACCTGCTGTGCTAATTGCTCACATTTTTGTAGGGGAAAAATGTGGTCATGGAGTGCTTTTTTCATTTTAAGCATATTGAGAACATGGCAGAAGAAGATGCAATGTCTTCAGTTTTTCAGAGCTGAAAAATCAATATTTAGCCCTACAATAAGTAAAACAAAAAATCAGGAAGAGAGAACATGAGGAAAGCTTTCTCTGGTGTGTTCTTGCCCCTCTGTGTCTTCACTTGGTGAGGTATGGAAATACAAACACAATTTCAGTACTACGAGTGTCCCATGAAAAGAAGACCAAACTTCTACTGTACCAAAAGCTAAGGGCCCCCTGATATGCCTCCCCAAATCAGGACCCCACAAGGAAGATATGAAGGAGCTCTGCATCTGCCTTTCTTGAAGTTCTTTGTTTGCTTTTCGGCAAAAGTGACATGTAATTTTGAGATACAGCTGCACTGTTCACAGAATTTCTGTGAGTAATACTTTAAATATAGTTTATTACATTAAGCCCAGCACTTGCACCCAATGGCTTTCAAGTTCTATTAGGACAGAATCCCCATTCTTCTCCCTACTGAAAATAATGTAAAAGATCTCTCTTGACTGAAAAGAGAGGACAGAATTAAAACTCCAGATAATATGACATTGGCACCAAGTAAAGAGGTAGGGCCACATTTCACACCCCCTGAGGAATCTTTCATGTCTCAGCCAGTTCAGTCTTCTTGGAAATGACAGAAGACATAGAGTGGTTGAGTTTGGAAAGGGCCTCTAGAGATCATCTTGTTCACTCCCACCTAGCACAAGCAGGGGCACCTTGAGCCCATTGCCCAGGACTGTGTCCAGATGCCTTTTGATCTCCAGGGGACCCAGAGGATTTGCCTGATGATGGAACAGGGAGCTGGGCACCCAGAACCCCTCACTGCCATCAGCACCTCTCCCAGCCCCAACAGTGAGTACAGGCACTGTCCTGGGCTGCACTCCCTCTTGCTGCTGCACGGTTACAGCTGTAACATTTTTTGGGTGGTTTCTCATCATTGGTGCCGCTCTTGCAGCTCTCACTCACACAGCAAGCCCCGTGAGCTGGGGAGGACACCACCACGAAGGGTCCGTGGTCACCACATCTGCCATGTGGAGCACCAGCTAAGGCTGGAGCAGAGCAGGCTGCTGAGGCAAAAATAAAGCCAATCCAAATGCTGAGGACAACTAAATGCCCTAATTTTTAAAGACATGCATCGAAAGGAGCGGTTCATCTTTTATTGCAGCTGTTATCAGGCCAATAAGAAAAGCAAGGAACAAAAACAACAATCAAAGACATGGCTAAATCTCTCGAGTTGAAAAAAAAATATGTACTTTTTAAATGAAGGCATATTAGCTAAAACATGAGGGGAAAAACGTCCTCCAAAGATATAGTAACATTTACTACGAATGTAGTAAACATCTGAATGTAGGAACATCCAGGTCCTCATCATGGTACAGCCCCATATCATGTGTTTGATGGAAGAGATTAGGAAAAGACCCATAGCATATACAACAGGGAACAGGAAAGCAGCATTTCCTAAACACTTTAAAAATGTGCACTTTTTAACCCTAGCAAAAAAAACTATATGCTGTTCTGATTGATTTATTATCTTAGCATTGCCCTTCAGGCTCAGTGGATATATTAACATTAAGCAGGTAAAGACTTAGAAATAATTTAAAATAGAGTTTACAGCAGCTGCAGATCTGACTGAATTCTGCTGTGGGATGGTGAAAAAGACAGAAATGCTCTATTAAATTTAGAGAAAAAGACAGTTGTATTTAAATGTGTTAGTGAGAAGAGGCTGAGACTCACTGTGGCTGTGAATTCTCTGCCAAGCTGGAACATGAACATCGTGGTACAATTGGTTTGGTCTCACAGAGAAGGTCCTTTCTCAGAGGACATTCCTTCCCTCTCGAAATAGCAATGGAGGATTTTTCCCTTTCATCAAGGAGCAGATCAATCAGGAATGAACTTAAATGCATGAAACATGTTAAACCCACCAAGTTACATGCACTGTATTTGGTTTTCCTTAAACATTGTTTCTTTGTACTTCTTTGCTAGCCTTCAAAGTATGCCAAGTACTCTGCTCATGCAATATCTGGTTTCAGGCAAACCAGCATGGCAGTTTGCCTGAGCTGAGAAAATATGCTTGAAGTCGGCATTCACAGGCAGCTTCAACATCCTAAGGAAAATGCTTTGTTTTTGTAGCCTGAAAGTATGTCACAAACATGAATAGAATTATACACTCACTCTCCCTCATCCTCAATCCTCTTTACCTGAGGAAAAAATTATACACTTCCAATTACAGGGCCAGTTAAAATCAATACAAAGGTGGAAGAAAACAGATCATTTTTCTTATGGAAGTAACTGTTTTCATTAATTTTTCATTAGTCCTGCTTTTGTTGTGCTATCCATCACTGAAGAAGCTGGTATGCAGTAGATTACATTTAGGTTATCTTACATGCTTCCAGGATTTAGTAGATATTGCCCGATAAAGCTGCGAGCTTTATGGCTTTAACTTACATCTATCAATAATGCATCAGAAGAGAATTTTTCTGCAGAACAGCTGTCCCTGAGCCAAGCAGCTTTCTTCTGGAATAGCTGCACTGGTTACAGCAGAGATGATAGCACAGCTTTTAAACTACTCATCTAAAGGCTACAACTGTGAGAAAGATGAGCAGATGCTTAAGGAGGAAGATCCTTGAGGGTTTGAGCCCTAGTTTCCCACTGTTGTCATTTTTATTGGGGAGCATTTGAAGTTGGGAGCCAGCCATGCCTTGCCCCATCTCAACAACCACACCTGAAAAACCTTCCTCCATCCTGGCATGCAGCAGGATTTTGTTGTGACCACTGTACAAACAAAAAAAGCTCTTTCACCAACTGCACTGGAGCTTTCCCCTTCTCCCATTTTAGTGCCTGAGTTCTGTGTTAAGGAACATAAACATAAACAGAAAATGAGAGTCCCTACTGAAGAACTGAGCCAGAGAAATGAAATTAAGTAGACCATCAGTAGACTTCACTTAAAACATGTAAGGTAAAGGAAATTTTATTTCATTTAATTTATTTCTCTCTCACTTTGGAAGGAATTAGAAAAAGAGATCAGAAGGTGAGCCAAGCCCAACATGGTTGCAATGCTAACATTTTAAGCTCATTGAGACATCTCAACAATTGCTTCTATCTGCTTGAATAGCTTCTAACTCTCAGCTTTAAAGAAAAAATGTGTCACAGTTCCTCGATTTCCACCTCTTTCTGTACTGCAAGAGGGCTTGTGGAAAAGGACAGCTAAGCAGGACTCCAGATGTGCAGTTTGACACTCAAGTGGGTGACAGTTAAGCTTCTTCAGCCTCCCCAGCTGCAAGGTGAGTTTATTGCTGCCTTCTTCCCTTCGAAGTAGAGAAATGCTTAATTGAAGATCTGTACAATGCTTTGAAGAGACCAAGCACTGCATTAGGGCTGAAGTTATTACTCTTGAGCTGCCCAGGCACGGCCTCCAGCAGAAGAAAAACAAACCTCCTGAACTAGAGAAAGAGAGGGAAAGAAATGCACAGCTGCTTTTGGTTTTAATGTAAGCCACCCAGAACTGAAATATTTATTCAGAAGCAGCAGGGATTAGTGAAATCATGGCTCCAGATCTTCAGAACAAGCATCCATGCTCTGCTTGCTTTGCCTTTTGTTTTTGCAATTTCTTGGCGGTTAATCAAATGAAGTATCAAACATTCACTGGTGGGCTTCACTGAGCCCTCTGGTTTGACCTGAAGTCAGAATGAATGCAGTACATGAGTTTAGGGGACTTCACCACATGCAGTTTTTGTTTTCAGTCAGTGTCACCCTGTCTTTTAGACCGCATCCTAATGGTAAGGAGGCAAGGCCAGCCATCCCATGCTTCACGTTTTCCTCAGGAAAATTAATAACAACACTGACAAACTACATAACAGAAGCCACAAGACCATTTAGGGCTGTAGATGAGATCATTTATCAGTCCAAACTCCAGAGCACAGAGACAAATCTCCCTCTCTCCATCTCTCCTCAGACTAGCAAGCCAGAGCTGTGCTCGGAGAACCACAGAACAGGGATCAATTGGCTGGGCTAGGGCACCAGTGCTCCATGCTCCCCAGGAAGCACAAATCCAGCCTGCTCATATTAGCAACAGCCTCTCCAGAGAGGAGAACTCATGTATATAGGGCTTTAATGAGCCTGAAAGAGAAGAGTCTCATCAACCCATGCTTCCTCTGACCTGCAGTGGAAAATACTGTATTTTTAGAAGCAACAGAGATGACTTACTGCTGCTGTGGATGCAATGACACTGACAGCCCATGACCACACTGCACCCCTTCAGCTTCTGACAGGTGTGAGGCAAGTTCACCATGAGTATGGAGAGCAGAAGATGGGATCTGGCCCATAATCTCTGACATCACCTGAAAAATATTACAGCCCTATTATTTTAGGGGCACAGGACTCCTACTAGGTCTCTAGTCAAAAAATGTGGAGGAAAACAAAACAAAACAAAAAAACCCCCAAAAAACAAACAAAAAAAACCTGAACAGATTTAAGGAGAAGTGGGCTTTTCTCCATTCATCAGAGGACATTTCCATTTCTGGAACTCTTACTCATGCAAATAGAAGATGTTTCAGCAGACTATCACTAGGGTTTCCGCACAGCATTGATTCTCCTCGTGGTTGCCAGCTAGCAGAGCTAGCTCAGCTTACAGTCGGATGAACTTGTGTACTACGTGCCTGCATTTTTTCTTTTTAAGAGGAGTTAGGGCTATGATTTTAGCAGTTTCAGTCTGAAATAGAGGATCCCATATGCTAAGTCAGTTTTGGGGTCTTCAAAAAAACAGATCAATGGGGCAGCAGCCAAAGCCAACACTGGGACCTGGTGCAACATATTGAATTTTGGTGGTGGCGATTCCTCCAGACCCTCAAGAAATAATAAACCATTCAAACTGAAGTCTGAGAAAAATCAGCTGGTCTACAGGCCCTAAGGATGTCTTGGTTTCATTTCCACTGTAAATAAACCTCAGGCAGCTTGAATGCCAACATACAAATACCAGTTGTCCGTAGAAATAATTCATAATATAGAATTCCACAGTGAAGAAATGACAGATGGAAATAAATGTTTTTATTTCTCTGAAAAACTGACCATCGGTCAATAAAAATGCTTTTCTCACCCCCCAAAATCCAACCCTTCCCCCCTAAGTCATGCAATGGAAACATTAAAGAAAAATTCACTTGATAAGTTGTTTGGGTGGCAGTAAAAACCCTGTAATTAGTATAGAAATCAATTTTTAAAGCTTGCTGCAAAAAATTATGCTTATGAACAAAATGTTTGACTTCAAATTGAATTCAGTGCCTGTTCAGCATAATTGAATGGGTGGCTCAACTTTCATGTTTTCAGAGTTTACTAAGTTTTCCCCATTGGATTTTGCTATGCATTTTAGTGGGCATCATAAAACAATGAGTCAACTCAACTTGCTTGTGCCAATCAAGCACTGAGATGATCAGCTTCCTTCTAAAGACATGTGGCAATGGAGAGGAAAAACATTCATTGGGCCAGACTGCCTGGCTAGTATGTACCTGAAGATGGGATAAATTAGCAGCACCTATTTACCAGTACTGCTTCTGGAAAGAGAGATTAACCCACTGACAAAAGCAGGACTTCACTTTCTCCAGCACAGAGTCAATTAGCTGAGTCTTCAATGGTACACTCAGTTTTAAGGTTCATCCAAGCATGCCAGGATCCATACTTACATTACACAGATGTTTGGTACATTAAGGAGGTGACAGGAAGAACTAAACCCTGAGTCGATGGTTATTGCAGAAATCCAGCATTCACATTACCCAAAGAAAAGGTGAGGACCAAATTCCTCTGCTTGTGTCTCACTGTGGGAAGGGGAGTTGTTGCCATCTGCGATCTCTGCATGCCTGCAGGAGTTCTCCTGGCAGCTGCTTAACCAACTTGCTGAAGTACAACATTGGCAGTACCGATCACTGCAGCTCTTCCTCTTGTTAAATACAGCACCACTGATGGCACAAAATTGAGTTAACACTTTATAATAAAAAATTAATAAATTTAGATGTCAAAATTACTAACCTCCAGAGACAAGCTGACAGTAATCTGGTCCCCCCACTCCCCCTACTTTCCTGGAGAAATTGCTCACTTGTTTGTTGATCAGTTTTTCTAAAGAACATTTTTAAAACACATGGTTATAAACCTCAATTGTAAACAGGACTAATCTCATTTGCTCTCTAAAAATCTAAAGCCAGTTTATTCCTGCATACATTTTTCATCAGCCATTACTGTGAATATTCATGACGTCTTACTCCATGACCACACAGTAAGTGCAGAGACATTTACATTCAGGCTCTCAGAGTGATTTTTTACTCCATTAACAACAAAAGCAGGCTTGGTGAGAGGGTGACCAGCCAGCTGAGGATTTGGGAGGAGCACAGTAGTATCTTCAAGGTCATTGATTTGGACAGGTACATGCTGAGCAAGCAAAACCACCAGCAGAGCATAACCTGCTGGCTTTGGGAGCCACGTGTTGGAAGGCATCAGAGACAAAGCTCCTCACCTTCCACACCCTACCTGTGCAGAGGCTGCAGGCAATATGGGCCCTGCCAGCACTGGGGGGAAACTTTTGGGGCTGCTGATGCTCCTGGCCAGGCAGGCTTATGGTGCCTGCTCATCACGGAGCAGGGAAAGGAGCTGCACTCCCCCCAGCTCCAGCCTGTGCTGGAGCATAAGCCCATATGCACAGATGGAGGTCAGCAGGGCAGATCGGGATGTGGGAATACTTTTGGGCTGAACAGAGAGGGAAAACACATCCCCAGGGACACTGGGGTGGCCCCAGAAAGTGCAGCTCCACCCGGATGCAGGGGAGGATTTGTGCAGCAGTCCCTGAAGAATCACATCACCTTGCACTGGCACCCATATGCTCTCAAACTTATGGGGACTGGTATCCTTTTCGACATCACAAATTTCATCACTTCCAATGGTTTGAAGATCTGTTAAAAATATTTATTTTCCTGGGGTTTAGCTTTCCAACTTCTATGCAGGCTAACAACCAAATTGTGGGCAGTAAGAGCAAGTATTTGTTTATTTTGTGAGAGGACTTCTTGCTGCTAATTGAAAACAAGGATTTTCAATGAGGCAGCTGTTTCAGTACTGTGAATAGACAGATCAGCATCACATTGAAGATATAATAACCCACTAATAAACCTTAATTTTTAGAGCCCCCTCCCTCACCCATTTTCACATTTCAGCAATTCCAAACCACTGAAATGTGCTGCCAGTTATTTAAAGATGCCCTCTGACATCTTTTAATAAAAACCAGAAAAAATTGTCTTTTTTAGTTACCAGACTATATTAAAAATGTTGTTACATGTATCTAACAGTTTCTTTTTTTATTTTCTTAAATAAATAGCAAAGTGTGACCAAAATAACCAATGGGACACCAGCACCGTTGAGTTGATAGAAATCACCATACTAGGATGAACATACAGTCATATTCTGTGATAGTGCATAAAAAGAGACTTTGGAGGAAAGGTGGTGGTTGCTGGTGCATCAACCTGTGAGCAGTCCGTGCAGTGGCATTGGGATGTGGTGCCTCTGCAAAATCTCACAGGCCTGGAGTTGGTGCCTGCAGAGGAGGCTTCAGTGAGACTCTGCAAGAGAGCAGCTCACAGGACATCTAATGCAGAGCATGGATTTCCTGCCTGCTACCAAGGGACACACAAGGGCTGGCCATGTCACTCTAGGCAGAAGAACAATCGCTTGAAACGAGGGAAATGAGCAACCTGAAAACCAAACAGGCTGACTAATGCTCAGCAAGGCAAGGGCTGGGAGAGTCAAAGCTGCCAACTCCTTAATCAAGAGGGAATGGTGCAAGGATTCACTGTTACACTGAAGGTTACAGAACCAAGAGTCATTTTTTGATGGGTTTCCCTGGGCTGAGCTGGTGTTATTTTCACGTCTGACCAACAGCTTCTCTTCCAACTGGGACAAAGCTTAAAAGGGACAGCACTGGAGGAACAGCAGCCACGTGCACCACACCAGAAGATCCCTCAAAAGCCTCTGCTGCCTTTAACTCACTCCACCCTGTGCAGGCAGCACTGCCTGCCCACTGCCTTGCCCCTCTACACGCTGGAGTGCAGTGCAAACCCACCTCTCTGCTTCTGTTGGCTTAAACCAGACCCTTGTTATTTTAAACAGGAGTTTATTGTATTTAATACATTATAAAATTTGAAAAAATTGTAGGAAAGCAGCAGATTCAAACCAGAGCATCTCTACCAAATATTAATTATTCTGGCCCCCTTTGAAAAACACAAAACAAAACAACAAAAAACTCATTCAAAAGAAAAGTTAACCTTTCACATCTGTGAGGGCAGACAAAAAGTGTGCGACTTCTGTACAAACTACATTTAAAATTTCAGCTTTCCAATGCAATGGATGGTCATCTCCTGAACACCTGCCCATCCACCTCTAAAAAAGACAGACATAAACCTCCATATGCAAATAAAGTTGAATCAAGGTGTGTACACATTAAAAAGTGGATGGTTGGTTGGCAATGAAAATGGGTGAAGAGTAGTCTATGAATCCCCCCTGGCAATGGCTTGTACACCGTTAAGTGGGCCTGGGAATGGCCTAGGACACTTAATGGCCATCACAGCACCAACCTCATCTACCACATTTTGTCATTGCATTTCCTACCCTTTGACATATACATACATATATATATGTACAGACATACATATACATACATATTTTTTGTGTGTGTGTGTTTTCTTTTATACCTTGAGGTTATTATTATTATCACTACTATTCCAAGTGTTCCCATATGAATTCAGGTGTGGTCTCTATATTTGATATAAATGTGTCTTTTATTCAATTTTAGTTCCAGGACTTGTTTGGAGTCCAAACTGCACATGAAATGTCCCCCTTTTTTTTTCTCTGTTTTCCATTTTTTTTTTTTTTTTTTTTTGCATAAAGAAATATGTCCATTTTAGTCCAGTGGCTCTTGCTTTATTCGAATGACAGAGGGTGCACGAGATGTCCTTCTGAGTTCTCGTCTCAGTACGTATTCACTGAATTGGGAAGAGTCCACCCCACCTCCACATGAGCCAACAATCTCAAACCCTCTTTGCTGTAACCTCTCAAGTACCTGCAAAAAAGAGGAAACAAACACCAATGTATAAGTAAATAAACAGACTATTTGCTGTCCAATGATAATAACTGCTCTTTTCAAATGGATTCAGCTGGGACAAAAAAAAGTGGTTACATAGCTTAACTGTACTGGATTGATTTCTGCTGACTATGGCCACTGAGCAGTGAAAAAGAAAAAATGAAGAAAAATTTTATATTTTAGTACTACCAGCAAATCCAGTCTTCATCTGGCCACAGAAACATGACTAGAAAAACACACTCTGCTTCACAGAATTTACAACACAAAAGGGCAAATACATGATTGCACAGCAGATGCTGAGCAAACACCTCAACGAAATGGTGACAGTGTAGATAACATGGTCATAATTTCATAAAACCCACCATGATATTTACTAGAGACTTAAAAACCAACTCTTTGTTACTTTTATCATCATCTTCGCCTGTTCTGGGCTTCCTTTGCCTCACCTGCGAAGGAGACTTCCTGGGATTTACCAGGGTCAGCCTGACAGCCGCCAGGCCCAAGGAAGGGGCTGATGCTCCTGAACCCCACAGGATGTGGGACCCTCTACTCAGCATAACCAGGCTTCACAAGGGTTGTGCTGGAATCAGGTGCCTACCATGGCTTTCCCAGCTGTTTCACCAGTTGTCAAATTGGCTTGCATGCATGCTGGGACAACACTGGCAAGTGGAATGGCAGAAAACTGCAAAGGACTAGGGCAGGAGAAGAAGCAAGCTGAAGTTTAAAAATGCTTTAAAGAGGACATGCTGCATCTTTATATAAAAATGCTTCAGGTTGGCAAATGTCTTTCCAAAGTACTTGAGCATGGCTAACTGCACAGCAGTCAAATCAAAAAGGAAAGGGTAGGAAAAGAGACTTGGAAACAGCGATCAAAATACATGTGATCTTTAGCTTTTAACAATATATGCCAAAATCTCCTGCCCCTGCCCAAATATGTTGGTGCAAGCCACTGAAAAACAGAACAGGAGAACTTGGGTCCTGAGAAAAAATGTGGTGAAAGCAACTCTGGAAACTAGCTCAGCCCTGGACAATTCATTTGGTCTGTACCTCACTCTTCAGGTCTATTGGTAGTTCTTGTCCTGTCTCCCATTTTTATTAGTACTGGGAGATGCTTATCCTCCTGTTTATCAGTGTGGGATCATTACCTCTCTTGAATCCTGTACATATTTTGCCACTGTGACTCAGGTTTTTCACATCAGTAAATATGCTTTGTAATTCTTATTTGTGCAATAAAATTGTAAGCATCAGAATAAGTGACAAAGTGCTGAAGGATACAACTGCCTTGATAACTACCATATGGTGCAGCTAAGCAGCCATCCTTGAAACTCCTTCAGTTGTAATCTGACATCTAAGGCTGTCCTAAATTTGCATTAATCTCTACGACAAAACAATTTCAATGTTTCAGCATGACAGTCAAGGCCAGTAAGAGACAACTCTCCAAGCATAACATGGGTTAGATAGGTCTAGATAGGTCTATCTAGACCCTTGTGTTAAGTGCTAGCACAAGTGCAGTGCCTGGCTAGCCTTCAGAGTGTGCCCTAGTTCTCAGCTTGCTTCATCTGGAGAAAAAGAGGCTCAGGGGTGACCTTCTACAACTACCTGAAATGAGGCTGTAGCAAGGCAGGTGTCAGGCTCTTCTACCAGGAAACCAGCAACAGGTCAAGAGGAAATGGCTTCAAGATGCACCAGGGGACATTCAGGTTGGGTTGGACATCAGAAATAATTTCTTCACTATTAAGCATTGGAATGGACTACCCAGGGCAGTGGTGGAGTCAGCATCCCTGGAAATACTCAAGAAATGACTGGATGTGGCACTTAGTGCTGTGGTTTAGTTGACGTGATGGTGTTTGATCAAAGGCTGAACTTGTTGATCTTGGAGATCTTTTCCAACCTTAATGACTGTGATTCTCTACCTGGACAGTGGGATCTGGCAGATGAAAAGATGCCAAGCACAGCTGGCAAGCCTGTTCTGTACAAGAATTCACACATGAGCCTGCAGCATCTGGGAGGTGTGTTCAACTGAACAGCATTGATTGTGCTATTGATGATTCCACATGGGAAGTGCTGGCTATGAGGTTGGTTACTTTTAACCAACAAAGGATAAAAACATAACACTAACACTAAAGTTGATTATAATTATTCCAGGAATTACCTGCATTTGTCACCCAGTTTTTTTCTTATCCATTTCATAACATCTACTGATTTTAGACATTGCTACATTGCATCATAGAATACTTTGGGTTGAAAGAGACCTTTAAAGATCATCTAGTTCAACCCCTCTGCAATGAGCAGGGACATCTTTAACTAAATCAGGCTGCTCAGAGGCCTGTCCAGCCTGACCCTTGAACATTTCCATGGATGGGGCATCCACCACCTCTCTGGGCAACCTGTTCCAGTGTTTCATCACCCTCACTGAAAAATTTTCCACCTTTTACCTAGTAAAAATCTACCATATTTTAGTTTAAATCATTACCCTTTGTCCTATCAATTGCAACAGGCCTCTACCATGCTATAAAAAATCAGGAAAAAACACTGAAAGTGAAGGGTTTTCCCTATGACCACAGAAAATTCTAACACTACTGTAGTTTGTTTGCAAAGAGATTTGGTGATACGTGAATTAAATGGAGAAAGACAACTCGACACACAGAAGTAAATAACTTGCTTAAAGCCTCTAGCTGATTCTGCTCACCAAAACACTCCAGTGACATGGAACAGGGTCAGCCCTTTCAAAAGGGCTCCCTTTCAAAAAATGCACACGTGACTTCCTACCTGAACTGAGTTGAGGTGACAGTATCCATTCAGCGGGAATCGGATGACGTGTGTGGAGTCGTGGTTCCAGCCGGCGTTGACAGAATTACACATCACATCACCGATCTCTGGGAACACCTCCTCTATCAAGGACTTATCTCCACTCAGTGTGATCCTCTCGCCTAGATCTGGGGCAACTCGCACCACCAGGCACTCGCAAGACTTTGAGAAGCGGCCGCTCTCCCGGTCCTGTTTCCACCGTTCCATCTCTCCTAGCATGGGCTGAAGCTGGAAATACTTTGCTTCTTCATATAACAAGCTGTAGTCCTGAAAGACACGTACATTACTGTGCACAGTTAAGAGAGGCATTGCTGATGTGGTGCTTAAGGTGTATGGGTACTCAGGCCAGTGCTGCTCTAGGTCTGGAACCCTTCAGACAGAGCTCCTAATTACAGTGTAGGAAGGTGTAATAAAGTAACAGTGCCAGCAAAAAATAACCATCAGCCACTTGAAACACAGCGAGTGTAACAGCACTTGTAAGAGTAGGGAAAGGCTATGCTTGCTCAACTCGCTTCTGCAAAAAGAAAAAAAAAAACACACTTTTCTCCATATTTCATCCCCACAGTGATGTCATATAATAATGATCTCATTGAACAGATGGAACAGAATTCAATCAGGATTCAGAAAATTCATCACTAGGATCCATTGTGTCTTACAGCAATACTAGCAGGCATTGTAACAGGTATAAGAATGTAAATGAGGGAGCCTGCAATGGTTGTTAGTGTAAAATGATTCAGATATTTGCATAATGTTTGCACATATTAGTGCATTTTAAAAATTAAGTATTTTTTAATACTTCCCTATTTTGCCACTAGTATTGTTTACTACATCATCTCAAATGTCAGAGCAGAGGGAACGTATTTCTAGGCATTGCCACTGCAGAAGTAATTTAGAACTGATGATGTGGAGTCTGCCTGCTGCCATTTTTTTAATTTAAAAAACATTTTTTTAAAAATCTTGTTTTCCTAGGTGTAAGAGCATAAAACTACTTGGAAAATAGTTTTACAGAAAAAAGAGATATATGAGAATTAGGAAAGAGAGATAAACAGAATGACAAGAGAAGCCTGCTAACAGTCAATATGATCCTGAATTTGAACTAGAAACCAAATACTTGATGAGGACATTTAAAATATGGTAAAAATACTGCTTACAAATATTGTGTAACAAAAAAGTAATGTAATCTATGTATTTCTAAGAAACAAGAAACACTGTTCATTTTAATCACAGTTTTTTTGTACACCTTAAAGCGTAACTGGGGAGGACACCCTTTGAACATCACAGCTGGGTGAACTTGCCAGGAGTTAAATTTTTAATTTCAGCACAGCTACAGTGCATTTATGTGTTTAAAAGGCTCTACATATGTAATTTCTTAATATTCCATGAAAGGTGCCTTTTCCTTTTTCTGTATTTCTGATGACCTGCAGAATTGCCAAGAGCAGCACAAAGCCATGCTAAGGCTTCAAAAGAAGGAAATGATGCTTATCATTAGCTCCAAACTCCCACATTATTCAGGGAGATGTATCCTTGTCACCTATGGGAGCAGCAAGGATGTGTCTACACCAGATGATTCAAAGGTTGCTGAAATACAGCTCTTGAACTCAGCCTCACAGCTATTATCCCCAAACTCCTGAAAAACTCTCAGCTATGAGGGGAGAAGGACTGCATACCAGTCCAGAAGAACTGCTCCATCCCTGCCTCATCACCCATCACCTCTCCTGTTCAGTCCCAGTTGCTGCATTTCCTGCAGTGAACCAGGTGCACTGATGTGTGATCATTAAGTAACGGTAAGGATCTTTTCTGGTTGAAGACACCACATATACAACCTCATACCTACTAGCAGATAAACATCACATGGATTCTGAAGCTCTGCCTCTGTAGGCTTTGTCTGACAGTGAACTATCACTAATTCAATTTGTTACTAAAAACTAAAAAAAACCAACCAGGCTCTTTATTGAAGTTTAAATAATAAACATAGAACTAGTCATTCCTGACTTCTCTAAAACTCCAAAATTAAACTTGTAGTATGCATTTAAGAGTCTGAGGGAGAAAAGATTCTATGACTTAATGCCCAAATATTAGCATGTGTGCTGTTTATTTTGTCAATATTGTGATTCACACACCATTTTCTGAATTTCAGTGTGGGAGTGGAAACTGCAGCTGCTGCACTCACTGGGGAAGCATAAAAATGGATGAAAGGACAAGTAACCAGAAAAGCTCATGAGCAGTCAATTGCAGATTGTTAACATCGCTTCTGTTTCCATGAGTATGATACAACATTTAATTTCCCTAGGTCAAATCTGGCAAGGCTGCTTTATTACCACTATAGTCAGGAGGGGAAAGTTTAATATTGATGCCACTCTAGGAAAGGAAAACACCACTTTAGCTACCCCATTCTTACTTTTGCTATGTACCTCAAATCAAACACCATACCTGGCAAGTTCTCCTTCCCTATCCAGGGCTCTGTTTCTACTACACACCAGGTACTTGCTTTACCAAGGCATGTGCAAAACAGCCAAGTCCCTTGAAATCTCACCTTGAAATCATCAGGAATGAGGAGTTTTGATGTCCTTAAGAAATTCAAGATATATCTGAACATCTGCCCATCTCTGTCGATGAAATAATGCTGCTTGAGACTGTCGAGGACAATGGGCTCCGTGCCATCGAAAAGCCGGCCAATTCTGGAGAGGAAACGAGACAAAGAGCACAGTCAGACCAAGCTCAGCTCAAGAGCTGCTCAAATGGCCCAGCACTACAAAACCCTGCCATGCAAACTTCACTGAAGCAGCTCTGTGGCTTTGTTTCATTAGAAAAGTGCTGGTTTCAAACCACTGTGTAAGCCACATATTTTCCAGCATGGCATCATTAAGTTCCAAGCAGCACAGCTGGGGAGGTGGAAGAGAAGAAGCCAAGCCAGCAGCCTCTCCCACCCACCTCACTGCCCCAGTCTGTATCTCATAAGATGACAACTCCTCAATTATTTTGGACACCTCTTTTGATAGTCCTCTTCAGCACAGCCCATCCCCTCTAGATGCTCCAACGCCCTGGACTGACTCATTCCAGGGCACTGCATACAGAACTTGATTTAGTTCAGAAACTGTACCTGGGGAATAGTTTGGTTTGGTTCTTTGCTTGGTTTTCACTTGTTTTTTAAACCCAGGTCACTTTTTGGATACCATTTACTGCAACCAACACTAGGGCAGGCACAGCTGAGGTGAGGGGCAGCACATTGTGGTAATATAAAGATGGGGGTACAGAGTTGATAACATTTCAATGTGAGGCAATGCTTTAATGTAAAAGTTAACTGCTTGTGGCAGGTGTCAGTCAGAACACTGAAATAATACAGAAAAAATGTCTCAGCTTTTAGACACTACCCACTGACCACCAGAACCATGCAGCCACCTAGAGAGCCTTTGCTTGGCAACTGGTCTTGCAACATCAACCACTGGGTGCACATACATTTCTGGACGTGGGTCTCCCAAACCAGCTTTAGTTAGAGCAATGGGAAGGGCTGGAAATGCCAAACAAAACCCTCAGAGTAACACCAAATAAATGTTTTGTTTCTGCACTGGGGCATTTGCAAATCACTCCTGAGTCACTGGTGGTTTCCCAATGAAATGAGCAGGAGTGACTGGCAGGTCTGATGTTGTGTGCCTGTTCATATGTCTGTACGTGCAATGTGGAAATACTTTTTGACAACAAACAGTCAACATAGCACACTATTTTTGTTTTGTTTTAAAAGCAGTGAATAAACAACAAACCGCCAATAAAAAAAAATTAAAATAAACTAAAAAAAATTTACAAAGCCACCAAATACTCAGAGGTGACCAGCCCTCCTAGTTGCATGAAGCACCCCAGGCTGAGAGATGCTCCATCCACTGGCCAGCAGAAGGGGATGTCCAGAAGGCATTCAAGAGGCAAAAGAGGCTCCCAAGGAGGGGGAGGTAGCAGGGCTTGCAGCAGGGTCCCAGGGAACTGCAGAGGGGCAAGGCTCCAGGTGACCATACACTGTGTTGCATCAACAGCCAAATAGCCTCCCTTTGAAAATGGCCCAGTATTCCAAATTGAGTTTGGAATGATGTCTGTGCCTGGAGCAGGTATATATATAAGTTGCGAACAGAATACAAATCTCATCTATAGTTTCTCACCAGCTGGGAGGAGACCAGGAAAGAAATAAAACTCCATTAACCCCAGCTGGCCATTTACAATTCTGTAATAAATGCCTGAATCAATTCAAGTTGAACGAAAACTGTAACATATAAGGAATTAAATATATTTTGCATCATGAGCAGGTATAGAACACTTTTTTTTCAAAGCCATCCCTTGAACTATTCAAGCTTTCTTCCTCAAAGACTTGTTACCACCTGCCCTGCTGCTCAAAATTTAAGCTGCGACAGCCCATATAACTCAGGCTCCTGTTCACTTGGTGTATGAGCCGCATTTTATGTCTAATGTGGAAGTACTCAGCATTTAGAATTAATTTTCCCTTATACTCAAGCATGTCATCTTCAAATTTATCACGGAATTCACACACAAAACATGTATTTGGCCAAGTCAGTCATTACTGAAATGTATAATTGTAATTGGTTTCTGCAGCATTTTCCTAGTTCTAAATTACTTATATAATTACATATTTTAAACCTCTAGGCTTTTTGTCTCCATTTTATTAATTGTTTAGAGAAGAGCAAGATAGTATCAGAGGATGGAGCCTTCTAACAAAACCATAACGCTGGGAAGAGTGCTCAGCCCCTGGGAGTGCTACCTGGGACCTGAATAGCTTTGGGAATGGGCTGGAAGCATTAACAGAAAGCGCTGCCTTTAGTGCTCTGCTGCTCTGCAGCAGCAGCAGCAGCAGCAGCAGCAGCAGCAAAATCCCAGGAACTGCAAAGTCCATATTCCCTCCTGACTCCCCTCCCAGGATCACTCTGCATTACACAACTGCACTTTCACATATTAATATAGCAGTGGAAGGGAAGACCCCCAGCAGAGAGACTTCCGTAAAGAAAATTAAAACCTTTTTCCTTTTCGGATGGAAAAATGTAGATTCCAGCTTCCTTCATATGTCCTTCAGCGAAAATCTTGGGATACTGTGAGATCCAAATCTGGTGACATGGTCCGACTCCTAATCTGCATTTGCTACACACATCAGGAGAGGAGACTGGGCTATGCCAGGATCTGGGGAACAACCAGCATCCTCACCTTCCAGCCTCACCAGGAACTCCTGGGTTCCTGGGGGCACAGTGGGAAGCACTCCCTCATGCCTCACTTGTCACCTCCTCTGTACAATACAATTTGATAACCATCCTCCCTGCCACCCATAGCTCTGCTGGCACTCCTGTTGGGTCTCACACTGGGATTACACATGCTTAAGTGACACCAGTTTGCTGGCACAAGAAGGGTCTTTAATAAAGTAAGTCATTACAATATGTTATTTACAATAAGGTAAGTCATAATTTCACTTCCCAAGAAAACCTGAAAGATGTTTTTCCCCATCTCCTTGACAATGTTGGCTGATGATTGGCAAAGACACCTTTCTTTTTTAAATGAGAAATACATAACAGCTAAATGGAGTTTCAAGACAAGGAAGCGCTTTGAAGGAGGCTTGCAAAATAAGATGATAATTATATGCAGAATTAGCCAAATATCAAGGGTAAAGGATAAGAAACTGTAGTCCATTTACAAGAAAATGTGCTTCTGAAATATTTAATTAAAACTAACAGGCTGGAATTTTCCATATATCAGGAAAATTAATGTCCCATGGGTTGAAAGTGTGACCTCCAATGGGTAATAATTAATGTCTGTGGCTTTAAGTACCATATTCCACTGTCAGAAATCGAATGCTTCAAGGGTTGAAAATATAACCAGTGGAAAACCCTGTTTCCATCAGAGAATTTGGTTTTCCTTAAAGGACACAAACTAGGTATAGATGAGCCCTTGTTTACTGGGGAAAAAACAACAGGGAATGGAAAAGATTATTGTTTTAATTCCATAAAATACTACAGGGATGGATCTTTCTTCCCACAGATCAGCACTCCCATAACAGCATTTCTATACCAAAAAGGTAGCACAGGAGGATGACATTGCTTGCAGGATTTCTCAAATTCTTCAGAAAGAAGTCTTGCCTGTCAAGTATAAAAATACACTGTCTGCAGCAAAACTGTATACATAGTGTGTTTATAGCCTTGCTCTCTCATTCTATAAATATTTAAATATATTATTATTATACACATAAAGAGAAAAGACTTCACTTTAGTATATTCTGCCTCAGCTGGAAATGTGGGAAAGCAGCAACAATTAGGAACAAGATGGCCAGTACTAATTAAACAAGTAAACTATTGCAAAACTGTCTTAATGCCAAGAAAAATGAGAGTTCTGCAGATTGTTTTAATGGCTTCACTGGACAGAGCTAAAATTCTTCCTTTCTGTAATCAAAAGGATACATGGAACATGGAAAAGCTGCAAGCCTTGATGTTTGCAAACATGCAGAATATTACATCACTTTCAAACTAAGGTAGAAATAAACCTTTTTCTTCTCTGAGAAAATAAAGGTTTCTTATAATGGAATATACTCAGTAAATCATTTCTCATATTAACATCTTTATCAGCGGACAATACAAACTCCAAACTAACTGAAAATCTCTTGCAATAAACTACTTTAAACAGTTAACTTTAAACAGTTCTGAGCTGTCAAGAGTTCCCTGCTCCCTATGTCTTTCACAGAACAACAAAAAGGGAGGAAAACTGGTGAGAAGTCCTTTTCTTAACCCATCAGAGGGGGCTATGCAGCAGGAAGAGCATCAGTGATGCCCTGGAACTTGCAATCCCACACTAATGGCAAGATTTCTGCCTGGATTTCACCAGGGCAGGTATTCAGCAGCTAGCAAACAGCAAAATACTCGAGAAAACACATCTCTCTCTCTCCAATAACGAATCACATGACAAAGTAAATGTATTTTATTTGAAATCTTACTCATCTGGTTGGAGCCACCGCAGCAAAGGGATTAGGAGTTTGGTCCTTAGAGGTTAAGTGCAAGTTTTATTATCACATCATTATATTTATGTGGCTAATGGGAATGCTTATTTAACACTCTGGAGTGTGTGGAGAGTGAGAGGAATGGGCTTTTACTTTTTTTTTCTCTGCAACTTTTTAGTCCAAGCTGTCCTTATTAATTTCTTTTCATTTTCTTTTACTGAGTGCTCAAAGGCAATTTGCATAAGAGTCCATTATAAATTAGATCTGTTTAATGGTATGCTCATCTCATGGCTATTTAATTTTACTTCCTCGTATGTCTAAATTATATAATTTTGCACTGTCCCTAGCAGCTAGTACAGTTGAAGAGGTGTCCATGCCAGTGAGAAATGTTATCCTACCCAAGTGGAGAATGATGAGGTTTCTATTCTTTTCTTTTCAGAGAACCACTTTGACAGTATCAACCTGTTTTTCTTTTTTGAATAACTCATATCATTTGGATCCATAGAGACTGAATATATAGCAACCTTTATAACTCTGCATAACAAAAGTTGGCTCATAAACATAACAGAATACATTTGCAATTTTCAGGAACATATATTATGAAAACTGCATTTTAACCAAATACTCTGTTGTAATCTCTTGCTCTCCGTGCTATTATAATTTGTTCTTATCTTTTTCTTCTTACTTTTAATTCAAGGTTTCGTGTCCATGAGTCTCAGTAATTCCTTGGCACATACAGTTCCTACATTATGAGAAGATGCATGAATACAAATAATTATAAGGCAAAGGTAAGAAAGGAAACATGTATTAAAACCTAAAAGCTCATTAAACCTTATATAGAAGAAGTATTTATATAGGAGCCAAAACGACAAAGAAGAATGTACAGGAAGAGTTATTAAAACATCAGTTCTTACAAGATTTTAAAATAAAAGTTACATGGCATTTTAAAGAACAGATAAATGCAAAACACTGAGTAAAAGGATGTCAAACCTTTGTAGAAATATTTGCTAAAGTTTAAGGAACTGAATCATTTACATGGAGAAGATTTCAAACATCTTAAGATTGTTCCTTCAGCATGACAGTAAAAGAAAAGGTAGGGGAAAGCTCAGAGGGCTCATCAAGCATTTAGAAGGAAGCGAGATAGACAAAAAGTGGTGAATAATCTTAAAGACAGAGCAAAGCATGTGAGGAGCAGATGGGAAGGATCTGAAATGATGAGTGACATGGTATCATCAGGGAATGCACCAGAGACAAAAAAAAAAAAAAAAACTAAGAAAAAAGAGAGAAACATGGGATTTGCTCCAACTTGCCTGATCAGAGGCAGCATCAGGAGCAGAGATGAAAGCAAATCAGACATATTACAAAATGAACTAATAGTCGTTGGATCTAATCCAGATGGACAAACTGACACATTAACTGGAAAAGTATAAATTGCACAACATGGTGCAGTCATGTTGCAGGAATGCTACTGACACGAGAGCAAACTACGTCTCTCTACGCCATAGATGAGCGTGGAGAATAAGAGATGTGTCCAAATGACAGCAGAACAAATGTGTATAGTCAGGTCACAGGGAACACAGGGGTGAATTTAAAAATGGACAGCCAAGGCTCCACAAATCAGTCAAAGTACCCTAACTTGTGCTTTCCCAAAAAGGAAGCTTTTCCAAAAGAAAATAAAACCTGTATTTTCCCTGCTAAAGAGGTGACCTAGCTACCTAGGAGTTTCACACCAGAACTAATGATTATACCATGAGATAGAGCTAATACAGCAACTCCCTGGGTGTACAGAACACACTGGTTGACAGTCAGTCACCCTAGTGGGTGTAGGGTGCCTGAATGTTCAACAGAAGCCAGTCCAAAAATGTAGTCTCTGTCACAGCCTTCTCTTAGGATGTTCAAACCCTCATTCCCAAACTCAGGACCATCATCTACCCAGACACAACTGGCACTTGTAGAAATGCTGACATTTTAGAATAGAAAGGAATAAATAGTTGGGATGGGATGTTGAGAGCTGTTGACTTGTGACCAGAGAACATTTTATGCAGGTAGATGGAAACCATCTCCCACACTGCAAGATGGCAACAAGGGTGAGGCCAGCAGAGCACTGCCTCAGACCGTGGATGGGCCAAGGAGTTTCTGTTTACCATATTCCTTCTCTGCTTTGGTGTACCAGGTGAGATGCAGACTGATAAGAGGAACAGGGCTGAAACCCTAATCTGCATTTTTTCACACAAGGCTGGGCAGGGAAGTGTTTTAAAAGCAATTTCAATACCGTGTCAGCCAAACCTCCTGAATCTTCAGGCTGCATTACAGGCTTCAGATGTGGCTGAGAGGGGTCTATCCTCTGCTTACCAGCTGTTCTCCCACCCCAAACCAGGATCTTTATCCCACAAACCCCATCACTTTTCAGAAAGTGAGGTTCCTCCATCTGACAGACACTGAAGCCACTGACACTTCCCAAGACATGTATGGGCCATTCATTTAAGAGCTGGACTTGATGATCCTTGCAGATCCCTTCCAACTCAGAGTATTCTGTGGCTGAATATATCCTTGATCTTCTCAGTTTTGCTTGTCTTCAGATACACACCTTCAAGCCCTTTTGCTACCATACAGATATGCCTCCAGAAAACTTCATCCCTGCAATCCCCAAATAGGTGTTTCTTCAGCCAAATCACTGTCTACAGATCAGTGCTACAGCCCCTCTCTTCCCTCTAGGACTTTGAGACACCTCTGGGACCAGCCAGCACCCTGAGTGACCCACCTGCCAAACCATGGAGACTCAGAGCAGGGCAGGAGGCTACAGATACCTGCCATCATCCCTCTCATCACAAGGTATTTGTGAGGACATCAGGCAAGAAGGAACTGTACACATGGACTTCCCTCTGCACACCCACAGGTCCATAGCCACAGCTTGACCACCAGGATTTTAGTCTTCTTTTAAAATGCCATCTCAACTCTTTCTTTTCAGGCTTGTGCATGCACTGGATATACTGAAGAACAGTCTACAAGCCTTTAAGCCCCACATCTCTCACAATGTTTGGTATCTTGCAAATAAGTCCTTAAAAACTTCCTAGTTTTCCAGAGCATATCAAAACCACTTTTCCTAAAATCACTTAAACCAATGAAATGTTAAATCAATTATTCATGCAAATACTTTTGCCATCTCTGTTTTTTGTAACCAAGTTTTCTTGGCAATGATAACATTTCACAGAAAAATTAACAAATACTCTCTTTGCTTGCCAAGATGATTTTACTAAGCTTGAATCCGATTTCATTGAGGTATGTTATTTGTTTTATCTTGAGGGAAGCTGCCTATTAAGTTAGTAGCAACCGTGTCCTTTTGCTTATGATATGGTTATTACTGAGCTATCAGGAGTACCTTTAAGTTATTAGGGTGCAATGGCAAATTAAGTACTTTGCGTCATAATTAGCTAATAACTTTTGAATTATATTTTAATCATGTTTAAGATGGTCAGGTTGGCTGTGAGTACAGATAATGGAGGATAGGAGCAGAACAGGAGTGTTTATCATTCAATACCAAAAGCCAGAAAGTAGGTAAACTGGTGGATGCACAACATCCCAAAGGAATATATAATCTATATATTCATAACACTAAACTGCTTCACAGGCAGGATTGTAAAAAAGTGGAGCTTGTGTCTTAGGATCACATTTAAGTTAAAAGCAAAAATATATCAGTTTCAACTCACCCTATTTTGAGCTTGTTAACTTTTTTTTTTAAATAAAAAGACTGTTAACAATACCCATCTTCAAATCCCTGTTGATAAACCTGTTCATGCAGATTCCACAAAGAGAGGACACCGTTAAAGCAGCTTGAAAAAACTACCAGAGCCATTTCCCTTTCAAAACTCATGATGTTCAAGAAAAACCAAACACCCAACAAAAAAACCTTCTCAGAATAGGGGAAATCCTTTGATGCATTCCTTTGTACATCAAGTTTGCCCCTCAGCTTCCATGAATTTCATTCAAACCACTATTAGCTCTCAGTATTTCCTCCATATCCTTGAGAAGACTCAGCACCAAAATTCCACATACAAATCACTGGAAATCAGGAAACACTCTGAGATTCTCCATGAAAATTCTGCCTTAGAAAAGCAGCAGCAAAATTAGTTCTACATCCAAACCCAAAAGAGACCCCACTACAGCACATATATGCTTTGTAGAAGGTCTAAGGTGTTGCTAATTCTGCCCCTTTCCAGGATGCTACTTTGAGAACCTGGCATCCCACTTCACATGCCTGGGACCTCTTTCCCTATAAATGACAAATATGGCAATGGAACCATAATGAATTAAGCTTTCCAAGATCTTCACAACTTTGACTACTTAGCCAGAAATCCCATCTATGTTGTTTTGTTAACTGCTGCCTTCTCTAAGAGAAATCACAACGTGTTTCCATAGACAGGACAAGAACACACTTGCCTTTCCCTTTGCAAGAGTTGCACAAGTCCCTCCTGCATTTCAGCCCATAAAAGCAGGAGACTGCACAATTAACCTCTGTGTGCTCTGCGAGAGATTCTACAGGAACTGCTTCTTGAGAGAGAGAGAAAGATGCCACTACTGCATTAAAGCCTAAGTAAAAGCTTCCTATTAATGAATAAAATTCAGAGAGACAAAGCACTTCTAAAACTTTTAGATGTTAACTCTGTCTGCACCAGCGTCCCCAGAAAACACCACCCTCCAGAGACCAGAATGAAGTATTCCCAAACACCCTCCCTCTTCTGCTTTCAATAAATACCCATGAAAGTCACATACAAACTTTGCAACATCTTTCTTAAGTGCAGTTCACACAGAGGACAACAATTTGCTGCTGTTAGCTTGTGCAGCAGAAGCCTGTAAAACACATTACCAGGTCTCAACCTAGCTGAACTTGGGCTTGGACTGTCAGAAGATGAATTTGCCAGTGAAGGTGGAAAAGATGTTCAGTCTGCTTTTTAAAATCCCTACACAAATAGACAAAGGAGAAAAAGTACACTTACAAAGAACACTATTAAGGTAGTCAAAACAAGCTCCAGAAGTCAAGATATGTCAGATATTAGAGATGCTCCTGCAAGCCACGTTTGCAAACCTCCCTCTGTGTGAAAGATTTTAGACTAGGTCTTTAATCATCCACTCTTTTCTCACAGCACCCTGAACTTGGCACCTAAGCCAGGGATGAGCCAGGCTGGAACAGCAGGCTGCTGCCCACAGGACCCCTGCTCAATCCACTGGAGCTCTAATGGATGACGAAAGGACTACTTAATGGGTAAGGTAGATAGATGGGGGCTGACCTTGAAAAATGAACTCTGTCCAAGTGTGCCAGATTTCCTCTGTGATGCTACCACTAAGCACACCTGCCTTATTTTTTTAGCTCCTCTGAGTGAAGCAAGAAGGTATCAGACTAAGGAACATTGTAAAGAAAACATGCAAGAATGACTCTTCAGAACAGGACTCAAATAATACGCAGAAAATACAGCCCAAGGGACACATGCTGAACTGAGGAGGAACAGGAGATGCTGATGACATGTTTAGTAAATAAGCAACACATCTCTCTGCAGTGAGGCAGGCAAATGCATTGGAGATAGTATTATTATACATATACTATGAAAACCACAAAATCAGTCACCCTGACTGCCCAAGTAATGCTCTTTTCCCATAAAGCTTACTTAATTGCAATAAGAGAAGCTGCAAGGCCAGCTACCCAACAGCACATTTATTATAGTTCAAATATTGGTGTTCTTCCTTACTTAGCCCACCTGCTCAGAGATTCCTCTACCTAGACTGAAAGCAGTACTTTCAGACTAACACCCTAGATTACAAATTATTCTAGAAGGGCAATCCATATAGTATGAAAGCATACACAACAGAGGCAAGGAAGAGACGGGTGTTATGAGCACAGAATTTAGGATGAGAAACACAGGACTGTACACTGTTCTTTTTTGGTTAACAGTACAGTACAATGATATTGCCTTGATTCCTAGTGTGGACACACACAAGGTCTATCTACATAGAGAAACGTGTTTACACCCGTATAGCTCATTCCCATACATTTACATGTTTAATCGCTTCCATGCTAGAGGTTGAAATGATTTATGCACTTCAGTGACTAGAAAAATCACACCATTAACCAAATCAGTTCATACAAAACCTGTGTGCTAATCAGTTAAGAGGACAGGAAAGTCCACCTAAAACATCTTAGACAGTGGCTCTGAGCAATAAATAATGCTTATTGCACAGGTTAGAAATTCCAAAGCCACACCTGAACATTTTGCGGGTGGTGGGGTGATAAAAAAACACACAGATAACATTATTTCCATTGACAAACTTTACATATACAAAACAGTGGCTTTATTGTTTATTAAATTAGAGGCTGCCATGGTGTAATCATCCCTGCAGCCATACCAAACCCAACAGGAGGTCAGATGCAACCCTGTGGAGGAGGTAGAGAGAGGAGAAAGGAACAGAACTGAGGCACAGCACAGAAGCAATACAGCCTCATAAACTAGCGATGCAAGGAATAATTAATCCATGGATGTGAAAACAGATGCCATAACTGTAGAAAGCAAAATCTGTGAAAATACCACATGACAAAAGTAAATGTTACAACATGGCTCCTTTAATAAACAACATCCAGGATGTGATTCAGCTGCCTGTTGCCACTTGAGATACTCTAGGGCATCCCAAAGTGCTGGGTGATGGCACAGGGACACTACTGCAGGCTTGTGCCCTGCTGGAGCAGCCACAGAGTCTGAGCAGGAACTGTGCACAGGCATTAGCTTCCTATGCCAAGGTGAGTGTATCCCACTCAGAAAAATGACTAGAAACTAACTGTACCAAATTCATATATTAAACAAAATCTAACATTCTTCCTAGACACTCATTTCAATTTTTAAAAAGTCAAGCTCTATTAAATAAAAATTACAAATTTATATGATATTAAATTCAGAGCAAAAGTTTGTGGTGCTCCTAAAGTGTATAGGAATTTGTAACATTTTTCATTTAAGAGGTCTTTTACCCAGCAGCTCAGGTCACTCTCACACAGAGGAGCTGACTGGTCCTAGCTTCTTCCTGAGCTACAGCTTCCCTACAGGAAATCCAGAAGAGTGACATCCAAAGTCATATTACACTGTGAAGTGTGTTAGGAGCCCCACTTCCTAAATGCAGGCAGTCAGCCTCAAATATTCTGGCAGGGTGTTGATGTGAGCTGACTCTAGAATCAAGCTACAGCCCATGGACACACTCCCATGAATCCACACGGGGCTGGATCTTGTTCCACAACTGCAGCAGTGACTGTGCACCCCAAAGATTGCAACAGCCCTGTCACATAGCAACTAACAAATGCTGAATGCAGGCAGGCAGGTGGGAAATGGTCTGTCAAGAAACACTCAAACAAGCATAACTCCATCAGTCTGGAGGATTTACAACAGTGAGGATATATGTTTTACATCCACTGTGATGCTCCTGGTGGAAACCAGCACAACCCAACAGTGAAAATCTTCCTGGGGTGGTTCCAGGCTGCTAATAAACAAGAACATGCCTATTAAGCTGAGCACTGCTTTTAAACTGGTAGAAATGTGCTGCTGATGAAGCAGACTAGTGCTTGACTTTGTAGGTTTTCATTATTTCATTCACTTAAATGCAAAGCTTTTCTCTAAAAAGAGCAAAATATAACTACATTTGGAAACAATAAAAGCGAAAAAATCCCATCATTTCCTAAAGGTCTCTCCATACTGCATCTGCCCTTTTCCCCAGATGCTAGTAAAACCACACAACCCTCATACCAATAAAGTTGCAGCTTGCACTAAAACTCAAAAAAACACCTGATCAAGAACCAACACAGGTACATATGCCAAAAGATTAGGATTCCCTTAAGAAAAAGAAGAAAAAATAGCTAAGAATTTACTGAGAAAAATATTGAATTTCAAATCTACAGTTTTTTAGAACAACACAAGTAACGGTACAGGCATTTTTGGGGACAGAAAACTGTTTCAAAAAGTTCTCCTCTCTGTGTAAAATAAAACACATTACAACCACCTTGCATTATTCCCTCCACTTGTGTACTTAGTTAATACCAATGCTTTTTGCTCTATATGTGAATGTAATAAAATTTTAATTTAGCAGAAATCCAGGTGTCTTGGTAGATTTCTGATTTTTTTCTTTCTTTCATGACTCCAAGGCATAGATATAAATTGTTTTCTGCTATCTTTACAGGAGATCTAGAGAACCACGTTATCGAAAGGTGCAGAAGCCTGAAAATAGTTTAGGGTAATCAAGACCTGCACTGTTTCATCAAAGCCCCATCTCTCCAGAAGCCACTGGTGTTGCAACAAACAGTTTGGGGCTATAGTTTGATTTTGATTATTTTCCATTACCTTCCTAAAAACCTCCTCTTTTCATGGCAGGCAGAAGCCAATTAGTACCATGAAAGGAAGAAGTCTAGAGAAAGATAATGTGTTAAAATTACCAACTTTGACTAGGAAGTCAGACTACCAAATTATATATTGCTAACCACCCTATGCACAAGAGTCTGTATTTATTTGTTTTAACCTCACAGTCTTGTGATGTAAACTGATAGTGCAGCTCTTGGCCCCTCACTTTTGCATAGCTTTTCTTCCCTCAGTGTGTACCAAAGACAACTACCCACAAATAATGACAGGAGGCCAAATGGACCTGGGCTGCCCGGTTGTCTGCTGCTGAACACCATGATAGGTTTTAACAGGAGGGAGAAGGCAGCTGAGGTCAGACTGGGCTCTGTTATATCACCACTGATACTGCAGCAGTGCAGTCAACAAGAGCAGCAAGACCACAGGTCTCACTTGCAGCCTTACTGAGCTCAGCAGCTGTGCCCACTCCATCCCTGAATCCTGCAGCCCACCCAGAGCTCCAGCCACAGTGGGTGCAGGCACATAATCCATCTTTGCTGCCTCTAATTGCCACCAACCACTATCTGTGTGCTTTGATGTTAGAAGACCTCCGGCAGAGATCTGCCCCAGGGATTTACACTGCAGTAAAGAACCAGTCTGCCACATTCACACTGGTAACACAAAAGCAGCAGCAGCTTTGCAGGGGTCCCTGAGAAGTGTTCACTAAGAACTGAGCCTCACAACAGATGACAAAAGGAAGGAGTATTTCTCCACTGTGTTTCAAGGATCTTCAAGGATCTCCACTGTGATCTTTGAGGAAAATCTGCTGAACAAATACTGAGGGGCACAGAAACAGCCAGCCTATGACTGTGGACAGCAGCTCAGGTTACTTTGCAGGATCAAAGTCAGACAAAGCATGTTTGTTCCTCAGAGTTTGTGAGCACAGGCAAAATTAAATTGCACATCTAATTTTGGGAATACATCACTGGCTTATTATTTATTATAAATAGACACTCAGACGAGACAAAGAAGAAGCTTCACCTCAACTCTGAAGCAGGGAAAGCTGACAGGAACACATTCTTGCTGGCTGAAGCATGTGGAGTCACTCCTGAGCAGGGGCATCAGCTCCCTCCACACTACCTGCCCTACCACTGCCTGTGTTTTGTTACTAGGGCAGAATAATATTAGCACAGCAGTGAGGGAAATAAACTCTCTGTTATGATGGATGTGCATTTAGTCAGCAATGTGCTACAACAAACTTGACCTTTATCAGGACTAGATTTCACTGACTACTTTTTTTGGGACCTCACCCCATTTATTTTGTTCTGTCTACAGCCTCTGCAATTTCCAGCTGATAGAGCTTTCATCGCGTTTCCCAGTGGAAGCACACTGCAAAGAAACATATTCTGGCATGTAAGGTCAAGGGACAGAGCCCTTTCTGAGGTCCTTCACAGTAACAGAAAGGGCTTTTGGAAGAAATGCTCCCAGAAGAGCTGCAGATGAGCTGCCCCAATGTGAAACAGCCTGGCACAGCCCCACAGAGCTTCTGCACGCTCAGGTTCAGGTTTGCAGAACAGTGTGACTCATTTTTGTTCTCTGAATAAGAACTGCACTGCCAGCTTTACATTTCTTACACAGTACCAAACCTGTTACATATTCTTCATCACTCCCAGGACCGTTCATGTTTATCATGTTTCGAGGTTTTCATTAATAAACAAAAGGAAGAAGGGCTTATGCCTCTGATAGAACTACTTTGCATTTTAATAGGAAATAATAAACTGACCCATGTGGAAGCTAAACACAATTGAAAGTTGCAGCCATACCAGCTATTTCTATTTTCAAACCACTGCTGTATGCCTTGTAATGATAGCAGACAGCAGCCACTTCCAATAGCATCTTTTTCATCCTTCATTTTGTTGAGCCTACCCAGGAGAGAAGCATGAAACATACCTGATTAGGGCTTTTATTTCTACTTCCCAAGAGGGGAATTAAATGCTCACCTAGAATCAGACCTCTGTGGTCTGGAGAGCAGCATCCATTCAGTTTTGGAGAGCTACACCATTAATCCAAAGTGGAAGTAGGAAAGTGCAATTGTAGCTCTGCTGATGAGTTTATCGAGGTTAGCTACTAAGCAAGGGAAGGCCAGTACGAGAGGCATGGCCCAAGGCCCAGCTTTATGAGACAGCAATATTAGAAACTGGGAAAATGAGAATGCCTGATGAAAAGTGGAGCCTCCAAATACGCTTTAGCTACAGAAAAGCAGCAGTTTTTCTCCTTTCCCTTTCCCATAAGGTCTTCCAAAGCGGAAATAAGCAGGCAGGTATCCTACCTGCCACTGTTTTGCCAGCATGTATCTCCCTAGAATAACATTTGCCACCACTTCCCTACTCATGCACCTCCTTTGCACCACAACAATGGACACTGGACTTTTCTCCGTGGCAGCACGATGGAGCCAGTGTGGTTCCCTATGGCATTACTGCAGCAGAGCTGGAAGCTGCCGTGAGCAGGGGTATCAAACACCCTCCTCATCAAGTTTTGAAAGGCCAGAGGGAAGATTATCACTCAGGGGAGCTTACACACAGGAGAAGCTAGTAAAGCAAAATTAAACCTTAATATTCTGCAAAGGATACGGATATTGTTTTTGAAAATGTTAGCAAGGCATGAGGAAAACATATTTAAAAGTCAGCCACTGGCACATCAAGAGTCAATTGTGCTGGGCAGCAAAACATTCAGAAAAAATATAAGATTAATATAAATATGGCCTATATGTTTGAAAAGTACACATCAACAGCTTTTCACATGCTTTATGGCAACTTCAGTCCTGGGCAGCTGTAGCCACAGCTCTTGGAGAAAAAGCAAAACATCTCATTGTTTCAAACAAACATGAGCAGTTTCATGTGACAAGCTCCAAGTATAAAATGAAAAAAAATATTCCTAAAACTCCCACATTATACCGCTAGTAAACTAGAATTTCATAGCAAAAGTGAATAAACAATAGCTTTTGAGGCTGGAGAAATTACCATCATGGTGTTATCTAATCTCTCCCCAGAAGTCAAGAATTCTGACTAAACACTTCCAACATAGATATAGCCTGAAATTCTATGTCAGAAGTATGTCCAATTGCATTTGGCAATCCTTAGCCAAGAGAGAGGCTGACTATAATTGGATGAATATTTGAAGTGCTTCATTATTCATGTAGGAAGGCTAGGTAAAAAGTGTTTTGTAGTCCCAAGACACTGGAGGGTGTGTGTTATTGGGTAATAACCAATTAGGAATGTTGACAGCGCTCTGCCTTTGGGATCACTCTGGCCAACAAAGCACCGGGGTGTATGTTGTTGTGCAAAGGCACACACCCGCTGCCTACTGCTCAGTTTATTTAAGCTAGGCTTTCACCAAAGGAAATGGAGGACACCCCAAAGGATGTGTGTTTGACAGCTCAGTTACATTCAGAAATAGTGCTTCTTTGTTGTTCTGTCTTCCAAAAATACACCTTTTTTCAATAGTATTTTTGAATCGCTGATGCTACTGGTTACTGAAAACAAATTCCAGTTCTTCTGTTTTACTGCTTATAATCTACCAAAAAGAGCAACATTTTTACTACTTCCAGTAAGGAAACAATGATGGCAAAAGATCAGCTCTTCTACCCCTGTAATCTGGTAAAAAACTCCACCGTGCCATTGTAAATACTGCAAACTAAGAACAACAGAAATCAATGATTTTCTTTTCATGCTAGTCTAAGAAAAACATATGAACCATTAGTACAGGCATGCAAAAGATTTTTACAACTCCAGCATTTAAAAACTAACAATCCTGACACTTGCTCACAAGAACCAGAAATTCAACACCAATTCAGGTAATGATAGAGCAGTTCAACCCTATCACTACCTCCCACAACAAGGGTAGAATGCATTGATGGTACAAACACTGATTTTTATTTGCTCCTTTATTTTCTTTATCATTGTGATGAAAAAAACCAAAAAACCCTGCAAATTTACATTCTCATTGAAAGCAAAGAAATTACTGTACAAGCTGCCCAACAGGACTTTCGTACCACAAAAGAGACATTCAAAACTTTTCCTGAAAGATTTGCTTGTTTCAAACATGCAAAATTCAATATGTTATAAGGAGGAACATATCAGTTTTTCTGCAGCTCTCATTTTTAGGCTTGTATCATATTTAGCCTGTCCTGTGGCACTGAGAGTACTGCAGCATTTTCTCTGAAATCCCCCGAATGCCCCCCCACCCTCTCCCCCATATATCACCAAGACGATGATGTTTTGATGAAGCATCAAGCACGGGCCCTCGAGATAATGGATTCAATGGGATACACTTAAAAGATCATTTTTCTCTTTTGTATTGACTGCTTGCACTGCTCTAAGACAGGAAGGGCTTTCATTTTTTATGTAAGCTGCAAGACCCCGAGGGTCCTCTAAACTGTTTAAGAGGGATCAATTTTCAGATGGGTAGAAGGGGCCCAGCAGACCGTCACGGTTTGGAGCTTCTTCTTCCCCTCACATCACCGGCAAGTTCGGGCAAACCTAAAACCAGCTCCCAGCTGAGCCACGCTCTGGCATGGCAGTGCTTCCCACTGCTTGGGATCTGTGGTTAGCACTCGAGCAGAACTGTAATTTATAGTATGCATGGAACAAAATAGGGAAAAAAGTTCCACATAAGCAAAAAAATCATGGGCTGATGGAGATAAACAGCAAGAGAGCTGCTAAGCAAAGCAGGGCTTGGTGCTGGTGTAGCAGCAGGAAACCATTACCCCATGACACTGGTTTAATGCAGTGACATTGTTGCAATAACATCCAGGCAACCTAACAAAACAAATCCATTGTATGGCACAAAATATTTCCAATTCAACATTGCAACATTTATTTTTAAATTACAGAACAAAGAACAACTTTTGGGGTGTGGAAGGACGTAATCCATCATTTGCTCTGAAGTGACACACTTATGGCAAATGCTGTATATCATAACTTTCTATGCCACAGTAAGCAACTACAAGCAATTTCTTAGGCAAGGAATGCAAAGGGTTTGGGTGTGGTTTTGTGAGATACTGCTTATCCCTCCATCTCCCTCTGTGTCAGCAGGGAGCCAAAGGCAAGCCACATGTTGCTGCACTGGGACTTCAATCACTCCTGTTTTACATGTATCACACAGCTTGTGACAGTCTTTCACCTTCAACACTTCTCACATGGAAAGAGTTTTTACCATTCAAATATAGCCTGAATGAGAACATAAATACAATTTTTAATTAAAAGAAATGGGATGTTAATAGGTCACTTAAAGAACAATTATGTCTACCATTTGATTGACAGGCTTCGCACATTTTCTCATGAAAACCCCATTGCAGTCTAGGAGGTAGAATTTATCTTTACAAGTTGCTGTACTGCTGAAGCGTATCCCATTGCATTTAACACTGCTTTGCCCAACTATCTCATCTTCTGAACAAAACCCTTGCATCTTTCTATTACTCTCCCCCTTTACCTCTTTTAATCCTTTGCAAAACAGAGAGTTATGGAAACTGAATTGCCAGTGTTGTTCTCCTTCACCAAATGCCTGTTCTGCAAAATGCAGCAGTGTGAAGAAATAGGAAAGATAGGTCTTCAGTAATTAGCTTGGGTACCAGACGTGGCACAGCTGAGTTTGCTGGAAGCAGGAAAAACAAGTCCAGGCGGAGCGTCGCGCTATATTGCTTTGAGCACCTGAGCTACCCAAGTGTCTACACACACGGTGCTGCACAGTGGAAGGACTGGATAGGAAAGTGACTGTAAGCCCACTGCTTTCCTAAAGGCATGTCCCTACAAAGCAATCCACAAGTAGCAGCTACAAGCTCAGCTTAAATGCTTTCAAATGGTTGCAGAAGCCCGCTGGTTCTCTGAAGCAGGCAGAAAGTGCCTGAAAGTGCCTAGAAAAGTGCCCACATGAGATGCACGGACAACTGTGCTGGAAGAGTCCTACAGACCCAGGCTAATGAACACATCAGGGCTAGAAATAATTTATTTGATTACTGATTTAAAGACTCAGTGAAAGAGATCAATGTGAATGAGTCTCAGAGCATCCCTGAACTGATGTCACGAAGAGCAAAAGCATCATCTGAGATACCTATAAAATATGCTGGCTGCTTACCTACTCTAAGACAGCTCACTGTTAACAAGAGCCAGAAAACCACACGTGTGGGGGGAAAAGGACAAGCAAGCAAGCAATGTGCTTTTTTCTGGTCAGGTGAAGATCACTTGTGACCTCTGTGAGCTCTGACTCCTTCCAAGAGAGATAGAAAAGTGCGTATGAAAAAGAAATGAAGACAAAGCAATGAGGGACTAGTTGACAGAAGTAGGGTCAATGCTCAGAGCAGAACAGGGACAGAAAAAAAGATACTGAAAGGCAAGAGTCAAAGAGACATCGACATCTTGCATGGTGTAGACAAAGGCAAAAAAAAAAGGTTAAGAATAGAAAACAAAAGGAGAATAAAGCCTGCCAGATGACACTTACCTGGTTATGATATTTGAATAAACTACAGACCGGTTAAGTTAGAGGAAAAGTTCACATAACAGGAACTGGTGACATTCCCTTGGCCAACACAGCATTTGTGCCTTATTCGCATTAAAATGACTGCAGATAACCATTGAGTCCTGAGCAGTTTTCACCTTTTCCTATGCAACCTCTGCAAACACACCCCCAAATGGCAAGCATACTTGTATCCATGAAACCCAGCCAGAAGGTTGATTATCACCAGAAAGAAGTAAACTAGAAGTTGGAATCTATATCCTAAAGCTTGAAACACACCCAAGAGGTGGCCGGGTGTTGACGGCAAAACTGGAAGCCAAATGTTTGCTTTTGCAATTATGTATGCACTAGATGCCAATTTGCTTAGCAACTACATTGCAATTTATGAAAGACCAATGAAGTACAAACAGTTTATGTGGGAGCAGAATGAGAACCTTCTGCTAACATACTCCTTGCCATCAGGAACCTCTAAGTACAGCAAAAGGCAAAACAAACCACTGAACCTCATGACTATGGCTCAAACCTGAGCTCTATCAGAAGTGACCAATAAGCAGAATACTTCAGTGCCACCTCAGTTTCTAATGGGATTTTTCTTATTAGGTCAGTGAGACACAGAGACTCACAATATTGTTTTATCTTCCCAGGTATTGGTCAGGCAGAGTGAGAAATACTGCTTGGGTGCCTTCAGCATAGCTTATGAAACCACGCTATTGGGCAGAAATTTACAAAAAATTTAAGGTTCCCATCCACAAATTTCCATCCACCAAGGATTCCAAGCAGTCTTTGCAATCAGATGATTTCTCAAAGCACAGACCCTTAAACTAGTTATTGACAGCCTCTGCTGGACTTAGAGGTTGATCCAACCCTACAAACCCACATGAGCCAACTGGCAAAGGAATCTCTACACTGATGATATGGCTATGGATTTTCCTCTTTCCCCTCAAGAAAAATGATTGTTACTTCTGAGGATTACTTGCCTCAGAAATAAGGAACTGAAGCCTTTAGCTTTCTAATACTCCTGAATGTGAACACTTATTCCTCTGAACTTATTTCCTTATACACTGTCTTAGCCAGGCATGCTGAGACAAGCATGGCATGAATCCCTGTAGCATCGTCTGCACATCTACTTCCTGTTCCTCTACATATGTGCAATGAGCTCTCCAACAATCCACCATCCTGATTTTACTGTCATTTTAAACATTTGAGTGCAAAAGCATTGAACAAGTACAGGACCCTGCTTTTTACCCTCCAAGTAAATACACATACGCCCACTTTTACTGACATTTAGAACAGGAAGACAGACATCAATTTTGTGGCCCCTTTCAGTGATGACTCACCACCAGTTACTGACCACATGATGTGAGAACCTGCTAATCTGATGGTGCTATTTCTTTCACCAGTCACCAGCCACCAACAACAGCAGCAACTTGCTGACTTTGCAAGATAAACATATTACAGGACTACAATTTGGAAAACATTTACTTCTACTGAGGCAACAGTGATGACTGACCTGTGGTGATCATTAATTGAGGCAAAATGAGGTCAATATGTACCCTAAATTCAATATACATACCTAGAGCTACAATTAATCTTGGTTCAGCCAGGACCAGAAAATACCCCTCTGAGCTCTTTATTGACAGATGTGTGTTGCAAGAGAGCTCTCTTTAAAATATCAGTTCTGTAGTTTCTCTTAATTTCTTTAAATAGGCATCAAGTATAGTATCATTCATAGTTCTGTTTCTATTTTCTTACCAAGTCCGTATATGTGGTTACACTAAGCAATACAACTGTACTGCCTGACTGTGCTGAGTCTGGTCCTCATGAATCAACAGTTAATTTTTGAATTTTTTAAATAGATGTTATTGATGATAACAGCATCATCAACCTCGGTTTCAGTTACTGGATCTATAAATATTTATGCTTAGAGATAGTAATCTTTTACACTTTCAATCATCATCCCAAAGCACTCTACAAATTGCTTTTTTGTTAACCTTAGTAGGAAGCAAGTGAAGCTCAAAGTTAAATCAGTTATCTTGGGTCACAGAGCAGGTCAGTGAGAGTCAGTGTATTTCCCTAGCCCAAGCCCGTACTTTTCCTTGCCACAAGACCACGCAGCAATCAAATGATGAAATATTAAAGGTGAATAATGAGATGAGTAAGACAGGACAGATAACAAAGATTGAACTGACCCTCTGCCAATTTCTTCTGCCTATTTCCCTCCTACCAGGAATGTTAGGAAACATTAAGAAGCTGTGATCTAGACCATTCAGGCTAATACAGCAGACAAAGCTGGTTACAGCAATACTGAAAACTTTCACAAAAGCTTGCTCTTCATGTTGCTATTCTCGAAAGATACAGATAGAGATGTACCTCTCAGGAAGATAAAGCCATATAAGGAGAGTGGAAATAAAGATGCAGTAACACCAACTCTCTCAATATTTCCCTAAAAAAACCCAAATAACCAAAAGCTCACTAGTTAGAAAATTTTGTCTTTCTTCAAGTTTAGCATAACTTAGAGCAGTTTGAGAGGTACTTTCCAAGGTGAGTAGGAAAGTTGTGACAGGGCTGCTGTCACGGAGGTGTTAACAGAGGGAGGCCTATGCAAAGTGCAGACCACCCTCACTTCAGCAGGTCTCCTACCAAGACAGAAGTCTCCAGCATGGTGCTGCAATGTGCTGGAGTTTGAACTAAGGGCCATGTCAGTTTGTTTTGGATCTGGGGACTGACAACAGGAACTGCCAGAGCTCTGAAACAGGCAAGCAGCACTGCCTGATTCACAGCACATCCTTGGAAGTCTACCTACACAACTTGTGAAGGATAACTCTTTCTTGCAAACTGTCAAAAAAGGCCAAGGACAGTCTGGGCATTCTCTTAAGTAATTCTGTGCTCTTGATGCAAAAGAAACCCTTACCAATAAAAAAAAAAAAAAATGCCAGTGTCCTAACTGGATCCAAGTGTGTGAAATTTAATTTCCCTGAGGGCTGAGAGTGAAGATTGGGTAAGAAAACTGGGACACGAATGGATTGGTTCATATGAAAACCTGAAATAGCCCTGGGCAGAAATTTGGAAGGATTGTGAAATACTGTATAAGAAGAATCCATCTTCATATGCAGGGAGTAACTCAAGATGGGAGATGTAGCAACACAAACAGATACTCCAAAAGGTTCTACAAAATTATATACAAGGTTTAAAGTGAATTTTTCCCATTCTGTGGTGGGAATACAGGATGTGGCAATCCAATGCCATGGTGTTATGCAAATATTTGTACCAGATGACTTGGACAGAACTAATTAAAAGTTCAGATGCTTTGAACATACGAGATAGACAACACTGCTGATACTGCTGATATCAGAGATATCAGACAGTTGATGCTTGTATGATCAAAGCTAAACATCCTCCCATTTAGCTCCTATATTCAGTTGAGGTTGTCTTAGCCTGGTACACAATAACTTTTGGTAGATGCCACGCAGACAGCGTTAAGGCTGAGAGATGTAGGAATGCCGATTCCAAGCAAAGGGTTTGACCCTACTGCAAGATGATAAGGCACTGGAAGGAGAGCAGGCTGCTTGGGTTAAAGTAGCAGAGATAACCAGCCAGTGCTTCCTCTCCTCACAATCATAAATCCTAACACCTCAACCTGTTCTCCTCAGACTTTCTGGTGACCACGGGGAACAATGCCACTGCATGCATGTGCCTGAGCTCTCAGGGGAGAAAGGCTCCTTTAGCAGACCCTCATCTTGGGTCCACCTTTCCTGGAATATTTATTTTTCCTGGGCAATGGAAAGAAAACAATTTAAAAAAAAATCTTTATTTGCAAAGCCAAGCAATTAAAAAAAAATTGTACACCCAAGTCTTTAATGGATAGCTCTCTGTTGCCAGATACCAAACTGAAGATCTGGTAATTTCAAGTAAACCAAAGGCTGTACAATCTGTGCAGGAGTGAATGCACCAAGGTCTACAGTCTTGGTGGAGAGAGCTACATAGAAGGACACCTGCTCCCTCCTCAGACTTTAAAAGAAAATTGCTATTTATTTTAGCAGAGAGACCCTACATTAGGTCTTCTGGCTAGACAGGCTGATTCAAACTGCCTCCTCCTGAAGCCTAAGTCTGGCAAATTGTGTTATTGAGCTTCATGAGACCATGTTTGAGGCATGGTCTCACTGGTTTCTTGGAAGAACCTGAAGCCTGTTGATGAACTAAAGTATTCATAGGGGATTTTTGTTGTGGAAACAATAGGTTCCCTCTAGTCTGGCTGATAACTGGGCTCTTTGAAATTATAAGATACTAGATTTTAAAGTTAATTTTGAGGGCTTTTTAAAGCATTATTTTAGCTTCAGAATTTATAATTCTAGGATTACTCAATTCAAACCATCTATTAGATAAGCTACTTGTCTGTCAGATTGCTTCATTGAGTCAGATTTTGCCCAAAACACAGACTGGTTCTGATTCTTTGGCTTCTTCAAACACAAGAGCATTTGAGAGAAACCCACAATGGTCTTTCCAAAGCAAAGGGCAGGGATCCAGCAACAGTAGCAAGACACTTTTACAGTCACACCAAGGTTTCTCTGGAGGAATGAATAGATATCTGTCAGTAGGCATTTTACATGTCAAGGCACAAACCAGGTTGGGGAACCTAACAGAAGTATTATGGAAAATGATCCCTTCAAGCTACAAGTCTTTACCTGATATAATTTAAGGAACTCTTTTTTAAAGTACTCTTTCCAATTCATACTCTACTGTCCAGGAAGAAGAAAACAGTGAGGTACAAGATGAGATGCCCTTGACCCCAAAAGGAGAAGGAAAACTACACTTGCTCCAAAGCAGAGACTGCTCCATCAGAATAGGTCTCCCTCACACCAGCAAGTCAGATTGACTTCCAAAGCTGCTGGTTTGAATATCACCCTTTCAATCTCACAAAGAAAGATGACTCTGGTACCTGGCCCACAGATGAAAGGTTCATTTTAGGCTTCTGGCCCTTAGACTACATGTAATATGAGTCAGAAACCTAATGACTTTCATGTCTCAACCTGCTACATGCTGGAGCCTGCAACCGATGCCTTGACTCATCCCTGGAGCACTGCTCTTTCAGGCAAGATAATCAAGACCTTATTTTTCATAGACAATACTTCATATAACAGTAAGTCTCGGGAGGTTTCAAGTGGCTCAAAAATATCTATGAGACCTTCCTTAGTTTTGATATCATTCCCACGTGATATTGGCAGAAAAGAACATATAAGCAATGTTGACAAAAACCTTGTGCTAAAGTTGAGTAACAAAGTCAGAGTCTAGCTAGATATAAACTGACCAGGTCAGGCTCCAAGAAGCAATTTGTATTAATGTCCAAATATTACTGGATAATTTTTACCTAGCACTCACCCTATATAAATATGTATAGATATATATACAGACATGTATACATCCCAACCCTCCACTGGAAAAAAGCCTGATGGCAAAATCTCAGACAAAACCCAAACAACTATATCATGATTACTGGCATACTGCTTCATGCCATTGTCTTGACATTCAAACGAGTTTAATAATTGCTCTTTTGAAGCTGCTAATGTTAAAAAACCCTCTCAAGTTCTGGAAGTGCCTGGGAATTCCAGGTTCTAACAGCTACGCTAGAAATATTCACTCATCAAGAGGTTCAAAAGACACTGTCAGAACTGAAACACAAACACATGTCAGAACGACTTGAAACAGAATGACTATAACTCAGAGTTTGGGTTTTCTTTAAATTATGTTTGAAGAGCTTTTAAAATGTTTAATTTATTAAACTGGCTTTGATACTACAGGCATAGCTTTCACTTTCAAGTGCTACAATGGCTCAATTGAGCACAGAATACATTAAGCTTAAATTCCACTGCCACCATATACATTTTTGAATGACATTTTCGTGTTTCTTCACTTGAAGTAATATACTCTCTCTGCAAATTTGACATGAAAACAGAACCAGCAGCCTCTCACTCTGCATACACAAGTGTCAGACACCATCACTGCTCCAACTAACAAAAAACCCACTAAGTAATCACAACTACTAGGAGCTGAACACAAGCAGCTTCTAAAAACAACCTCTAAAGAACAGATTTGGTTTTTGAAGAACAGTTCAAGTTTCCCCAGACATGACTTCAATCTCTCCTGGCAGACCAAGCTTTGGCATGGCTTCTTTTGCTCCCCTCTGCTGGGCCTTCCCCAAGGAGGCTGTCATAAGGAAGGCCATGTGCCTCGCTGTGTGTCCAGTTCTCTTCCTCCAGCCCTATCAAGAGCACTACTTCAGTCCACCCAACACTGTGAGCTGATGATGCAGAGAGTGCAGCATCAAGTGAAACCCAGGCTTTGAACGAAGTCACATCCCATGAAGTGTGCTTTGTGCCCTTTGAAAAGGCAAGCCAGAGCCGTGGGGTCAAGAAACTGAAAATCTCTCCCCTCAGACTGGAGAGAACACAATGGGAACACTGCCTTCCCTCTGGAGCAGGATTGGGCGTAGAAGGGCAAGGTATAGATTTATACAGTGGACACAATGAATTCCTGCTGTCTCATAACCGACCCTTAGAGTTACAGTACCACTACACTGCTTGTCTGCCAGCACCACCAGGTAATGCCCGCACACGCTGTTAAATGCACATTTGATTTCTTAGAGATGTACTCTTGTTTTATCTACTCTACAGGCACCGTTTGCTCACACACGCAGCAGTTCTCTTGACTGCTTAACACCAGTGAGCTACCAGAGTCACAAATACTTTGTTCAAAAGGTATGTGAGAGTTAAGAGCCTAATTATTTGAAAAGTTCTAAGATTCTATAAAAAGTATTCAGTTAATACTGTCCTATAGTTCGTTTCATTCAACCTTGCCTTTGCCACAAGTGACACATCCGATATGGTGTGTTGACAGTACAGGAGAGTGGTTACTGTTCCAAAAGAAACAAAACAAATACCCCAACACCCCCACGTTTGAGCTTAAACGCAGTATCACTACAGTTTTTGAATATAACAAACCACAGCATGGGTGCCCTGGCATAAACCCAGGATCCTAGGTAGTAGAAAGTAAGTGCTCTTTTCTATCAGCTTTGTTTTAGTACACACACATCAGGATTTGCAGAAGTGCCATTTGTCAGAAACACAGTGGAGCAGGGAAAGAAAAGTAAGTCTCTAACTGCCTGCTAACAAAGAAACCTAATTTAATTTTGAAACAAAAGGAGCTAAATTCATCATTTTGAGACAGCCCCAGGACGTCCAAGCAAGAAAAGGAAGAAAATGAGTTTGCCAAAGACATGCAGAAGAAGCTTTTTAAAGTTACCTGGAATCTGGGTATTTTGTAAGCGTGGCCAAGCTGCTGGTATACATGTGCCCACCCACATCAATGTGAACTGGTGCGTTGGATTTTGTGAGCTGTGCTGGAGTGGGGATGCCTTGATTGTTCAATGGAGATGCAGGGGATCTAGTGATCAGAGGTCTTGACATATTGGGCCGACTGTCCTGTGAAAAGATAGACCTGGGTTAATGATCTCCTTGAAAACCTCACAGAAACCCCCAGTCTTGAATCAACAGGACTGTCTCATAGTCTCAGATTATGACTTTTATCTTAGTAAAACACAGACAAATATTCGGCAGTTTTAAAAATTAATCCAGCTCAAGACTTTGAAATGGCTACATTTTAAATAAGTGGGACAAAACGCACTGATAAAATCCACAAAGAAGAAATCATGTTCAATAAAACAAGTTTTTCCTGAACGCTACTCACGACAGTCAATCCATACCAACAAAAAGGGTCATTCTCATTTTTAAGAGTTGATGAAAGCACTGAGAGAAAGAGATACAGACAAAAAGACTGAGAACAATATTTTCCTTAATTAAGACGACCCCAGGGAGACTTTCTGTTCCTTCCCAAGCCCTCCGTCACTGCCGCACCACCAGAACAGAAATACAAACCCTCAACTCCTCCATCCTGCACTCTCTTCTCTGGAACTCCCAATTCACATAGCACAGGAACAGAAGCAGAAACACCTGGACTAGTCAACTGCTCATGGACTGCAGACCACTGGACATCGACAGCCTTTGAGAAAGACATTTTCCATTTAAAAGTTATACGTATGGCGACAGCTGCCCCCGCGTGCGGCGCACAGGCTGCAGGTGCTGCGTGGCTTGCCGGGGCCGGCGAGCTGCGGGCGCGGGGCGGGAGCCGATGCTCTGCGGGTAAAACCAGCTTGTAGTCACCGAGGGAGCAGCGGCTGCGGGCGCGGAGCGGGAGCCGATGCTCTGCGGTAAAACCAACTTTTAGTCACGGAGGGAGCAGCGGCCGCCTGCGCGCTGCGGGTGGGGCAGGGCAGGGCAGGGCGGTGAGCTGGAGCCAGGAAGGCAGGCGGCAGGCAAAGTTGGGGATTAAAATAGAAATGCATCCGAGAGCGGTTTTGAGACAACCCCGCTTTCGACTGAAGGACAGCTCCACACGGGGTGGAATCTTATAGGGATGCCCTGAGAACTGAAAGCCCTTGCAAATGACTGAGTTTTACATTTGAAAGGTAAGCAAAGCAGCGAGAAGTCAGATACACTTCATCACAAAACTCCCTTTGTTCTTTCGACACTGTCTTTCGGCTGCACAAAGTAATGGGTTCCTTGTAAACATCTCAGAGCCGGGCAGCAAAACCTCAGCAAAGCGGAGCGCGGCCATGAGAGAGAGTTACGGGGCATTCAGTCTAGCAAAGCCCTCCTCCACCGCCAAAACCAGCATTTCTCCCTTTTTCATGCCTCTTAAAAGACTCAAACCATAAAGGCAACATGAGCCAGGTAATCGTCTGGTTGAAATGATTTACAGGCCAACGTTGCACAATAAATCCGAGTAATATGTAACAAAAGGCATCTATAAACCACAAGGTACTTAACTAATTTTCTTTCATACACAAAAGCAAGCTTAGGTCTAATACCGATAAAAACTAAGGGAATGAAGAAAAACATCTAGTTTAGATGTTGGGGGGGAGAAGGTTGGGTTTCTTCTTTTTCTTTATAAGCAGAAGTTAATATAAATCTGCAGAAATACCAGGCTTAATCACTACAATTGCTGGAGGAGGTGCCTGCAGCGCAAAGAAGACAAGTCCAGACAAAATAAGGTACACACGCTATGCAAAACTAATGTCTGCTACAAATGCTATGTGGTACAACCACCACCCAAGATGCTACTGATCTGCAGAGCGGTATTTAGTAAAATAATGAAGAAAAAATTAAAAACAACTACAAAGGTGAAAGTAAGAAGTCAAGGACTGATACAAACTGGGGGTGGGGGGAGCATGTGCTGGACGATTAGCAAGAGGAAAGCAGCAGGTCTGAGAAACCCATTTCAGTGCTTAAAAGCAGACAAACAGTTTGGCAAAAATAAAGATAAAATTATCAATGAAAGCTGAGACCAAAAAGAAAAGCAAATTCTGTAACTTGTATGAAACGGACACCACCATGTCACTTCACAGGATCCTCTGTGGCAGATAAAACATTGTCGTCTTGCAATTTAGCACAGTGCAGCACCACCTAGTCTGTCATAGTTTTTCAATTGGACACATTCTCCTGTATACCCTGCCTGGGGCTGCTCGAGAGAAAATGAACAGATTTGCAGGGTTAATATTGGAGTTAGGCTGGAACCTCATTCAGTGTAGCTGTGATAGCACTGGCTGCACAAAACAGTAGAAGAATGTGTAGTATAAACACCACTGCCAGGATGGGAGATTGGTTGGAGGACTGTGGGCATTTTAAAAGGCAAAAGAACCCACAAAGCATAAGAAAAGGGAACCAGTTTCCAAACCCAAGTCATAACCAAGCTGCCGTTTACACAGTTTACCTACTAAAACTCCCAAGAAATAAAAATGCTTTATAGTAAAACCTTTTGCTCTTTTATTTCACCCTCCTCCTTTTCAACATTTCCTCTTCAAGTTACCTGTGTTTTTTGCGTCTCATGAAACAAAATCCTTCTTAATGGCTGATATTAAGCACAATAATGCTAACCTTACTCCAGTCCTAGCCCACAAACCACATGTGCCTGCATAAAAACAGTTTGGTACCATTTTGGAGACACTTTGAAATTAGGCAATTGTATTTCTACTGCAGTTGCCCCAGAGAAACTAAAGCAGAAATGGGATTCAGAGAAGTAGGTACTTTAAAAAAATCCCTTTTTTTTTTTAATGTGGCACAACTTAATACCACCATCAGAGCACAGAAGATCACCATCCAACGGGCACAACATTTAAGAGATCAGAGGTATATAATTGCATTTGTTAAATCACTGTATTGTTCAGCTATGGAAAGGATAACACAGGGGCAAACAGTATCTGAAGAAATACATGGCTTGCATTGATTATTGCAAATGTGGAAGTGAACAGGCTTTGGTAAAAAGTAGTTAAAACAAGGCACTGCTGGTAAGCTAAGCTGCTACCACCTAATGTGATTACAAATACAATTCCTTAGCAAGAATTACAGGTGGAGAGAAGAGAGTCAGAGAAACTAAACTCAACGGGCTCCAGCAAGCTATCTGGAAGAGCTGACAACAAAAAGAAACACAAAGCTCTTCAGAAGCCTTTCTTGGTGTCAGGCAAGACATGAACCTTGTCATGTCAGGTGAGACATGAACCCAGGAACGGGTTCAGAGCTTAGCCATGGTTGTTCCCACACAGGAGATCACAGAGATTGCTGTCTGCCTTGGGAACTGCATCAGCTTTGTTCATGCGTGGGGCACAAAGTGTGGCCACCACCTGCACTGGCTGGATGGGCAGCGACCCTCCTGACCTGTCAACCATCTGACCCTTCATAGCTTTTCTTCTCAAATTTTTTTTTATTTATCCTACAAAAAAATTAGGTAAGAACAGAAAATGCAGTTTTATAATAGTTCCATGAACCAAAATATTTCAAATATCCTGTAAAGCATTTATCATTATTAATATCCAGATGATTCTCCCTCCCTCCAACAACTTTTCATAAAAATTAGCTCCCACTTTCACTCAGAATGAGTGTATGACTGAAACTGTGTAATAAAAAGTCCAAAATTTGTGTGCTATGCAGGCTAAAGGCATTTAGGTTGTCTAAAACTTTTCAGTTTTGGTTCAGCATACAAAAGCACTGCTCTTAGAGCAGTTTGGGGCTCCTCCACTTCCTTGCTGATATTTGGAGGAGTCTTTCCACAAGAAGCAGCTCACAGGCACAGGTGTTTAAATCCTTCACATTTTCTGCTCTAGGCAAGCCCTCCTCTAGGCTCAACAAAAGCAAAAGCAGCCCTGCCTTAACTACTCCACCTAGGATTTACAAAAATACGCATAATTTAAAAGTCATTCTACCAAAGAGGGCCAAGGATGATGGAGAAGAACTCACAAATCCTTTCTCCTCTCCCTGCCTTCTCTTCTATACCATCTTGTCCCCAACTCCACTCACAAACATTGTTAAAGAATATGCCTTTACACCTGGGTTGGAAAAAACCCAGAGTAGCTGAAGGGCGGAGATGTGCACTCATGCAAGTGGTCTATCATGACAATAACAGAGGAACCATGTCAGTGTTCTGGTAGCAAGTGGAAGTAATATTGGAAGAGATATTTGAAGAACATGAGTCATTACAATGTGCCAAGTGTACAAAAATCAAAGAGATGGGAGGCTTACTCCTCCCCTCAAAATATTAGCACTGGTGTCCTAAGTGGTATTCACACTCTGTGGTCTTGAGTAAAGTCATCTTGGTTCCCTTCTTAAGACAGAAACCTTGACAAGAACCATGCCACTACAAGATAACCCAAGCTCAGGCACAGAAGGACCGGCATTCAAGTACAAAGTGTCTGACTCACTGGACTGTAAGGATCATTTCAGTTTGCAGGTCAAGACACTGCTGGCTGGAATTATTTTAGCCAACGTCTTCCCTGTAAGCCAGCCCAGCTTAAGCAGAAGTGTATATGCTTCTCAGTAACATATAGACTCCCTGTCAAAGCCCCAGCAATTATTACTGCTAAGAAACTCAAGTTTACACATTCCTAACTCCCTTGGATTTTTTGGGGGGAGGTGAGGGCAAGCTTGTCTTATCTGTTGTAGACATTAGAACGAATAATCATGCAGTAGTTTATTCTAAAGTATCAAATCAGTCTGTGTTCATTGTCCTTTTTTCACAACACAGAGACATGAGACAGATGCTTCTCCTCAAAAAAGCTTGGTGCCCAGGAACAACTGGAAACAGCAGCTAACACATCTACATCAGCCACCTCCAGCAGAAGAGTCTGAACACATATTTCCCACTTTATGGGGAATGAATGCAAACAGCAAACAAACTTCAGAAGCTGGGGTCAAATCCCCTTTCCTCCAGTACAGAGCAGAAATCACTCAAGTGTCAGGGACATCTGTGTGCCTGCACTCTGAAATAAACAGCAGGCTGATGCTCTGGGGTGCTTGTGGGATGGGGGAAAGTGCAGCTCAAGAACCTCATCCAAACCAGGAACATTAGGACTGCTCTTGAATTTGGCTTCTGCACAAGTGTCCCCATTTTGAAGATGCACTTTTTCAAAACAAACATTTCATTTAAGATTAAAAAAATAATCATGATCATGTCTCACCACAATGCTCAAACAAGTACCCCCCCACTTTTTTGAATTCAGCAAAAAGAGTTGCCACAACAAAGAGGCTGGAGAAAGCATTTATTCATCATAAACAATATCAGTATAGTACAAACAGCACTTCTGGAAGGTGTAGCAAGCAGGCAGAGATACAAAGCTATGTGTCCAAGAAGCCCAGGAGCTTATCCTGCTGGAAGGGGAAAATCCCACCCTGGGTACCTCTATGGGCTGGTGATGTCCTCACTCCAAGTTCTCTGGCTGTGGCTCTGGTACTCAGCATCCACAGATGACACCAAACTGTGCTGGCCCCTCAGACAGAGCCCTGCAAGGTGGTCAAAGATGACCATGTGCACCACAAAGAGCATGCAAATTGCATTTTGATCTCAAGGTGTGCATGCCATCATGGTGCTTTCTCTTCACCTTCATTATGAAGAGCCCAGAAGCACAAAGAAATTGCTCAGATCTTTGTCAAAAAGTCTTTACATGTAAGCACATCCATCCTTTTCTTCTGCTTCTTCACCCTGACACCAATGGTCGGTAGCTCCCTGAGGACATGGCTGGGCTTTACTGCTGCCACTGGGTCTGCAAAACAAAGAAACAGCCCATTGTTTTCCCCAGCAAAAATATGCCAATTGCACTGTCATGTTTTGCCTTTCATCAATATAATCCAACTGCCCTTTCTCTCACAGCTGCAAGGTTTAGGATTGCTGACTCTGAACATTAGGAATTATGTTTATAAGGCAAAACTCCAGAACAATTGTGTTTGAGCGTCACACAAGAAACGGGCCCAAAACACAATCAGCTGCAATTCAATGCCACAGTAAGCTAAGACACCAGGTCCACTGAGACTCAATAGTAGTACTAGATTTATTATTCTAAATCTCTAAAGCTTCATTTAAAATCCTGAATGCCTGTCAACATATGACAGAAAGTAAAATTATCCTATGCAAGACTGTCAAATACAATGGAGAGCTTGAGAAGCAGGAAGGTTTTCTGGATATGCTGAGCCACCAAACTGCAGAAGATCTACTATGCCAAGCAGCTGCTCACTCCTCACACCACAAGTGCCATGCTTGGGGCGCTCAGTATTATTTGCAGAAATACATGCAGCAATGCATATTAGAAAGGTGGGTGTCACAAGGCCACCTGAGAGAGAGGACAGAGATACCCAGAAGGGTCCCTCATAGCCAGGGTGTAGGGTACAGTTCATGGTGAAACAGAAACCTTGGCCGAAACTCTTTCCTGAACATGTCAGGAACAGTATTAGGCTGTCCTCTCTGTATCCTGAAATAGTCCAAGTCCAAATGCAGATCAAGCCTACAAAGGTGACAAACACACCTCTGGTCACACCAGAGTGGCTACAGCAGTGGTGACTGAAGCACTTACCTGATGGGACAGTTTTAACTGGCATATTCTCCTTGTCCCAGAGTCACTGGCCCCGCAGTGGAGCGCTGATCTGGCCCCTCAACAGGGGTATCCCTTGCAGCACATCCCAAATGCTGCCTGCTTACAGCCTTCTCCTTCTTGAGATGCTGGCACTGCTGAGTATATACACACGCTAAGTGCTGCAAGCGCTGGAGAGATGTGCTGGCATTTCCTTGGTAAAATGAGCCTTGCTGGGATTTCAGAGCTGACCAGGACCTAGAATAAATGACACAGGTGCAGAGAACCAAATGCAAGGCAAGGGGCTGAAGGAAGCGAGGTATTTGTTTCTGCTGGGTGGAGAAAGCTGCCTACCTGGAGACACAGGACAGTTGAAAACCACCCTTGGACAAGGGCTTGGAGGCACCTTGATAATTCCAGAGCCTAGGAGCCAAGTCTATAGCACACAACTAGCTTGAGCAGAACAGCTCTAACCATGCTTTCATCAGAAACTTGTCAACGAGCACCTAAGAAAAATCTTTAAATGGAGAAAAAGAATTCATGGATAATGGCAGAAGTCAAATGAGGGCCTGTGCTTACACCAGTACAGCAGTAAAGGCGAGTCCAAAAACCTGGCAAAGTTTACAGAGACGGGATATATCTTCTCAAGGGAAATAATATTTCTCTGAAAACTTCCCTAAGCCTCAAAAGTGCAGACAAATGTTTAATACCTCTCTCAAAATATTTTATAAGTTTGCACTCTTCATGGAAGATTAACTCAGCCCCTTGCTTGTCTGGGTGAGTAGTGCTGAGGTCAGCCCAAAAGTTGTCATTTATTACATCCCATTTCTTCCTTGGGTCAAGCACAACCCTTCTGCTGGAGGTGGCTGATGTGCATATTTTGCTGTGCTTGGGCTAAGCAAGTGGCAAACATGGCCAGCACAGAATCTGACTGAAGCCCCTAAGCAGGATCTTTGGAATACATCCAACTCACTGTATTATAAAACAAACAATCCAAATTTGGGGTCCAGCCCAGATTCACTACTCCCAAACACTTTGGCTTTCACAATGGAAGGAGAACTTCTACAGCCTTTAGAGGTGCTGATTCGATTCTCACTCAGCAAAAGCCTCCATTTAATTTACAAGCAAAACCGGATTTGAAAGCTGCTCCCAATTAGTGCACAGCACATCACTGCCCACCTGACACTGTAATCACAGGGTGTTCACCCCAGGATGCAGCAGGCAAAAACAGCCCCTAACCATGCTGGAGGACACAGTGTTTAGATGCAGGAGGACATTAAGTAACAGACTTGCCATGACACTGTTAAGGGTGTCCTATGATAGGGGCAGACTGGACAACTGGCATTTCAGACCACCTGCTCCACCAAGGGCTTGTCTGTTCTGCACCAGCATCTACTCAAATTAGCAATGAAACCGAGTTAGGAGTGACCAAATGAAAGTGTAACTCCCCAGCCAGACCTGGACATGACCAGTTCAAAATATTCCATGAGGTACATAATGCAGTGCTTCAGTCACCTTCACTCAAACTTCTTTATTCGCACTTGCAAGAGGTGACAAGTATCCCACCAGATACTGCACAAACAAGCCAGTAAGTACGAAGTGATCCCCTGGTCTGAGCAAGGAATGACTGCAGCCATTGTGGACACTTTAAAAAAAAAAAAAAAAAAAGAAAAAGGAGGAAACGCTATTAAAAGATGAGCAGTCCCTGGGAAAGGCTTCCAGGTCTGAAGAGCCTTTAGCAGCCTGGCAGCCCTGCCCACAACACTGCAGCTTGATACAAAAGTCTTTGCTTCTGCTGCCCTGAGGACAGTTTCATTTACTTTCCTTTAAACCTGGAAAATAGGTCGCTTTTCTTCTCGTACCTCTATCAAACTCAGGTAGCAGAGACAACGTGAATTTATTTGTACTTCATAGGAAAGCAAGCACACACAAAGGGAGTTTCACCTTTTGCAAAGGGCAGAGATGAGACTACCTCCCCACCATACAAGGCTTCACTCATTCCAGTGAAGCATCGATCCAAATATCTTGTACCACTTCATCCCTACTGCAAGAGGTTTGGCATGCCAGCTGCTTTGCAGATAGCATACCTAAATACTCTGGGGCTCCATTCAGAGTCTATAGCTCCTCCCTGAAAGAGGCAGCCACTCAGTCTGCTCTCCCCAGACCCAGGGAATAGCCCAGCACAAAGTAGTCAACAGCTCCCACTGCCTCTGTGAGGGATGCAGCATCTGCCAGCTCATCTCCTGCACCAGTGAAGGCAGGAATGTGACAGCCACCTTCAGCACATGTACATGGGGTTTGGATCAGGAACAGCTAAAGGAAGGAACAGGTGAACTCTGAACACTGGAATCTATCTTTCCACTGTTCCCAAGTAGACTACTTGTAGGTTGAGATTTATTAATAATGTAATTTTTAGTCAGACTTTTCACTCAAGTGCTGTTGCCTTTTATCCACTTCTAGCAGGCACTCTACACTCTATTTTGCAAGAGTCTTCACATAAGGATAAGGGAAAAACAACAACAAACACTCCCTCCTGGGTTTAGAAGGAAAGGACTTCTCTTTGCCAGAACCATGCTGGTATATTTGAATGCAAAGTCAAACAAATCCTTACAAATGGTGTCAAGATCTGAGTGGGAAAGAAACCAACTGGTTACATTCTTCTTGGACCAAATTTGCAATCTATCCAATAATCTTCTAGTGCGAAGTAACACTAAAAAACAAGCATTGTTAAAATCTGTTTTGTTTGCAAGGTAAGATCCTATCAGCAGTACATGAATAAAGATTAATGTCTTGAATTGCAGCTGTGTCTGAAGATTTTAAAGACCCAAAAAAATGTAGACTGCAGTGGGATAACTGGAAGATTGTAATGAATTCTCAGAATTTGAGAAATGGGTTTTTCTTCTTTAGATTTGGCTCATAAACTGAACAAAAATAAGCCTGTACTGCCTTATTTGAAGTCAGTTTACACTCCAGTTTGAATAGCACCTGCCCTTGGGTATGTTCCAGAAGAACATCTACCTTTCCACAAAGGGAGGCTAACACCCATTGTAAAACGTCCAGAGGCACATTAGATGTCTGTTCTCCCCCCAGCAATTTCACCCTTAGAAGTAGAAGGAACGCTGCCAGTTACAGCCTGTGCTGAGGAAACATGAGTTATAATTTTACCCTGGGAAAATTGCTGAACTGGGAGCTTCTGGTGTGGCATAGGTCTTGCCTTCGCAATCCAATGGTTCTTTTGATTCAGAGAGGCTTTGAAAGGGTGGTGATGAAAAACATAGCCTCTCCCTTTGAATCAGCCAGCCGCCTGCTTTCCTTTGCACTTTTAAATTTGGTTTATTAATTTGCCTAGGAGCAGAAAGAAATAACACTGACCCATCTACAGAAGATAGCTACTTCAGATCGAACATGAAAAAAAAAAAGCACCCCCACTTGTGGACTGTCTGAAGAATTTTGTATCTAGAACCACTTTTACCATGCTTAAGAAAAATGAAAGTGTTTATTAGGTCTCCTGGCCATATGAAGAACAAAAAGGTAAGGGACAAAATAGAAGGATCTGATAAAACCACGTCTTTGAAATGCTGTAAGACACAAGAGCTCTAAGCACTCTCCAGATGTTTCTTGAAGCAACCAGTAATAAAATATTCTCAGCTGGAATCGCAATTTTGAAGACATTGAGTTGACTTGGTAATTATGGCAGAAGCCAGTAAAACAGACAGCTCCATCTATAACCTGACTGCAGGAAAAAGGCATGAAAGTGCTTTGAAGCCACACATTTTTAATTATCTAATTTATGATAAAGATGTAAACAGAACCACAATTTTGAGAGTCTCAGCTTAGTCTCATAGAGAATTAGAAATAGGATGTGAAATTGTAATATTAAATTATACATTCCTCACTCCAGTATCAATGAAACACCATGAGCAAAAAACCCTGCTGACCTTTAGCATCCCTGTGTCACTTAGTTTACTTTCTTCCTTATCTATTCCCCTCCCAACAAGTCTCTGAAGCTGAACTTAGCAAAGCAACGTCCCAGTCTCACCAAAATGATAATCTATCAAAACCCCACTACAGGGACAGACTGCCAAGAGCGAGAAGAGTGCAAGGAAAGGGTAAGAGTTGAACTTACTGAGATGACTGAGGCTTTTTGGAAGCTCTTGTCAAGACGGACTGCAATAGGGAGCATTTACCTGCCTCTACCACGATCCCATACATTTCCAGGACTAGCTGGGACTTCTTCCTCTCCTCTTGTAACTCCCATTAAAATTATCAGCCTACAGATTTCATAACAAGCAGGAGAATGAAAAAACCCAAACATTATCGTGAGAGAAATCGTATTATGATTAACTATTTCAAAATGCCTGTGGATTACCTAATACCTTGGGACAGGCAGCAGAACACCACCAAGGTGTCACAGTATGGGGACAGGAAACAGCCCCCTGCCAAAAATACCCACGAGGCAGCGCACAGCAGTGGGGGTCTCTCCCCAGAGCTCTGGGAATGGGCTATACATGTGGCACATGAAACCTGCACTCAAACCCATCAGTTCTGACACAGATACTTCCCTACCCCTGCCCCACTCCAAAATCTGCCCATCTTTGGATTTTAAATCCCTTAGAGAAGCAGGGTTTTTTTTGGGTAGCTGGTAGGAAGAGGCTGAAGTCCCAAACTAAGCTAAATACAGCTGTAACTAAATTCAAAAGGCTCCTTCAATGCAGTAGCGCATGAGGTTTTTACATCACTTTCCCTCTTTTCTGGTGTTTGGAATTTTCTTAAATGCTGGAAATGTATTCAGGGATGAACAGAGAAAGTCATATGCCCACCGTTCCCTATGCAGGTCAAGCAGCAATTCTGTTTTGTTAGTGTGAAGGGCAGGATTCAAGGAAAGGAGAACACAGGAGTCTGCTCTGGCAGGCAAAAACACTGTTTGGCAAGACAACAACCATATGGCACATGAACAAAGCATATTTTAGATTTGGTTCATTTGATTCCATTATATGTAAAAGATACTCTAAGATCCACGGCTAAGAAATACAATTTTGGTTATTGTTTTCAGACCTGTAGGGATTTCTCCAAGTAGTCCTTGTAGCTCATATGATAAAAACATCCATCTGGCAGCTTATTTTAGCATTTTTTACCTGCAGGGGTGATTAACCCTGAGTACATATAACCCTGTGCTATATGCTAACAGCAGCCACCATTGCCTCTGCCAACCTCATGAAGCAGCAATCCACCATTTAGTTGTGGACAAACAGTCCCTGCTAAATAGCTCAGCAAACTCTTAATTTTATATTAAATGCTTCTACTTGATCCAGCACCACATCAGACCACGCATACAACCTTAGAAGAGCAGATGAAATCCACATTATATTCAATATGCACTTTTTTGGATTGCATAGCCTGCTTCTATGTCTGTGGTAATACTTCTCTGGTCATTACTAAAACACAAAACACCAGTGGCTGGGCAACAAAAGGACCTGAAAATGTTTAAAGAAGCAGAAAAATCTATGCCTGTCAATCAAAGATAAATGCCTATCTCACTTTCTCTAGCTACTAGCTTTTATTGCCTTTAATGTACAACACATTTCAATAAAATTGAAAATAAAAACGCATTGGCATAAACCAATAACCAACATATCTATGTCATTGTACAGAGAAGAATCACATCATTAGGTGATTCCAAGGGACAGCTCAAACCAGCAAACAGCAGCTTCATCAAGAAAATAAAAGACAAACATAATAAAGGTACGTTATTTTCAAAACACACAGAAATTAAGTGAGACAACCCTGGACATGGGCTATCACTTGCCACAGCTGGACCAGCCACCACGGGGCAAATAGGCATTTAGCTATGAAATAAAGGTCTCTTCTGTCAGGCTGCTCTGTAATGGGGTTATTGGAGAAACTGGCAGTGGCCAGCAGCTCAGCTCAGCTCACTTAAACTGCTATTGAGGCAGTAAGCTTTAGATGAACTTAGCCTCATTTGGAATAATACTTGAAGAAATATTTTGTTGGGTTTGTAGGGAAGCAGGGGAAGACTTCATTTAACCAAAGCTAGAGGAAAGAAACTCACTGAATATCTTGAGTGGTAATAACCAGTAATAATAACAACCAGTGGTAATAACCATGCTGCTCAGGGGCCCCTCTAGGCCCAAACAGAGTTTTGAACCTATCTTCTGCAGTACAGAAAAAAAAAAAACAACTTTAAAGAAGGATAAAGACTACAAGATTGGAGACAAAAAAGGATTTTTAAAAAATCATTAAAAGAACAGTTTTGAGCATCGAAAGTATGAGAAGGTGTCAGGTGCAGAAAACCATCAACTGTGATGAAATAATTTTTAAAACCATATGCAAGAAACCCACCACATTCCAATAGAGACCCGAAACATGGAAGAAACATTCACAAGAGAAAAAGTTGACAGGTAAAGGGACAATTGTATATGGCAACACATCCAGAGTCTCTAAAAAACCAATCTCAGATAAAGTATGGAAGATAACTGCAAGGGATTTTATCTGAAACCAGGTAAATTTGAGGGAAACATCTGTAAGACCTTAGAGCTTGCATCTCACTTCATGCTTGCCTCCCACTCAGGAGCAGTGGAGGAAACCATCAGCTCTCCCTAGTGTGGAAAAGGAAGAAAGCAGAGGCTGAAGCACTCGCATTCCTGAAAAGGGCAAGGACAGTGTACAACAGAGACACGAGTGCATATTGGGAGTGGGAAACACCAAACCCCTGCAAAGAAAAGGGAATAGCAGATAGAAGAAAGAGGAGGCATTAAATTGCTAAGAGTGGAGGAAAAAACCAAAACCAAACTCCCCCAAAATGCCAAACATTTCAATTGATATGTCTCTCCTCCAGAAAAAATATTTGAGAAGCCTGGCTTCAAGAACACAAGATTTCGAATGTCAGAAATAAAAGAGCATTTGAAACAAACAGGAAGAGTTTCAGGAGTCTCGTGGTGATCACCCAGTAGAGCATAAGAGAACTTAATTTCAGTAACAATCCCAAAGTTGTAGATTGTCTCATCTATCTTCCATCCCATTACAAATACAGTTCACTGAACACTTGATTTCTGATGAACATTATCTTAGAGTTGAAGAAGCAAAAGGGAATAGCTTGAGGAGAGGTTTACCTGTGGAGAAAAGGGATAGAGTGGAAGGATGAATGGCTAGATTTTGTTTTTCAGCAGAAGAAACAGACCTCATGATTTCCACCCACGCTGCCTTGCACAACGAACAGAACTTCAATCCAGAAATCAACAATGGATGAGGGTATGTGTGTGCCTTATTCCACATATTTGAAAAGCAGCATGGAATGAGGTGTGGCAAATGGAATTCCTAACTCCAGCCATGGCCACGAAAGATGGCTGGATGCCAACCACGCCATGAAGGACTTGTCATCTAAAATTCAAGTAAGTCCTGAGGTGCCCAACACTTTCTCACAGAGGTGTGCCACACACACAGAAAAGACTTACATTAGACTCACAGGGTTTGATAGCCACAGGAGTCTTGCCTGCCACATGCTTGCTTCAATAAAACCTCTTAACCCACGTCACACTGATGAGTCTTACAAAGTGCTCAGCATCAAGTAGCTTCACAGAGAGAGTAACACACTCCTGCCAACAGCAGCCTCACTTGACCAGAAGCATGTCTGGAAGTTTCTAGGATGCTGACACTATGGAATCCAGTAGGAGACAGATGAAGGTTCATCTTGTGAGGGCACAGTGAAGCAAGCCAGGAGGTTCATCTAGAACTAAGAAACCCAGGAGAAATGTGAATGCATGGCTGAGCTTAAGCAGCAGCAGTTACATTAAAAATGGTTTTAAACACAAAAAAGGAACAGAAGACAAGCAGACAAACTCTACCACTCATATGCAAATTAGAATCAATGATGATGATTGATTTTTATAAAGGGTCTAACGATACAATGCCAAATAATTCTTCCCACCTGCAGCCTGGCACCATTTAGTGTATATTTAATCCAAAAGAACCCTGAGTATGTTTTTTTATTCTTCCCCTTCTTCTGGCTCTTTTTCCATGCTGACGCTTGTTTGCATTACATCTATTTTGAGCTAAATTAAATAGGAGAAGCAGAGTTTTGATTCAGTAATAGCAATAAATGGGGTTAGCCTGGCATTGATCTGTGTAAAGGGGCCAAAGCTAGGACTGCCAGAAGCAAAACATGGTCAGTGAACTCTACAGCACAAAGAGTGACCCTGCAGCTGAATTCCTAGCCCTGATTACAACAGAAAGAGACTTGCTTTCCTGAACAAAGAGTATTTCAGGCAGCAGATTAGCAAGAGAAAGTCTACTTGCAATGGCAGTCAGAAGAAACTGACCAAAATTAAGAACCACAGCAGACTTTGGAGGATTTTAAAAAGCCTCTGAACAGTGCAAAACAAATGCCTGCCTTTCTCTGTGCTTCTTGTATACCATCACCAAGTCCAAATGCTGAAGAAACAATATTTTTCTTTTGCATCTCAGTTGAATAGCTTTAAGTTAGTAAAGTGTGCAGCAGGGAAGATGAGCCAAAACCATTTTAAGGATAGCATGCCAAAAAAGTTCCCTTGAAGACCATGAACATTTATCTTGCAGCCCTACAGAAAGGGCAATCACATTTACTCTAAGAGGAAAGGCCCATTTTATAAATCATGCTTTAAATTCAGCCAGCAAATTTGTACAGAAGGAGAATTTCACAATCCTTAGGAAACATGGATCAAATTTGCTTGCTCTCTGGGTGTTTGTGCTCTTGTGCAACGCAAAACAGGGAAAGCACAGCAGTAAATCTGGCCTCATGACTACCAAGTTTAATCACAGTGTATCTATGATGGAGAACAAAGTGCCTCTTATTCCCACTGCACTGTGATCCCACCAGATCTCAAGCCAAGCAGGGTCAGCTCAGGCCAGCTTTTGGCTAGAGGCTGGCAGAGCACTGGAATCAGCCATTCTGAGGTCGAAACAAGCTCATGTCTCACTTCCAGAGAGGCCAATTCACACAGGCGAAGCACACAAGGTGTTGGGTACTCAGTCATCCCTAGCAGCACCTTAGAAGCATAGCCCTACCAACTGTTCCAAGGGTGCTGAGCAGCAATGCTTCTTATCCTCATTTTTTAACCCAGGACATGTGGGTGACATGGTGCTGCGTGCCCAGAGCTCACCCTTGCTGGAAATCCTGAGTCAGGGCTGATGCCCAGCAATGCAGCCCCACTCCTCGTGCTGGCTTCACCAGGAGCAGTGGAGACCTCAGCCCCCCCCAGAGCAGTGAGAAAAACAGAGGGGCACTCATTGTCACTGCTTTGACTTTTAACTTAATTCTTTTCCATATCTTACATGAGCATTTCCTTAACAACAAGGATCACAAAACTGAGCCACGTTAAATCCTTATGTAAAAGTTATTAAAGGTCTTCAGCCCATTTTCCTTGCACCAAGTCCCATACATGATTTTTACTTGCTTCTCTACCAAGCATAAAGAGGCAAGGTGGAGACCCACAGAAGAAAATTATTAAAGAGTCTGTTGGCATACTGACAGCCTGCAAAAAAATAAGTCAGAAATCTGCAAGACAGCACCTTGTTTTTTTTTTCTTGCTGCTCCTTTGGCTCGCCACTTTTATTAGGGGTTGATTACATCCCTCTCCTGAGTCTTGCGGTGGCTGCAATGTCAGAGTATGGGACGTGGTTGTCATGACTGGGAACTTGCTGACTGATTTACGAGAACTTACAAACCCACACAACCAGAAGATTTTTATTATTCGATCACGTTCTGAATGTTCCTTTCACCGTTCACTGAATGAATCCTGAGAAAGTGAAGATTTATTTCTAGTTTGAAATTTAGCTTCCCTTTTGTAGAAGGGTGCCTAAGCATTATATACCCTTGCTATGGAAAAATCACCCCACAATATCCCTCTGAACAGCTCGAGGTCAATGTACCTACATTGGTAACAGCATCTTAAAATTAGGTTGTCATTTTAACTGTTTAGCAGGCATTGAGCCATCTCAAATAGATCAGTTCATTATTAAAAGTGGCAATTATTGTAAATTATATTCTTCATAAGAGCAGCTACCTAAGCTTTAAATATCTTGTGATACCTCCCTGACCATTCCCTTTAAATGAGGATAGCTGAGGGCTCAGACATCATCATGCAGCAAATAGCTGTGCAATTTCAGACAACTCTTTTTTAACCACTCTTCTCCCCAGGGCTACCACCCCCATAGCAGAGCTGGCAAAACAGACTACATGCCCCTGCCTCCTCCGTTCCAGTTCACAGACTAAATATGGCAACTCAATTTACCAGTGACAATGCTGGCACCCAAAAAACATTAATCCCTAGACCAAGGCTTGTTGTAGCTGCTGAAGTGCAGGCACACAGCTCTTTTGCTGACTCCACAAGGGAGCAAAAGCCTTCCACAAAGGAGGAGGGCAGCCGAGGGCAGTAACATCAAACTAAGATTTGCCAGGGCTTGTCTGTCAGAGGACAAAGTTTTGCATTTTAACCACTTTTGGCACATTCCACATTCGGTATTTTCAGGAGCTTTCTAGGATGTTTATGAAACAACTGCAGGGTAGGCAAGTAAATTGATGGTGGCACAAAGAATGCCTTCCCACATTCTTCTCCCATGCTCTTACCGTTGAAGTAAATGAAGATGTAGTTTATGTTTCTGTAATTACAGTTTGTTAAAAGGAGAACAGGTTGTTAAGTTATGGTAAGGAGCCCATGAGCCTGTCCTCTGCTTTGAATACCATAGCGATGTAGATTTTACTGAATAAAAAGACCAGTCAAAACATTACACAAGAGAGAATCTACACTCTGATGCCATCCAGCATAAAACCTACTTCTGAAATAGTCACATTATTCAAACCAATCAATTGGAAATTGTTCTTATGAAAGCTATTTTAACATAGGTGAACACTGTCAAGTTTCAGTCATTTAATATTTACTGAAAGGATCCTACTACACATTTGCTCCATGACATTTCTGTACCATATGTCATCAGCTGCTTGCTTTTAATCCTGCATTTCCCCCATTAAATACTTACAGCGTTTATACAGCCTCATAAAACTCCAGTACAAAAGAATAAGCCATCAGAACTTTTCCCCATACATTACTTACCAACTTAACTATGTAATGCAATGTGAAAGGTTTATGCCCACCAGCTGGATCTCATTACAGCTAAGTTTCTGTCTTTTTAAAATTTACTTTATCTGGAACATTGAAGTCCCTTAGAATTTCACTTAAAAATACTGAGCTGACATACACACAACTTTCTACTGCAGGATGCTAACTCAGTAAATAAGTTCACAAATCAAACCTGTGGACACTAATTTCTGGAGTTTAAAATGCATCAGGTACAATTCAACTATTTGAAGCCAACTGAACATCTCAGCCTAATTCAGTCTTCCCCTCCTTAGCATCACGATAATTAGAGATGCTACTCCTTATACAGTAAGAAAACCAGCAAAAAAAGTAAGAAAGCAAGAGTTTCAAGACAGCATTGGTATCACCTCCCTACTGCTCGGTGCTATGGCTCAGAGGTACCAGCTTTATATAGCAAGATACATCTAAAAAGCAGGAATCTGAGCGGTGATAAATTCAGTAGAAGACCGTCAAAGAGTTTACTAAATACCCAGATGAACCAAAGAAAGCTTGTCAAACACTTTGGTATTACCAGTTGAGAGATTCCTGTTCAATCATGAGGCAAGAATTGCGGTTTAATAAAAGCACAGAACAAAACCAAGCATAAAAAAAATCATGTGCAGTGATTTTATTTTTGTTGTATATTTGACTGTAATTACTGTCTTAAGTACTTTAATTGCCTGGCATCTCCTCAAGTGCCTTGCCTGTGGGGAGGGGAGGCAGGGCAGTTTATAGTTTGTTATTAATGAATGAAGTACAAACAAGTTTACCTTGTCTGTAATCAACGTTCCCATCAAAACAGTTTGAGAGGAAAATGTAAAGGGGTCCATACATCCCACAGGCCCAGTCTGCTTTTTAATCATTAATGTGCTTCGGACAGGTCACACCTCAGAGGGAGAAGTGGCAAACATCTTTATAACACCCACATGAAAAGCATCACCTATCTGTCCATTTCTGTTCTCTTCTACAGACATCCACTCTTGGCCACTGATGTGGGGATGGGGTATGGGGACAGGCCCCATATGACATTCCTTGCATGCATTCTAAGTGAGAAAATGGGGTATGCAAGCAAATCTGTAGGGTCATTTACAATAGCACAGGAATGACACACATCCAGCCCTTCTTCACTGGAAATAATTTTTGCCTGGAGTGGAAATGGAGTGGAGGGAAACAAGAATAAATTATGAGAAGCAGCTCACACAGGATAAAATAAAATATAATTGTCTGCTTCATTAAGAAATTATTAGAGACAAGAAGCCATAAGTAAAAGTCAGTGAGTTATATGAAAACGATGGTGAAGCCAGGAGGATAGAAAAGCAAACTGCTATTTTTCACGATTAATGAAAGACACAGAGTGTAGAAATTTGGCCATTAGTCTTGTTTTTCCACTTAAATTGGTACAGGAGTCTGCTGCTTTGAGGTAACATCACATCAACAGCCTAGCAGGCCATCCAGGCAGCAAATCCACCAGCATGACAACCAGCATGAGTGCAGTAGCCTCCACTGCAAGAATACTTGCCCACCAAGACCCAGACTGAGACTGTTAATTTTCCCACAAGTCACCAAAAAATGCTCTTTAGGAACAGCTAACACGCTTTCCATTTTTACAGATGGGCAACCTTTTTCCCACCCACTTTTTTTGACTCTTTCACTAGTGCAGCCAGAATAACATCTCTGCCATGTATCTTGTATCCTGCTTACAGCCTTCCATTAGCTGATACAGCATCTCCAACATTGTCATCTCCTATGTCCTGAAACACAACTTACCTTCACGGCACTGTCCCACTGGCATGGAGGCAACATATTTTTTGCTCCAGGGAGGCTTCATGTTGTGATGGCCATTTTTCTTCACAGTTAAACACAATTTTTAAGTCACAACAAAGGCCAGCATATTTGACAGTTTCTCCAAAGCACATTCCTTATACAACCATGCTCAAAGCATCCTCCCATCATTGTTAAAGAAGCAGATATTGCTGATCTGATGAACACTTCCCTTGAATAAATGTCTTATAAAATGCATAACCATGTATCTTCATATAGCTGCATATATAAAGCATGAAAGCAGACCCTGTAAATATTGATTCGAGCCTCCTATTCATGCAGATGCATAGGCAGAAATTTGATAGAAGAGATCATAAAAGTTTAAAATATATTTATGAAAAAAGTGGAGTACAGTATTACAGCAGCTTAACTTCTCAAGAATGGGTTGCTGAAAGCTAGCACTCAGCCATCTACCTACCAACAAGAATTCCTGACTTCTCAGAGCTGTGACACCATGTGTTTCCTTAGGGGGGAAAAAAAAAAGTGTTTTGATCAAGCACACCACCGAAGCATTTAATGCTGTCATGTAACATGAACTGACTACACAAGAGAAATTCAGGCATTAACATACACAGAATAGACTAGCATGCACAAGTAATTTTGGATGCAGACATCTATTCATGCAAATAATTCAACAATCCTAATATCCCACTAGGAAACTGGGGGTCAGATAAACATGGGGAAAACAAGACACTCCAACTGTCTCCCCTCAACGCTGTACACTTCCCACATGCTCTCCCAACACACAGTGGAGCTGCTCTCTCTGTTTGGCATCCAGGTGGGATGACGCTGTCTTTGAAAGCAGGAACCCACTGGGGTTCTTCTCAGGAATTTTATGAAGTAGCTGAAGGATCAAGAGAGTATATGACTAACTTCTACAGACCTCTGATCAAAAACATCTTTTCCCAACCTCCTCAGTGAGCTTTAACAAGATGTGAATGAGAAATTGATCCGGACACTTTGGTTTACAAGGAGTATTTCAAGTAGCTTGAGGAAACTACTTTATTGTCCATTAGGCATAAAACCAAACACAATGCTTACAGGCCATTTTACCACTGTGCTGACAGCAGATTTCTTTCAGAATATATACCCAAGACCAATGCTTACTCCAACACAAAACTCTACAGGAAACCACTGTTTTAAATTTCACATTTTTAAGGTTAAGGGAAAAAACCCTTTAGATTTTAGTTCCCCAGAGAGGCAATAATATGATGCACTTAAGTCCCACTCAGTTTTTTTTTTAACTCACTCTAAAGCTGAAGAAAACCCAGACTTCCCTCCCTGTCCCTTAACTGTTCTTTTATATTTCCCTCTAGTTTTTCTACTTTGAAGAAAAAAAGTGCATAGTCCTTCTTTGCCATCCCTCTGGGTTTATCTTTTCCTTGATCAGATTTTGTTTCAGTGCACCTACTACATTTGTTTTTCAGCATTAGGAAAGAAGGATGTTTTCCCCCCTAATCTCTTCCTCCAATTTTAGCCCCTCTCCAAACAGAGACATTATTTTCTGCTCCTTGAATCCATTAAACTAATCCAGCCAGAAGTACACTGGTATACAGAAGTTAATCTACTTCCCGAACTGATATGCTCCAACAAGATAGTTGGTATGGTATTCTCACCCTGCTTTTCCTCTCCTTCTTATTTTCTATTCCAACTTATTCTTCCATCTCTTTCTTCTCACAAAGTAATCATGCTCTGCCTTCAAAATCCTGCTAGCTCAGTTATTTAACCCTATTATTAATCCAGATAGGAAAGCTTACATCTGCTCCTTTCCCCTCCTAAAAATCGAGTCCCTTCAGATAAAGTAAGTAACAGCTATTTCAGACCACTATAATTAATGTTAAAGACAACTAAAGCTTTTTAGGGTGGGGCTTTTTTGGAGCTTTTTGCTTTTATAAATATTGGAGTGGGGGGGAAGACATTTTATTTTTTCCTCTACAGGATTAGTTGTCTTTTTGGGAGGAGAGCCTGAGAAGACCTGCAGAGCCCTGAGCCACAGGCAGGGCTGCATGGCCACTGCTCCAGTGGCTGGAGCCTGAACCAACCCCCTGCAGGAGGGACGGGGCCACAGAGGCACTGCCACCCCGTGCCAGGCAAGGGGCAGCTGCTGTGAGGGGTAGGGTAGCTGGGTAGCTCTGGCACCTCTGCTGCTCAGAATCTATGCAGAACAATGCCAGAACACCACGACACCAGAGCATTTCACAGCAACTAACACTGGTAAGATCATAACCCTGTAGCAAAATAAGTGTCCAATCAAATCAGTCCAGCACTTTACATAAATAAAAAAACCCCAGAAGTTCTCATCTATTATATTTTTTTTCCTGGAAAGATACAGATTTGACCTGATGCCTTTGTATCTCTCAACAATTAAAACAACACACACAAGCTTCTGAATGTTTTACATGACAGTCACAGTTACTACCATACCACTATCCTGTAGGCAAATCCAGCCTACTATTAGGTTCACGATCCCAATTACATCCACTGGCAGTCTGGAAGCAAATATATGGTACTGAGAAAAACTGAGGGGTTAAAATTCTACTGCAGCACAAGAAGGAGAGATCTTTTCTTAATGAATTCCCACAGTAAACCTGGAAGTGGTGAATTATCCTCCTCTGTACCATGGGGATAATTTTGCCAGTTACATAGTAATGTAGTACTACATCCATACATCAACACAATGCATTAGCAACTCAACTAATACTATATTTAGTATTGAGTCACTGTACATTCTACATGCCATGCCCATTTTGACACATTTGTACTTCCCAGTTAGAATAAACCTAATTTTCCTTAGCTTTTTCAAAAAATTCGTTACTTTTGATACTTTCCAATGCCTAAACCTGAACAGAACAGCTTGTATCTAGAGTACTTTCAGTGGAAACAAAAAAAAATTGTATTCAAGTGCATCTCAAAAGTACCACACTAAAAGTCTCTCAAAAAAGGTAACTTACAAAGACTTCTAAGAGATAAAACCAGTAATAAGGTTGAATTGGAAGTGTGTCAAATACCCCAAAAGGAAGGCAAAACTACAAAGTTCTGAAAGGACATTAAAGTTATTTCTGCTTTTCAAAAATCAAACTGTAACTGTATTATACATACTGCTTTGGATTGGCAGCAGCTTCAGAAAGCCGATTTTGCAGCAGTTTGAGGCTGACACCAAAACCACATTAGTCCAATTCTGCCTATTTTATTTTCAAATGGTACTTGGGGGGGAAAAAAAGCAGATTCAAAGGCTAAGGAATACAACTTTTCCAAGTGTTTGTGCTGAGGGAAAAAAAAATAATCAAATTCTTACCAGAATCGGTCAGTTCTAGAGAGCTTAAGTTTTCCTCCTATGGTTTCATGGACCACATAGCTTTGCTTTATCTGTTCTTCCTCAAAGAACAATTACTTTTCCACTCCCAAGTCTGTCACTGATCAATGTGTGTTTTCAGAGAAAGTGTTTTTGTTTTTTCCGAGAAATTGTATTTTCAAAGAGATAATCAGCAAGATACATACTTCAGCATTTCTAAATTAAGAGAAAAGAGAAAATAAACCAGAAAGCTCAACAGTTCTTTCTGAACTGCTGATTAGCCAAACCACACAAGCTTAGAGCATCTTATTATTTCCCCCATCCCTTAAAAAGCATTTTCAAAACTTGAGCAAAACGTGAACCTGGTTCACAACAGTCTAGGGAGAGCTTCCAGAAACTACTCTATCATGACAAGATATGACATTTTCTTAACCCAGGATGGAAACTAGTACCAATCAACTTGATAAAAGCCTACAAAAAGCGTCGCCACAAACAGCCAGTATCACTGTCACATCTGAGATAAGGAGGAATAGCACAAAAGCTTTTTTTGTGACTAGCCAGTGCTGCTAGTTATAAAATCATTAGAAACACAGGGAAACCCTCAAAAAGGCAATCAGTTGAAGCAGGCTCCCTCTTTATCTGAATTTCAAACACAGTTTGTACTGTAGCCGTAGGATTCTGTTAAGACATCTGTGCTCCCATTTACACTTTCCAACTTGTCAACCCAAGTCTCAGCTAGGTCCTCCCAGTTTGGCATCAAAACTAGATGGGTTAATTACAGCACTTCAGATGACTCACATTCTTCTGAATGGGGCGATTTCAGTACAAGGGAAGGAATTTATCAGGCACATAACAGGTGAAACAGCCAGCCCACGTTAAGACGGAAGGAAGGAAGCTATTTAAGTCTGCTTCACGTTCTCCCCCACATTTCAGGCAAAAGGTCAGAGTCTCAAGCCATCCCAAGCAGAAATGAAGTGAGGAGAGCAACGCAAGTAGATTTCCCCTTCTCTTTCATACTAAACCCACACGCCCATGCTCCCACTCCCCACACTGGCCAGACAGACCACACGTTTCTGCTGCTACTTCTCCAGGGGAACTTTCAGTCAGAGGATGCTCACTAATTAACCACTGGTGCTACTAAGCCCAAGAGTTTCAATGCCGCCCCTTCGTATGCACTGCAGACAGCTCACCTATGAAACAAGAGCTCTCACCAGCAAGGTGAGGACAAGCTCCCCATCCAGCCAGCATCAGAGTAAGAGCTCAGTGGACTACACTGGACTTGAATGACTCAAAGCCAAGGCATCAGACACAGTATGCTGCCCTTACTGCAGACCAACCTCCTTCTGCCACTTTTGAAGCCTACTAGAACTATACAGAGAAAAATCAACAGCAGCAAAAGAAGCAGCTAAAAATATCACTGTGGTGAGTAAAGGCTCAGGATTCAGCTGAAGAGTGTTGAGAAATCACTTTTGAAATTTTTCCAGCAATCTTTAATTTTGAATAAACATAAGCGGACACACACACACACACACACTTAGAATAAAGGTGTTTTAGGGGAGTTATTCATTTATACATTACATTTCTGACAGGCTGACACAGAAGTAGTAACAGAGCACACAGGCACCAGTTTGCAGAGGAGCCTGAGAACTGTGGCTCCTTCATTAGAGCCACCAACAATGAGAGTCTCAACTACACAGGCTCCTCTCCCTCTCACTCCTGATATCAAAAATCAAGCTAAAACAAACAACAGCATCATCAGACCTGGTCCCTGGGCACTTTTTGGAGGAGAGTGGGAAGTTAAGCACTGTGGTAGAGATAAGTTCAGCTCAGAAATCACCCCAGCACCTTCACAAAACTTTTTGGATAAGGAAACTGGAAAAGGAAAGCCAAAATTCCTCTGGAAAGGAAAGCCAAAATTCAGTTTCACACCTTGCCTCCTGTAAAGAGTTTTCTGCTCTCTTCCCTTTACACAGACAAGTGCTCCAGCCTGTGTTACCTGAACAACACCTACCAAACAACTTCTCTCCCACTACGAGCTACCCCCACTACCCAAAAAAGCTCCACTCAGTCCTCATCTCCTATGCGCACCTTGGAGATGGAGTGGTTTCCTACACCTGGTGACACTACTTGAAGAAAAGTGATTACCTCTTTCCAGAAGTCACACAATAATGCATTATATCCAGACTACATGACCTATTCTAAGTACCAGGAACACTGCAAACCACATCAGAACACCCAGAATTTGAAGCAAATCAGAAGTCCCAACGAGGTGCTAGCTCAGAACTGTGCTATATGGAGCAGATCTGTCCTAAACATACAATGAAAAAAAAAAATTAAAAATCCATACATTGGTAAAGTGAATGGGGCTTTAAAATGTCATTCAATTTCCATTTCATTAAAATTATCTGCCCTAGCTACAGAAGTGTACAGGTGCATACAATAGGCAAGCTAGGATAGCTAATTCTTAGCTATCAATGAGCTAAGAATTTACTGGAGATGTTTATAATACATTTGTGACTACAATTTTGATTCTTTTTGAAACTAAAAGTTGCATTAAGAACACATCAAAGGTACTTGTTCTCATCAGGGACTAAGTCCTTAGCAAGTTTGAAGGTTTTCAGATCAACTAAAACTGGCTGAGTGCAAAGCATGTAAATTTCTAAAAGCCCAGAAATGCCATTTTTCCTTGTTGATAATCCCCCCAAAAAAATCAGAACAGAATTCAATTGTACGTCTTCCAATGTTACTTTTAGATCAAGGTATTACGAGAAGTTCCAATCCCTTCCTTATTCCCCATTCTAATGCCTGGAAGAATCAGAAAGCATTCCCTGGAAACATGATTATATATTTTTACTGTCTCAACACTAATAAATCTCTTCCACATCAGATAAAATGCAGTTACCAACACTTGTCCCTTGAATCCAAAATATGATAAAAAAGTTATCTTGCACATACATATTTGGCTACATGCCCTTAACAATTTCCTTCTGAAAAGAAGGGTGCATTTATTGGTTCAGAAACAGAAAAGCAAAATAATAAGAAAGGACACAGGGAAAAAGATGAACAGAAGGGCTTCGAAAGTGACTGAAAATCTACAACATCACTAATTAGGTTCCAGCTTCGAACACAAAAGTGGGGGTTCCATGGCTTGTTATCAAGTTTATAGCCAAGGGCACAAGACAATACAACCCCACATTCAATTTAATTACAGCCTATGGCTTTTGCAGTGGTGGTGTGTTTCAAAGGGTTTAAGCACTCATTTATTTCTACACCATACATGAAATGAGGCAGCTCCCTGTCATACAGACTCACCAATTAGACTGAGCAGTTTCTGATCTCTTGCTCTCTAGAAACAGAGCAGTGGGCAATGGGAAATCTTTTACAGGATAATCACAGAATACTTTTTATTAAAAAAAGAAAAAAAAATCAGCTCTCTGCTGCCTTTAAGCTTGTGCATTTTATCTTTGATGTGCACAGAGTACCAACATAGTCATTTCAGATTCTACAGGATGTAAAAGAGTGTCAAAATACAGCAGCGCTTCAGTGATGTTTTATTCTCCTGAATGTATTAAAAAGGTCATATTCATTTGAGATACAAGGAACTGGTCACCTCTTGCATTCCTGCCATTGCTGAATGCTGGACAAAGCAAGTTCTCCGACCAGCTCACGTGATACAACAAAATAAAATGAATCTAGCTTCTAAAAATGAAAAATATTTTGAAAAATTAAGTGAAATTAGTAGAAATCACCAGCAGAAATAGTTGCATGACTTAATACCTCTAACATATCATGCCAATGCAACCAAGAGGACCTACAAAGACGGTACTGGACCTTTAGATCCACAGCCACCATTCTAAATGCATATATCAAAACACCATTCTTAGATCTACTCTGAAATACTCTCCCAAGTCACCTCAAATCAACTCCCTCCCTAACAGCCAATTCAACATGGACCAACCTCAGTCTAGGAAAGAAAAACCAGTTCCCTTCATTTCTTTCAGTGCATGCACTGCCCCCAACCACTAAGTCTCATCTCCATTGTGCTTGTCTTGTACTCATCTTGGGAAACACTCACATGCCTACCAAGCTTCATGTTCATTATAAGGAACATAGTCTGGGATATCCTACTTTCTTAAAAAGAAAAACCCTATCTCTCTTCAACAATCTTTAGAAGCACTCAGTTACAAACAACAGTGACTTCCACCCAAAAGAGCAATAGCCAGGATTCCTGCGTTTCTCTCCGGAGATTGATAAGAAAGCTTTGGGGACCATACTACCACTACTACCTTATTCCCCCTGTCCTCCAAGGATTTCACAACAATTTTGGGGACTATCAGGTACAACTTCTGTAGAAGTCCCTTCTACAGATCTACTTTCCACATCTGTAACTCAGCAGAAGATGAAAAATCACCCTCAGTAAAAAAACCCATAAGTAACAAAGTAACAAACAGTAGATTCTAAGGTAGATACAGTTTCTTAAATCATAAAGTAAAGTTTCTTTAACCCTTACCTTCTACGATTTTAACCTCAGTGCTTCTCTTAAAAAAGACACCTAGCAAATCGTGGACTTTCTTGCAACCTGGGATAATCCAGTAATCAAAGAGAAGAGCACTAAGTACGCAGTAGGGCAGCCAGCACTAACCTCTGAAACCTGATCAACAGTAGTACTGTCACAAGAACTAACAAGGTATTTAGCAGTCATCAGTCTTAATAGCCACTGTACTTCAAGCCCTTAAGATAGGGATATTGCTCCATCTATTACCCTGGTAGAAATAAAGCCTAGCATCTTTACACCACTATCCTAAGCATCCTTCCCTGAAGCTAGTTGATGAGTTCTCCAGCCCTGCCTACTGGGAAAGCACCTAGCAACGATTCTGGTCAGAGTACTAGAGATATTTGTAAAAAACACAAGTCTATTTTGTGGCCATTTAAGGAACGTGCAGGATGTTCCCAGATCAAAGATCAAGCAGACAGATCCTTATCCACCTCCTCCAAAATTCAAGACTAGAAAGGGCTAGACTTGCTAGCTACTTTTGATTTGCTCCCGATTGTGCCTACTGCTTACTCGTATCCCTCACGTGCTATTGTTCTGCCTTCTTTTGCAAAACCTGCAGACAGAACTAGATTTCTGGTTTGGGTCAAAGTAAGCCCTTCAAAGAGAACATAAGGCAACGAAAAGACATGTGCCAGATCAAAAGACAGCAAAAAGGGCAACTCTGAATTTAAAGCAGAAGAAAAAAAAAAAAAGGCATTTCAGAATTCCCCAAAACAGCTACAACAAATGCCCATGGCTCAGGTTTTAATGACCAAGCTTTTGGTAGATATCTTAATAGCTAATAAATTCTTCACAAACAGCCCAGAGAAACCCAATAGAGTAACAAAACAAATGTAACTAAAGCATTTGCAAGTGACAGGCAACTCTCCTCCCCCATGGCAGAGGGCAAACTATTTTCCTACACCTATTTTTGGGTATTACTACTGTAGTAAGTTCAGCATGTACTGGATCTATAAAACTCAAAAGCTACCACCACATTGTAACATCAAAAGTTTAAGCTTTAGCTATTGTTCATCTTTCAGCAACATGGGAGATGAACAACAGCCAAATTATATCTCTCTGTCATCAACTTGAACTGAAGTACTGCTGTCAGTGGCAGGAAAATTGCTACACTTCAGAGCAAATAAGGACTGAAAAGAAAGTTGTGCCATGATGGCAGTGCTGTATGCTTAAAATACACTATAAATGCTGCTCTTAAGGCTAAAACCTAAAGCAATAGCTGGATCAAGATGAACATTTAATGTACCTTTCCTGAGCTCTGGAAGAGGCTCCTACAAACTCAGTGTTGAAAAGACAATTTGGGGCTGAAACAAAAAATGGGAGCTACAACACAAAAGCATAAAATTAACATTCTTGCTCAGATAGTCAATGCAAATTAAAGACACCCCATTTAGTACTTTCATATTCAACACTTTGCTTAATGCTATTAAAAAAAACCCCAATAAACAAAAAAAAAATGCACAGTATAAAGATGCTAAGAAACCTACACATTATGCCACCACTTTTTCACCAGAGTATTGCACAAATGCATGAGTTCAGCGGAATCTGTCCCCTGGAAGACTAATTACAAAGACAACCAATAAACCACAAACTTATGACCTTCATGTTTTCAAGGAATCAGTACTATTTGTCAACAGTGGAATTTAGTGTCATGGTACTTGAAGAGCTATATTCAGTAAAAAGGTCTAGAAACTCTTTGTTTATAATTAAGCAATAACGATTGAGGGCCAGGGCATTTCCTGGGGATTAATGACTGGCTGGGAGAGTCAATGGCTTGAGGCAATGCCTTGGGCCATTAACCTCAGCCAGTCATTAATTTCCCCAGGAAATGCCCTGGACCTCGATTAGTGTAAGTATCATAAAAGGTAGCTAGAGAGAAAAAGTTTAGCATTAACATTCTTCCAAGGAAATCCATTCCACAGCCAGTATTTTTTCATTTTGTCACATCCCAGAAGTGCATAAGTTAAAACTGACACAGAAAAATTGGTGATGAAAAAGGGAAAAAAAAAAAAAAGAGAGAGAGAGAGGGAGAGGGAGAGAGAGAGAGAGACTTTTTTCTCTTAAAGATTTAAATTAATGAGGTTTGTAGCAAAGGCAAGATTCAGCTACAAAAGTGACTGGGCACCTTGTTTAACTCATGAAATTGTGAATGGAGATAAACATTTCCATATAATTACTGAAAAAAACCCACACTGTCTAATTCTAGTACCCTTGCTGATTGCTCATTTTCTCTCTTGATACACTTAGGAAAACAGCAGATGCCTGTGTAGTCTCTTTTAACTGTTTCTCCCTTTCTCCCCACAGCCCGCTGTTAATGACAATTACAGCTCCGAACGCTTCCCGTAGGAAGCACAGCTTTGCAACAAACGCGACAGCAGCTGGATTTCTCCTCGCCTAAGCTTTATGCAAGTGTGAAGGCATTTGTGGGCCAGGGTAGAGATCGAGTTCTCTAGTCTGACAACTGAAAGTACCAAGACACGTCATTTAACAGGTTAAAAACACACACACACACTCCGTGATCACTGACTGCTCTGCCCACTTCCCTCTTCTCCCTCCCAGACGCACGTGCAGTGCTCCTCCTAAAAGGCTAAACTATGCTCGAAGTCTCAAAATTACTTTCAAGATCATTAAAAGCACGGGGAAGAGGAATCTAGGGTTAAATACAGCGACGAGCATTAGCTTTTACCTGAAATAATGAGCTAGAACAAAAACATTATCTGCACATAATCAAGCCTCTAAGCCATTCAGAGACACCAGATACACACAGCAGGAGATCAAGCTACAGTACTCCACTGAAGTGGTCCAAAAAAAGCCTCCCTGAAAGAAAGGAGAAGTCACAGGTATCTTAAAGAAAATAGATGCTTATGCAGGCATTCACTGGGAGCCCGGCCCTCCCCTTCCCCACCCCAATTAGCCTTCAGGCAGGTTGATTAGTTGGCAAGCTCTTTGAAAGGGTCAGTCTGTCCAGAACTGGTATTTCCACTCGGGAAACAGCTCAGGCATGTCATATACCTGTGCTTGCCCAGCGCCGCGCTCTCTGGCTGACGGCTGCGATCCCTGTTATTACTTGACACAAGAATGTCAGGGGGGTTTTGTAATCATGTAGGGCAGCCAGCAGTAAAGTTCTTGCCTGAAACGCGGTATTTTATGGGGCACAACGTAACTGCATGCGCTTTACAGATTTAGTTAGAATGACTTCCAAACTTCAAGCCTATTGCAGAGGTGCAGTTAGTCTTTAATTGAAGTAATTTAGCTCCGGCGCTCAAACACCCGAGAGGAAAGTACTTTTGGAGGGGATGGGGAGCAGGCACCAGCACGTGCTGGCACACAGCAGAGGGGGCTCTGCAAGGCACACATTAAGGCACAGCTCAACAGCGTTTTCGATAACTCCGTTTTACCTTAACGAAACGCATCTAACGAATTTGGGCTCATTCCACAGCTAAGCTGAACGCAAACGCGCTTAATTGTGCTCTTACTGTATATTTCGCCACTATGGTAACTAATGCAACTAAAGCCAATTTGCCTTTTAAAAAAAAAAAAAAAAAAAAGGGATCCCTGCCAGGAAACAGAGCTATTTTAAATAAACAAATACAAGATGAATGCAATTGCCATATTAACCCTCTTGTTAACTTCTGAAGTTTAAAATTACACCCTCATTACTAGTGTGTAATTGAGTATTCTCCCGGCTGTTTCCTGCATTTGAGGTTATTCAAATAGTTCATTAGCACATCAAGAACACCACACACACTAATGATACCTGATGCCCCTATCTACTATTCTGGCGCGACTTTCGTAAGTCACATCTCCCGCAAGAAGAGAAATAAAAGATGGGGAAAATAAATAAAAAGGAGGAAAAGAGGAGCCCATAGGGCTGAGCTATCGGTACTGCTGCTGAGGGGGAGCATGGCAGCACCCAGGCACCATTCAAGTCCAACACCCAGGCACACAGTGAGTGGCCACTGGACCAGTGGCAGGGCATGGAAGAGACTGGGGGGGCAAGTAAGTTGGATAACTCGCATCCAAGCTCTTTGGGTGCCTGAAGAGTGAGCGTGACCCCAAGAGCCACCCCAATGCTGGCAGTGTGCCTTGGTGCCCAGCCTTGGGGGAAGAAAGGAGGGGGGCAGTGCAGACTATGTGGGGCAAGTGAGGGGTTGCCACTTTTTTTTTTCCTTTTTCTTTTTCCGGTTACCTGTGTGGGGGAAACAATAGCAGGTGAAACTACTGTGGGTGAGGTGGTGCTTCTGTGCCCATTTGCTTCGGGGAGGAGGTGAGGCAAGGGGTCATGTTTCACTGAGACCACCACCACGGCGGGCGCAGCGGCATCCAGGGGNGGTGGTGGTGGTGGTGGGGTGGCTGCAGTCCTCCCAGCTTGGTGCCAATGCCAGCGATACTGTTGAGGGTGGCAATGGAGACGGCACCAATGCAGTGGTTGGTGTAGGTCTTGGAGAGCTTGGCCGCCTTGGAGAGCATCTGCATGCGGGTACCCAGGAGGTTCTTCCCGATGGCCTTGTTCTCGTACCAGGTGATGTCACCCTCGCTGCAGTGGTCCCGCGGGCGCTGGAAGAAGGCCTTGCAGAGGGGGTTGCGTTTGGAGAGGTACTTGACAAAACTGGCGTAGGGGCAGAACTCTGTGCCAGTCTCATACATACGAGGCAGGTTCTCCTCGTCACTGCTCTCTGCCCGCTTCTTGCTCCAGGAGGATGAGCGCGACTTGTGATAGGGCCCCAGTGCCTTGAAGTAGACGAACTTGCGTCCATCCTCATCCACGGCCAGCCCAAAGGAGTCTTCCTCCAGCTCCCGCTGGTTCTCCCGGCCCCGGGTGCAGAAGTACATGCAGGTCTCAAACCAGACCTTGTTGAGGAGCCCGAAGGGGCTCTGGGTGCTGAACACGCTGCAAGTGTAGAGCTTGCGGAGGTCGGCGCGGGTGATGGCCTGCTTCTGCACCACCGGCCCGGCGCCCTGCTCCTCCAGCTTGCGGATGACAGCGGCCAGGGTGAGGTTGGCGGCGCGGAGCTCGGGGTCCTTGGTGAGGTCGAGGGTGCGGCAGTAGGGCGGCTCGTTGAGGTAGCGGTTGAGGGAGCTGCGGATGCTGATGAGGGAGGACTTGGAGTAGAGCTGCCCGCTCTTGGAGCGCGCCTCGGCGTAGAAGGAGCGCAGGACCCGGCAGAGCGCCCCCTTGTCCATGGTCTCGAAGTCGGGGCTCTGCGCCTTCTCGCTCAGGTACTCGCGGAAGATGCGCACGGCGTAGCGGGTGGCCAGCCGCGTGTTCTCGCTCAGCCGCGCCCGCTCCGGCCGCTGCAGCAGCAGGGCCGCCTCCAGCTCCGCGTCC
>VWZS01002632.1:1224757-1256975 GCA_013397075.1 Rhabdornis inornatus | reverse complement strand
GCCCTGCCCCCGCCAGCCCGAGCCCCCCGCCCCGAGCGCGCCCGCGGGGCGCTCCGACCCCGCACGGCTCTGCCCCGTGAAGGCGGCTGGCTGCACGCTGCCTTCCTTACCCTTCCTGCCAGGGAAGGGTCCTTGGCCGGGCTGGGCTCGGGCAGGAACGAGGGCAGGAACGAGGGCATGAGCCTAGGGCTGCGCACCGCGGGGAGAGGGAGCCTGTCCCACTCGGGACGGAAGGGGACGAGGTGGGTCCCCGCTGGTAGCACCCCCACTCTCCAAACCAAACTACCCCACAGGACTCCCCGTGCTGTTTAGCCAGGCCATTTCTTTTATTCGGGACGATGAAATAAATATTCATTACGACTGCTGACTACACCTGAAATTATAGCCCTAATTGCAGAGCTGTTGGCCTGAGTTACCACATTTGCTGCTTACTCATCCGTAAGAATTGCTCAGCGCCGGGCCCNCTCCGCGTGTGGAGCGGCTCTTTCGGTAGGGATGGACCGCCACTAGCTGCTACGGCGCCTCGCACCTCTTCATTCCACAGTAACTTAAACACAGACCAAAAAGAAAAAAACAAAACGAAACAAAAAAAAAAACCCCAAAAAACCCGCAAAGCGAAGAAAAGAAAAACCAAACGAAAAACCAATCAAAACCCAAACACACACACACAAAAGACTCAGGCTGTGCTTGTCCGCGGCACGGCTCAGACCTCATTAGGATGCTGCCGGGGAGCGGGCGGAGGACCCGGCCCCGCTCCCCGCCTGCCGTCCTGCCGCGACATCGCCTGCCACCGACCTCGCACCTTTAATCGGGCGCCCGGATTTCGGTCGAGGGGCTCGGGAGGAGACGGACGCTCGGGGCATTGCATCCGTGCGGCTCGGAGTCCGCCCGGGAACAGCCAGTCGGTAGCCGCGGCGCTCGCTTGGCTTACGGGAGCCCCGGCGAGGCTGGCAGCGGAGAGGGAGCAATAAGGACTCGGGGGCTGACGGGCGCTCCGGGCCGCCCTCTTGCTCGCTGGGGTTGCAGACCTTAGGGCAGCCGGAGGGCCCTCGGCCCCCCCGTGCCGCCGCTGCCTCCCATCGCGCCCGCGTTCTTCCTCTGCTACCCTCTTCAGCCACGGAGCACAGCCCGAGGGCACTCCCGCAACCGCGCCGGGGTGCGGAGCCGCCGGACTCAGTAAGGGCACTTTGCGGCTGTTTTCGCAGAGGGGAGCCCCGGAGCGGCGCCGCGCGGGCGGGGGGCGCGGAGCCCCGGCTCAGCCCAGCCCTGCCCCCGCCAGCCCGAGCCCCCCGCCCCGAGCGCGCCCGCGGGGCGCTCCGACCCCGCACGGCGCTGCCGCGTGAAGGCGGCTGGCTGCACGCTGCCTTCCTTATCCTTCCTGCCAGGGAAGGGGCCTTGGCCGGGCTGGGCTCGGGCAGGAACGAGGGCATGAGCCTAGGGCTGCGCACCGCGGGGAGAGGGAGCCTGTCCCACTCGGGACGGAAGGGGACGAGGTGGGTCCCCGCTGGTAGCACCCCCACTCTCCAAACCAAACTACCCCACAGGACTCCCCGTGCTGTTTAGCCAGGCCATTTCTTTTATTCGGGACGATGAAATAAATATTCATTACGACTGCTGACTACACCTGAAATTATAGCCCTAATTGCAGAGCTGTTGGCCTGAGTTACCACATTTGCTGCTTACTCATCCGTAAGAATTGCTCAGCGCCGGGCCCCCGCCGCGGTGGTTCCTTTGCGGGGGCTCGGAGCCCGTCGGTGCTGGGCGGTGCCGAGCTCCGTGGCCGTTCTCCTGGGACAGTGACCGACGGCCACGGACGGGGCGGCCCGGACAGCCCCACCTCCCGCAGTCCGGGGAAACGTGGGATGCTAAAGAAGGGACGTGCAAATTGTTGAGCAAATTAGGCCAATTCGCAATAAATAAGCACTGCGGGAAGAGAGCTTGCCACTCCCGGGAAATAATTGAAGAGAAACCCGGCACTGTTATATTGATGTAAGCCTGGAGTAATTACGCGGAGGTCAAAGTTGTTGCACGCACTACAGAAGTTGTGCTCACTCTGTAGCTTGAGAGCGGATTATGTTCCCTCTTAGGTGGATGGCACATATATAAAATTCTGCATTTTTTTTCCTATGCACGTAAGAGGATATAAATTAGCGGGATTTTTTTTCCTTGTCATACTTCATCTGTAACCTAATCCTGAAACAAAGTCTCAAAGACCCTCCCGTGAGATGGAGCAGATGCTGAAACAGATAGCTAAAAGAAACAACACCTTATTGTGGTTAAAAGCTAAATGCCCCAGACAAGCTCCTTTTAGGAGCTATTACAACCCACCCTAGAAGACAGAGAACTGCAGGGCTTGCAGCATAAACTTTTTTTACAAAGATTATTTTTCTTTATTGTTCTCGTAAATGCTAAAAATTACATGATCGGCATTGACCTTTGATTCTGTCTTAAGATCGTGGAAGCCACTTTTTTTAAAAAGACCTTTTCAGAGCCATATGAGTGCAAAAGGTAATTGAGTATTTTTTAACTTTAAAAAAGATGAACACCAGGTTGACAGCTTCTGTACTTGGATGTTCATTTAATCACCATTTTCTGATTGCAGGAGGTGAACTATGCTGACAGACTTGCAGATGAATATGCAGCCCAGTATACGAATAGTAAGTATAAAGGACATAAAGAACTTGCAGTGAGGTTGGAGGGGAAAAATGTATATGGAGCATCCGTATTACACACATCAACTGGAAGCACCTCAGCAGCCAGAGGGAATTCAGAGAGTGGCAAGTGAGGTGTTCAGAGTGCTGTGGGTGCCCATAACGGGGAAGACACATGCATAAGTTATACACCTGTACCACCTATATGCATATAGGTAAGTTAATCATAAAAATATATGTTACCTTACCTATCTATGTTCCTAAAAATAGCATTTAGCCTAGTCAGTTGTATTCCAGAATTTTAAGTCCTATTGTTCAAGCTATCCAGTTAGATAAGGTAATCGAACTGCATTCCAAAACTGACAGAGTTGCACAATGTTGTCTAAAGTGAGCTGGCGTATAACATTAAACTTACATCCACTCCACCCTCCACGTCACTAATCAGAGGTTTATCCTGCTGAGAGCTGTGTGCAGGCATAGACAGCATTCTGCATTCTCCCCTAGGACTCAAGGTTTGAGGCTGATTCTCAAATAGGTCCTTACCGCACTTGGAGAATACATTTTATTACTGATGTCAGTAAAGAAGATGTGATACCCACAAAACACTAATAATGGACTGGCCTCACTAAGGATTATCCTTATGCGCAGTTGGAGATCAGTTCATATGCCACAGAATGAGCATGCCAGTTTAAAAACCAAAACAACCTTCTCCATGAGTCAGTTGGTTTACAATAAAGGTAGCACTTGTTTCCACATTAGCAAATAGTTTCAGGTGTTTCTTCACTTCTTTTTTAAGCTACTCTTGCCCCTGGCCTCGCTCCTGGCAAGCAGAGAGCTTGCTAGAGTTGTGTTCTTTGACAATCCGCTATTGTGCTAAAGCTTTCCACAGCCTAATTCTCCTTCAGACGAACACACTACTTCTCTCGTAGCCTCTGTAAGTGGTTATTTCACTTACAGACACCTAAACCTTCATGCTTCGGTGAGTGTTGGTACGTGTTTCATCATGAGGCTTCATGAGGAACTAAACTGGAATACCCCCAAAAGCCAAGAAACAAAGAAAAAACATTGGGTCCGTTTGCTTCTCAGGATCCTGTCTAGGCATCTAGAAAAGTTTATTTAAAAAACAGTGCTTAAAACAAGCTTGTGGGTTAGCCCTAATGCTGGCCACCTGGCATTTTTAAAGAAAATAACTTTTTCTGAATGTACACTTTTACTGTTAGTTTAAATACAATAAACAGTTTCTCTAAATGTCTTAATATATTTTCTAAACACAAGATGTTTTCGCTGGAGAGGCAGGCTATGTGGAAATTGGTATGAGAAATCCATATTGACACTACAGAACTAGAAGGCAAATAACACTTGGGACTCTTGGAAAATTCACTTAGGGAAAAAGCATGTCCTAGAAATCCTTCTCCCACCCAGAAACATGCAGTTTTGAGATAAGCTTTTTTAGCATTTCAGAACTGTCACTTCAAATGCTAATTCCATTTTTATTTTACTCTGTTATTTTTGTATGTGATATTTCTAGTTGTTTCATTACTTCTTCATACTAGGGACAGCTAATGCTAACATGTAGTGTGCTATAACAGATTTGAAATCTCCTTTATTGTAATTTTTTTCTTTTTTTTTTTAGCATCGCCCATCTGTGTGGCCATGAAACAGCTTCATGTAACTCAACAAAGGAGATGTTGATTTAGTAAAGTGAGGATGTATCCATCAGCACTAAGTTGCAGCTGTTCTTAATTGATTTTAAAATACAAAAGCTATTTCACCTCTTAGATTGTCATATTATGAAATGTTAGTAGTAGTTGCGCATATCAAAGCACCAGCTACCACCCAAACCTTGTGAAACATGAAGGCAGCATCAAGCCAGCCCCCTTGTGAAGCTCCCCGGTGCCAACTGAAAGCCTATTCCCCAGTAGGCTCCTATTTCTTTTTCTTCCTGCAGGTATTTACTGTTACTCACTCACTGCTTTTTTTTTTTTTTAATACTTTTACAAAAGCAATATTTCTGCTGCTGAGGCCACAATTTGTTTCCCGATTGCTTTGTTTTCAAAATAAAACTAGAGAAAACCCGAGTCATCATCTTTGTAAGTAAGCACACATTCAGTGCTTGGCAAATTACAAGGCAAGACTTCGCAAACCACCTTTATTTTCAGTGTCAAGCAGCTGGAGCATTTTTGCTTCCAAAAATATAGAAGAGCTATGTTGTCAGACAGCCTGGAGAGAGGCAGGTAATAAATCGCACTGTGCTGCATAAAGGTTTTAAGGGTCTTTTAAAATGTGCTGGAGGTAAGTTGCCAGGAGATACATTCATGCTTTTATTTAGCTGTATTTCAGTTTGTGTTTGTCTTTGCTTCTCTGGTGTTGAGGGCACTTGAAACAAATTGGCCGGCCTGTGTGGCACAGTGGTAGCTGGTTAAAGTTGCTCTAGTGGTTGTCTGATCATTTCTATGAGCTACTGACACCAAGCAACCTGCTGTGTTAGTGGCACAAAGTTTGCTCTCCATGGAGGGAGAAAGAGCTCTTTCTGTCCAGGCTGATAATTGGTTAGTTTTTATTGCTTCTCAACTGGGTCCATACATTCTACATGAGGGTGAGGGAAATTTAGAAGGACCAAGCCAGTAACTTAAGAAAGGGAGCTGCAAAGAGAGAGATCCCTGTGAAATCACAAAGCTTATTTGTTGTAAGTCTAAGTACAAGTTTTCACTTCATACAGTGTTTTAAGTACTATGTAATAGAGCATAACTTTATGCTGTATTGAATATGAAGTTCTTGAAATCCTATTTTCTAATCATAATCTTCCAGTAAAAGTTTATTTTGAACTATGAGTTCAGGTTGGAAGTCACACTGGGCTGGATGAGGTCTAGAAATGCAGGGAAGGACAACTGGTTATATGATAACAAGGTCTGGCTACAAAAACTCCTTAAACATTCCTTTAAGAAAAAAGGAAAAAAAACTAACAAATCCAAACAAGAATGTAATATAATGAGACTCTGAAGAAGTGCACTTTCCAACTTGTTTCTGTACCATATGAATTTTATCTTGGTTCCTTTTACCATCCCCTTTGCGTAACCCAAAGTTTCTGTGCTGCCATGATCTATGCTGAGCACTGATTCCCATACAGGGCCAGAGGTAGAGCTTTACACGCATGCAACTTATTCATACCAGGCTTTTCTCAGAGCATGGGGTCGTCAAGTCACAGGACAACAGCTGGCCTACAGCCCAGCATGGAAAAGGGAATCTTCTTTTGACTGTCAACTAGTGGCTTTAAAGCCTCTTTACACCATGAATTCACTGTCAGTATACTTTTGTTTTGATTTAGTGAAGGCAATAAACTGATTATTCCCCTTTTCCACCAGTATTATGTCTGTGTCATCATGAATTTGGAAATTCCCTTTCAGGTATTTATGTAGCAAAAACCCCAGTACCAATGGTCTGTCTTCTTGGATTTTCTTTTCTCAATTGAGTTATCTCAGCTGGGTTGACACAACCCAATTTAAGCAACTTTAGAATTGTGTGAGTTCAAAGGAAGCCCACAGAGGGTGTAAACATACTGTTAAACAGTGTCAGAGCCCTGCTCAGGCTGTCACCCAGACCCACCTTTCCGTTGCTGTTGAATTTTAAGTTACGCTAACTTGTAAAGCAGCATTCAAGTAGAAGGGAATAAATTCATAGGTCATATGAAAGAAGAGTACTGGGATAAAAAAAGTACAGCAATGTTTACTGCCAGACCCCATGACCTCCTTTATCAGAGTGATTTAATTCATACCAAGAAAAAAAATGGTAGAGGATGTTGCAGAATATTAAAAAATAAGGAAAGTCCTTTATGCAAAACCACTTGCATGAATTAAATGTTCCCACTGTATCTGTCTTCAGGTGAAACTGGGGGGAAAGCCTTAGGATACTGTCAGGACTTTTGTTTGAGGTTTAAAGCCAGAGGCCATAAAGGACCTTTCAGTTTGCACCTGCATTTTGCTGCATTTTAAATTATAGAGAGCAAAGCCTGGAAAAGTAGAACACCTGAAATGATTCAGAGAAAATATAAAGAAAACGGATAAAGTTTAGTGAAAAAGACTGGATGTATTGGATGTACCTCTCTTTTTTCACCATCAGGTAATAAAGCAGATGAAAAATACCTTCTAGCATCGGGTAAATCAGTATTTTTTAAGAGTTTGGCATTAAAAAAACCCCAACAAACCACTTCTGCAACTGTTGAGAATGCTTAACTGGAAAGCTTTTTTTGTCCATCCCTGAATTATACTTTGAATGCTTTGAATAACTTTGATTTTTCTGTCCATGAAAAGTTAAGCTGGGCTTGAATAAAAGTTTTCTTATTTGAAGATCAAGGCTAAAACTCAATTTCTTTTTACAGAACAAAAGGTATCATCAAATAAATTAAAATAATCTAAAAAATCCTAGAGCCAAGACGGCACATTCATTAACTGAATTATACAACTACAAGCAGGTAGTTGTTTGCTAGGAAAGACCCTGCTTTTAGTAGAAATGAGCGTTGTTAAAATAAGCAAGAGAAAAATTACAAGCTCTTCCTTTGCCTTGGACAAAACAAGGTCACATTTGCAATTTGCAGTGCTTGATCTCTCCATTAGCAATCTTGGCAAAGGTTTATCAAGTTATTTTGAATAATTTCCTTCAAGTTATGAGTGTGTCACTTGGGCTGTTATGGACCTGTTCCTTCAGTTTACTCTGCCGTTTACCTGTGAATCGTCACACTCGTTCTTGCTGATGGGTGTCAAAAGAAAAAAAATAAAGCACTGTTTAAAATCAAAGCTCCAGTGTGGAAGGATATAAAGTGTGAAATCCAGACCCATTGCTTTCATTCTGGCTTTAGTGATCATAGAAACCTGCTGTAGGGCAGGACTAATCTGCCAGAAAATTATTATTGAGCTCTGGTAACACAGATATACGTGCAGACTTGAAAACATTGCTCTTTGTGCCAACTCCAGGTCCTACAAGAATCTCACACGGTATCCTCCACCTGGCTCAGAAATGTGCTGCCTTCCACTGGAAAGAGGAGGAAGTTTGTTAATTCCCAAGCAGCTGTGAACAATTTAATCTCTTTCCAAACAGCCCAGCATCCTATTCCAATTGAGAGTTTCTTGGGGGATGGATAGTTTGAAGAGCTGGTGAGAGATAATAGGGTCTTTCTTTCAATTTCATTCCTATGGATTTGGCCTTGGCAGTAGCATCTTGATAACAGGGGTTGCCAAATCTCAGAGCCTCACGATACTTAGTTGGAGTTTCCTCCTCCATATGCTGGAACTGAGGGGTTTAAAATTAGTCTTTGGCAGACAACTCTGAAACCTTGAATTACTGGTCTGTAAATACTTGGAAATCAGGTGGCGAGCCACAGTTTTGTAATTTTAGGAAGAAGAAATACCTGTAATTTTAAGATATGATTAAGATTTTATTCTGAATGCTGGTGGTTAGAACTCCTGGGATTTCCCAGATGAAATCGCCTCTGAGAACTGAGCTGAAAGCTTGAATTGGTTTTCTGGACAAGTCTCTCAATTACTGACTTCTTCGCCTCACATAACTTCTCATTCAAAAAAAATCACCATCCAAATCCTACACAAGCCATTTTTGCTACCTCTTTCACAATATGTTTAGAAGAGCCAAAGAATCATGAAGAACTACTTCAAGAAGTTCATACCCAGATTTCTTTGAGTTCTCAGAACCAAGAACTTTTCTTGTTCTGATTATCAGAAGGCCTCTGCACTCAAAAATGGTTGTATAGATATTTAAGACAGCTGTACTTTTAAACAGGCTTGCACCTGATATGGTTTCCATGGGAGCTGCTTGGTCCTCAGCCATTTGCAAACATGGCTGCTTATGTAGATAATTAAATTAGAGTTAGTGAACAGAGTGTTCTTCTGAACAGCTGACCTTCAGTCTTTCTGGCACACTGGTAGTTGAAGGGAAATACATTCTTTCTATGGTTTATATTTCCTGTACCACATTTTTCTTTTCCTTAAGACTAGCTAGATGTGACTTTCTGGATACTCTACCAAAATCTCCTACTATTTCACTGTATTTTTAGCAGTTACCCTTGGATTGTTCTGCACAACTCCAGACAGAGCATTTAATCATCTTAGTTCTTCTATTTTCACTGGAGTTCCCAAATTTTTAAGCTTTTCTTTTGTCCAGCAAGATATATTGGGCTTGGCCTACACTAAAACATTTCATAATACTCTCTAAGAACTAGTTTTATTCAATCAGAAAATAGTGGAGTTTAAGTACTTAGGAATGTCAGTCATAGCTAAAATGTAGAGGACGAATTTTAAGAGCTTTGCTTGTAAAGCTAAACAGATCAAAGTATCTAGAACAATTTTTAATGTTATTTTTGGCAGGCACTGCATTTCAAAGGAAGTTGTAGATTCATTTTGTTAACCCATTGCTTCAAATGAGTTTGTCAGGTCCTAAGTAGGGAGGCACAGGATTTTGGCTACTGAATTCCAGTTTGGCCACTAGTGCCTGGGCTAATTAGGGATGGGTAGAGAGAACCACACACACAGCTGAATAAACTAGAAAAATCCTGATGTCCCACTGAGGTCAGCAGCACTAATTAGCATCCACAGATAGGAAATCTGTTTGAACCTGCTTGCTTTGCTTCCTGGCTTTGGTTGCATCCAAAATCATATGGGGAAATGATTCTGATGTTGTATCCTGCCAGAAGCACGTGGTGGGATGCTCATGGGTTAGCCTGTCCACCCGGGACTTTTATAATCATTCTCACTCACTGGGGCTGCTGAAATTTTGTTGTATGGAGGGCACAAACCCAGAGGCCTTTTGGCTGCTCAACAGAAGGAGTTTGACCCTTGCAGGGGTACCTGTGTGCCTGGTTCTTAAGCTCTGTGAAGTCCAAGAAGCCTGGTACAGTTCTAGGAAGTCATGTTGAGAATTCCAGCTCTCTGCAGTAGTACGAGAAACACTTGGAAGCCACAAACCACCTCCACATCGGGGTATTTTGCCAGGCCTTCATTTCTTTCATACTTTCTGTCCATGAACTCTGAGCTTTCACGACACTTCTCCCTAGAGTGCCATGGACAAATGCCACTACTTCCCTTCTCTGTGCTGCTCAGAAACCCACCTGAGGTATAGGCTGCTGAATTCTGGTTTTGTTCATGCTCTCTGAAGGACTGCTCCATCTCTTAAGCTTTCTCTAGAGCTGGGTGACTGTTGATAGAACAACAGATACACATAAGTCCAATACTTTTTCAGTATTTTTGGGTAAATTAGTGGAGTAATATCAGAAAGCTTGTAGTAGTGTTTATCTGCTGGTCAATAGAAAAATTTTGAAATTAAGAAATAAGAAAAGTCTTCACTGTAGTATTTGTATTAGGCAAGTCTCCTCCACACAATATGCCAGTAATAATATATTTTTTAATAAAAGGTGGCAAAAATTGGCTCTACAGTAGTAGTTTCTCAAAGTCCTATGCATAAATGATTATTTTAGTAGGCAGTAGGCAAGTTATCACTTGTCTGTATGAAAGATTTATCCTTCATTTTAACCTCAGAGAGAGAATCATTCCTCTCAATTTCTTCTGCTTTGCAGAAAGGACATGAAACAAACAGAAAATGTTGTGAATATTCTACAACTTCAACTGGAATAAAAAAATAAACCTAAGCAAAAAAACACTTCAGCTGAAAACTGACTAATGTAAATAAGAAAACAATCAAAAACTTCTGGTTTTGATGAAATAATTGTTTTACACAGTGCTAAAACAGTGTATCTCTCAAGTATACATAAAATGTTGCCAAATCACAGAATTGTACACAGAAATGGGCAGGGATTTTCTTGTATTGGCATAACCAGTTTGAAGACACTCAGCTGGATAATGGATAACAAACTTTTATTGTATGGAAATTACCTATTACTATAAAGCACCTATTACCTAATCCTGCAAAGTACTTCAAGAAACACTACAAAAGCAAGAGAAGAGAATCTAAGTCCACTGGTTGCACTTGTCCTTTTGCATCCAGCCATGAAGAACATCCTTCTGTTCTGGGCTGACACTGCCTGGGTTGACTCTGTTGAATCTGCCAACAGAATAAGGCTTAGCAAATAGAGTGGGGAAGGGAGAATTCAGTCTCAGCTGTTTGCAGTCATCTGAGAGCTTCTGGTGATCCATGCCAATCTGTTTGTGCTTGCTGCAAAATGCATACACCTTGGGGGAAAATATTAGTAATCTGGGCACAAGAGCTAAAAACTTTCCGGTAGAATAATCTGAATCATGTATTTGGCTTAGTTTCCTGATGGAAGAAATAGAAAGTCCCCTTGCTCGGTGAAATCAACCATCATTCAACTAACTATCATATTTTTTGGTGACATTCTCAGTAAACTGCAGGGATGCCAAGACTGCTGTTGTGCCCTAATGATATATGTGAGACTTTAATGTTGATACAGAGCTCAGGGTCATGAAAATTATCTAGGAGAGAGCAGGAACTCTAGAAAATCTACCACCACATTAGCAAAATTAGCAATGTTGAGAGGAACTCTTCTTGGACTCATGACAACAAGTCTAACCCATGATAACTTGCAAAGTCATAACAGAGAGAAGTAAAATTTCAACATGGATATTCCTCTTGAGTAAAGACAACCCCCTCTGCCAAAAAAAAACCCAACCAAACCCCACAGAACTCCAGACCAAACAAATGACTCTTTCCTCCATTAGCATCCTGTCTTGCTCCTTTTGAACCACTGCCACTGCTGTATCAGAGTATATTTGATGCTGGAATATCAGGGCTGGGCTGGGTTAACCAAGCCACATAAAATGGAACAACAGTGAACAACAGGAAAAGGTGGGGGATGGAGTTGTACAACAAAAGAATATGAAATAATTCTGAAATTACTCCCACTCAGGTTGTGCTTTCCTTTAACAATCCCTGTGTGCCCTCTAAGTTTGTCGGCAGTTAGCCAAACATTTAGAGCCCTAAAGCCATCCTGTTGTCAAACTTTCTACAATTCTCCTAAATTTTGCTGAGAGGAGCATTTAAAAGAGGAAGATGTGGTCTGGTTGCCTGCAGTTTTCCCCATCAGTCACTGTAGGAACATTCCTGTAGCCCTGATCCATTTATGTTACTTTGGCACAAAAGTAACTATGCAGGCATATTCATGAGCTCTATATCCGAAACAGGTGAATTATTCCCAGCAGCACAACTAAATTTGAAGTCTGTTGTCCTAGTGAAGGGCAGTGGCAGACATTTGGGTTCAGGGCAAGAACACATTTGACACAGAAAAGATAGGGGACAGATCTAACAGAGACATAAAGGGATGCTGTAGAACCAGATTGTCTTCATCCCACAGCTGACAAGGGGTGGGATTCTCCTCTTTTCCCTCCCAGCAGTGACTCCGCCTTGGTGAGGGCAGCAGCAGGAGCAAGTCCCTTTTTCTAGAGCTCTGGCACAGATGACGTAAACTTGGGACCAGAACTGATTTGTTCCTCAAGGCAATCTCCTGCCCTCAGCAGCTTCTGTGTTGCTAGAGCCTCAGGTCAGCTCTGTTCAAGACCTCCAGCAACCTTCTCTCAAGACAAACTCCTGCAGTCACAGCCAAAACTTAAGTGAATTTGCTGTGCCTGCAGAGGCAAGAGAGGATTTCTGCTGGGACACCTGGTAAGGACTCCAAACAGTGGTGCCAAGCAGCACACATTTTGCAGTTACCTTCATCAGACAGGACGACTTCACCCCAAAGGTGGCTGAAAGTGAACAAAATGTTGGGTTGTAAGGCACACCAAGGGTTCTCTCATATGCCATTTCCACAACTCTCAAAGGGGTACAAAACCTGGTAGTTTCTCTTTGTTCACTCCAGTTGAATGAAACTAGAAATTTAATTTTAATGCCACTGTCAACAGTCCAGTCTTGAGCTGGTAAATCTGGCTGATGATTACCCTGGGCCTGGGACTCTTCTTTCTTATTCTTCTAAGATAAGCTCCTCAGTTTTCCCCCTCTTCCTTGTGCATCACACCCAGTGACTGAAATGCTACATATCAGTCTCAGCTTGGACAGTGCATCCCCTCCTCATTCATCCTCTGCTCTCTCCAAATCATGTCATACTTTCTCCCATTCCCTCTCCTTCACCACCTGTTCTTCCTTTGGGAATGAGCAGAATTACATACCCATCTGCCTTAACTGTTTCCTACGTTTCTGCTAGGAGAGCTTGGGAAGATGAAAGACAGGGAAAAGTGGTGCAGAAACCACACTGAATGACATGTGAAGCTACACTGAACATGCCTTCTACATGCCAATCTCTTCCTTGTGCTTTATCTCTTCTCCTTTGCAATCCTGTGGAAACCAGGAGGAAACTAGGAGGAAAAAAAACACGGCATGGCTGTCAGCTTCAAAGCAGGAGAAAAGAAAAACTCCTTCCTCTCTGAGCTGTGATTACATCTCAGGATAGATGACTTCCCACACTTCTCTGGGAGAACCCCTGGTTGCTCTCTTGTTCCTATGGGGCCACACAAACAGCTGAATAAACAGCAGTAATATCTGTGGGAAAGACAGGGTGATTCTACCCCTCTTCCTCCAAGTTTCTTCATTTTTCTATAACCCTGCCTGCCTCCTCTGGAGGTTCCAGCTCCTCACCTTGGCACACCGTGCCCAGCAATTGTGATGCTCTACTCAAGGTGACACCAACGCACTGCAGTCCTGCCAGGACTGTTGTCCCTAGCCATGTGTGGGAGAATCCCTGTGCTTCCAGCCACGTGTTCTTGCTGGTGTTTGGGTAAAACAGTGCCCAGGTCTTGCTAATCTCTAGTACTCATGACCACATGATGTTCCAAAACAAAGCATGAAGAAAGAGATGAAGCCTGGATTATTTTTTAAACAGTGTATTTGAGAGTAGTCACTTAACTTCTGGGTTTGAGTTTTCAGACTGCAACAATTTTCAAGTCCTGTTCTACCTTTACCTTCTCTTACTGCCTTATCCGTTTATCCACCACCTCAAACATAAAGGCTAAGTATCCTCCATCCCAAACATGAAGGATAAGGATGATTGTTTTTCCCCTTTTAAATCCAGGAGTCTCTTTAATCCTGGATGTGAGGCAATGGGAAACATAGTAGGAGGTGAGAAGAGAGGCTTGGCAGTGCAAAAGAGAATACAATAAACCAGTTATTTCTTTTCCAATCATTAAACTCCACACCCTAGAGTTACTGGTCTTTATGGCAGCCTGGTCAAATAGGAAAAGACACAGAAAAGCAGAGGAGAAAGGACCTGTGTTTCCAAACTGATGCGTGGACAAAGTGCCAAATGATTGCATTTCATTCATTTGCCACAAACTGGGTTAGCTTTGAGCTTGAAGGAGAGAGAATAGCAGGTTTTTAAGTACTGCTTCTGGGTCTGGCATCAACATTTCTGTTGCCATAATGAGTCAGACATCAGAGGCAATACACATGAAAGGATGCAGGCCAATGCCTAGGCAAACAGAAGTGGGAAAGCAGAACTGAAAAATAAGTGCACGTGTCAGGAAAGAAGGACTCCATCCTCACAAAACTTTTGAAATTATAACCTCAATTTCCTTTATTTCATCAAATAAATTCACTTCAAAATAAACCCACTACTACCACCACCAATACAAAAACCCCTCTAGAATTCTGGGCAAAGTTAATTTGCCAGAGGCAGAGTTTGTTCTGTTAATTGCCATTTGCCATATACTAATGCCACAGTCCCCAAATGCTCTTGCACATTTCCCATCACGCAAGCACACACACGATTAAGAACATTTGAGCAGTCATCCTTAGAACTGTGAAAAACATTAATCCTTAAATGAAGGGAAATCAGTCTTCTGAGCCACAGAAACCATGGCCTCAGCTGCTCCTTCCCTTTGCCTTTAGCCAGGGCTCCTGAAGGGCTGTTGGATGTTTAGGGGTAGATAACTGGCTCTGGTAACAAGTCTGACTATGAGGTGGAAAGTGTATTGATGGAAAACATTTCAAGCTCTGATTTGCACCCTTACTTGGGGGCTTCACTGGGAACTCAGAGCAGTCCAAAGACACATATTTGGCACTCTTCAGCTGTCAAGTAACTCCCTTAATTGCTCTCTTATGCCTCACATTTCCATTGTCTTTTCTTCCTCCCTTCTTTTTCAGACCATCCCTTCTTCTCTGACTCCTCTTTCAACTTGTATCATCATTACCTAGAGAGTTGATATGTGTTTCTCGGTGCTCTTCTTTGATATTCCTTGGTCTCTCCAATACTTTATCAAACATAATTGTCACAAATAAAATATTTATTCCAAGAAGTTTCAGTGATCTGCTAATCAACTAGTACAAAATAATCAATTACAGAACTCCAAAAGATCTCCCATGTCCCTTCCTGTCCTCTGTTACTAGGCTTCCTTTACTATATCAGGACTTGACTGTTGACAGTTCTACTAATGTGACTGATTAATGGGGAAGTTTTCCTTTCATTCTGATCAATAGTTGTAATAGTCAATTGAGTCTCATCACTGTTAGCACAGCTGCATTGATGTGAAGGTGGAAGTGGGCATCACCTCTTTGATCTTGGTTAGATCACAGAAACTGCTTTCTGTCTTGGGAATCAGAACTGCAAAATTTTGTCTTGCAAAATTATGTGACATAAAAAAACCCTGCTAAAGCACACAGAATTCAATAACCATGTATATAATCCTCTGGTACCTCCATTGCTATAGTGTTAGATGTTGTTGATGCAATACAAGCCAAAATTGTGAGATCACTGCTCCAATAGGAACACAGTAATGAGATCCAATATCCACAAAGAACTTGCACTCAGGTTATTGTTCTGGAGTCAGTTAATGATTAACATGGATTAACTCCTTGTGCCTTATGGACATAATATCAGGGTTTCTCAAAAATGTAGGGGTACTCAGAGACATTGCAGAGATTTTGGAATAGATTCTATTCTTTAAGATTATGTAGTGTTGGAAAGCAGAGATCTTACAGAATATTAGAAACGTGTTGAATTCCTGACTCTGCTGCCAAGAATCAGCCATCATTTTGCATGTAGTGTCTTGGTATTTCAGGCCATGCCTGCCTAGTGTGATCCTACACATGTGCTGAAAACAAAGAGAATGTGATAAGGCAGCAGAAACATGATTAAGCTTTGATCTGAAAAAGGATCCTGACTCTCTTATGCTGCCAAAAGTTTGTGGGTACCAAAGAGAATACGGTAAGTTTGCTCAGCAAACTAGAGGTGTGACATTAATACAAGTTACCCAACACTAGAGTCTTCCATACAGCCACAGCTAAAATAAATCTGTTTCCCCACTAATTAGCTTAAAGCCAGCATAGCTATGTTGCTTCTCCTACTGCCACATTTTCTTTTGCACTTAATGATCTAATCACATCCTCCTTTTTCTACAGGGCCTTTGCCTCATTCAGTGCCCAGGATGGATGCGACTCATTGAATAGGCATCTGTAGTCTGACAGTTTGTCTCAGATTTGCCTGGAGCTGAAGATACATCCTTTGATTATATCCCTGGCTCTGCTGCAAAGTTTCTGTGTTAGGGTACTGGACGAGTCACTCAAACCAAACAAAGCGGGCACAAAAACCCTCTTCTTTTTTTGCTGTGGGTGTCTGACTGTAATGACTTGAGATCTCATTGTGAAAGAGGTAAGGGCTCATTACATGCAACTGGGGCAGAATGCTGCAAAATGCTAAATACTCTGAAAAAGAGAGACATTCAGAGATTCAAAATTAAAATTAGTAAGACAGTGTCATCCATGATCTTCCTGGACTCTCTTTCCTGTACCCAAAATAGTTCTTCCAGCATAGGGACAGTGTCACAGTAACAAGTACATATCTGGGAAATGGTAGTTTTGAGGTTTCAAATGCCCATTAGGACAAAAGGAAAACCATTCTCAGGTCAGAAGGGTGGACCACTGTTTCATACAGGTTCCAGGTGTTTAGGCTCTCCTGTGTAGTTGCTCAAATCAGCAGACTTTTGGTACTTCTAGATCATCTGTCCACCCAGTTTAACCAAGAAGGCTTTGACCTTCATGATTTAATCAAAACTGAAAAATTCCAGCAAAAAACTTCAGTTTTGACAGACCTTTTCTGGTCAGACATCTGATTAGTACATATTTTGTGTCTGAACTGCTGAGACTATGGCAGGACTCTGGGATGAGTGTGCCAGTCCCACTGTACAAGTTTTTGTTTTCAAGAGTGGTTGCTCTGGGAGAAGTCAAACTAGGCTTGCAAAGGCATGTCTGAAGTTCATCTGAAATCTTCTGTATCAACTACAGATGCTCCACATTTCCAGGAGAGCTCTTCTGGCTCAGGTCATCACGCCATGCTACAGACACAGAGGGTGACCAGTTTCCTTGGTAAGCCCAGTAACTCTGGGCAATCCATTCAACCTCAAGGCCCTCAGGTTTGCCCAGAATGCTACACTGCTTAAAGTAGTCAATGGATACAAGATTACATAAACCATTTGAATGAAGCTGGCACCTATGTAAACGTCAAAGCTTTATACCTTCTTCACATACATACATGCATTCCTGTCCACACCACATCTGAATCTCTTCATCTTTAAGGAGAAGACAGTGTCTCAGAAGAGAGATCACCTGTCCTTCAAGGCTGATGTCCAAGGGCAGCAAGGAGCATCCTAAGCAGCCCTATTTACTAGGCACTACAAAAGCAGGTGTAATCAAAGGAGAGGAGACACTCATCTCAGCCCTCTTGGACTCCAGCCAGGTATTTCTATTTCCTTTTCCAGCAAACCTTGCCGCTTTCAGAAGACAACAAAATTTAGGCAAGACTACTAAAAGAGATGGAAGGATTTCAGGAGGCTGTGGCAGCAACAACAGCCTTTGCTGTCTGGGTTTTGTGCACATCGTTTCTAACAGGGATCAGTGCAACCTGGCATTTAAATAACATTACCGTGGGAGCGGTTCTTTTCTGCAGCATGCTACAGTTTCTTGTGCAGTGTCAAATTTGGGATAATTTTGACATCTGGTCTGTGGCACTCATCCATCTGTTGTAACTGAGTAGGTGTTGGGTGGGGCTGGCAGGAGAGACTTGTTTAAGTGTTTGTTTCCATCCTGTAGAGGAACGGCAGAGCCAGTTCAGTAATTAATTAAATACTCATCTTTAAAAAAAAAAAAAAAGAAAAAAGTGTGTGCTAATATTCTAAAGAAATTGTGAATAAGGCAGCTGGTACTTCTCACTGCTGAAATGTGTGGACATTGTTCCCATTTCTGCTTGGTTCCATTTGTTTTAGGATGCCTTCTTCATTGGGCTGGCACTCTGGTTTCTACTCCTGACTCAGCCAGTTGCCTCCTGGCTGAATTTGGATAGGTCACTCAATCTTTTGTACAGCAGTTTCCCTCTCTGGAAAATGCTTCCAAAGTAAAACACCTCTTTTTTATAAACTTTGAAATCTGCTGATAGAAAATGCAACAGGATAGGTGGCCAATATCATTACTGCCATTATATTAATTTGTGGTTATTTTATTCAAAATAATTATAATTTTAAATTAACCTTTGCTGTCATCTCCTCATAGCAAAAGAAAGGCTCCGAGCACAGTGAAAACAAACCCAAAACTTCTATGGCTGACTCTCTGTGTCTTTTGGCAATTTGTTTCTCTCATTTCACTCAGAACACAGCATAAAAATTCTTCTCCTTGTTTAACTGTCTGCTCATAATCTTCTCACCATTCACAAATGCATGGTGCACCAATCAACCATGTCCTTCCCTGTGAGTGACTAGGGAATGTTCCACCTGCTCTGTTTTAACTTCTGGACAGACCTTGGTATTCATTTCTTTGCCTTGGGACAATGACTCCTGCTGTTCTGTTTGCCAGTCTACTGAGATGTAGTTGTGCTTTGTATTTAGAAATCAGTTTAACCCTGCTCTGTGATCAGTTTATGGATTGAAGAAGTTATTGATAACACTGGAAAATACTTTCAGTGGAATATCTATTTGCAGATGTACTAGATAACCAAGGAAACAGGGGAATTCCCTATGCATAGCTAAAATAATAATTTTTGTCCAGCATGTCTAATCCTGTGAGGTTCTAACCACCTCCACGAAAACCTGGCACAGGCAGGGATGCTCAGAGCAGCTTGCAAATTGCTATTTTGTGACTGGCAGATATGAATGCCACATTCATTAATCCCAGAATATATTTAAAGATGTGCACTGAGCTATGCAGCTACAGAGATTATGCAGTCTATGCTTGTGAACAGAAAACTGTGTGATGTGGCTTTTCACTTTCCTCCTTCCCCTTCTCGTGTAACACACAGCAAGAGGTGTAGAGTAAAAGAGTTTGTGGGAAGGCATTGGATATTGAATGCTTTGTGTTTTCTGGTGGCCTCTAAAGCTTGGAATCTCAGCACCCTCAGAGCTTAGCAATTTCGCACCTAAGATTATCAGTTAAAAACAAAAGTAAAATTCTGGGCTTTCAAATGCAGTTTCTTCTAAAATGCTCTGTTAGGGAAAATCAGAAGCATCCAGTGGGGACACTGATTATGAAGAACAAAATGCAATCTCCTTTGTTTTGTTTTGTTTTAGATAGTAAAAAAATTCAGTGTTGGTAATATCACCCTGAAGGTATCTACCATTTTACCTGCAATGTTGCTCTTTGCCAGGGAAAGGTGGAGGAATTAAATGGATTTTATTTGTAGATCAGGTTAGGCAGAGAGGTTTCATATGATTATTTCTTAGCTAGAAGACTAAAGCATGTACTGTGTGTTGGAACTAAATTCATCTTCCGTTTCTCTACTGTGATTTGTGTCATAATAAACTTTAAGTTTCTTCTCCAAACTATTTCCCTCTCTGTAATTTCCTCTGGTGACTCCTGGACCCTGAAGTGCCACTAGCTGCAAAATTACAGATAGGAGTATTTTGAACTTCAGTCATTCACAAGAAATTAATAATCCTGACATCCCACAAATACTGTATTTGGTGTGAGATGAAAGGAACTTATTCACTGCTTTAATCATGTCCTATTCATTTCTATAAACTAGGATTTCTCTTTTTTTCAAGCATCTCTCCATTTCTTTCTCGCCCACTCCAGGACTGACAAAATTTCAAATAACTCATAACAAACTGAACATTCTTTGCAGCAGAACATGATCACTGCAGGAGTAAGGGAAGGAAAATGCATAAGAGCAGTGAAAGGAATCTTTGGATTACAAAATTTAGTAATTTTTACAGAAAAAAATTTGAAGGCTGCAGTACAGTTCCCTTAAATCTAGATCACAGCTTTGTTGTAAGGCACTAAGTCCCATTTTTGTACAGTCTTCTATTCTGTCTCTCTCCCAAGGACCAACCCCGGGTGAACCTTACTGTGCCAGCCCTTGCTGAGCTGAATGATATTTGCTGTCAGTTATAGAATCTTCAAACCATAGAATCGTTTGGGTTGGAAGGGACCATTAAAGGTCATCTAGTTCTTCCTGCATCAGGGAGTTTCCATTTAGAATCAAAATATTATTCCTCTTATCAGCTTTAGACCTTCTGGCTTTATGTTTCCTTTTTCATTTCTGATCTTTGTGAGATCATTGCCCTGGCTGGTTCAGTATGCAAAGGCAGGGAAATAAACATGGAAATAGGCAGGAGTGATGCTGCAGCCAGTTCTAGACAAGAATTTAGAAAAGCTGTCTTCCAGGAATAACACTGGTTTCTTTTTCACAAACTAACACTGCTACACAAAAAATTTCTTAATTGTGGCAGAGCAAAATGAAAGCTTGAATTTATTTTCCCAACTGTATTAATTACATAATTTACTTTTATGATATGCTCCGCTTCCTCTCTTAACAAACCAGCTCTTTTGGTGCATTTTTGGTCCGTTCTGTGTTTAACTCTTGTTCAACAGGCTGACCAGAGGAATTTACTCGGATGAGGAGCCTGGTTGTGTTAGGGGAGCCGCCTTTCACTGACCTCCAGGTTCTGGTGCTGCCTGGAGCCTCTCCAGCTTTGCCTTCAGGCAATTCAGCACCACAGTCTGCCCCTTCCACTGCTGCTCTGCTCTTACATGACAAAGAAAATAAGAGGGTTTAAGAGGTTTTTCATAGCCTGAGAGTCTTTTCAGAGATACAAAATATTTCCTCTTGTATTTGGCACTTTCCGTGTTGACAAAGCAATAAAATTAATGTCAATTTCCTCTTCATCCCACTTTTTTTGGGTCCCCAAGATTTTCAGAGTCATCTCACCTCGGGTGACCAAGGGGCCAGATAATTTTCCCAATATCATTATGTTTATATGTCCCACCTTATTGTTCTGATAATTCATCAAAGGATTCTACTGCCTTCCTTGCCAACCTTTCATGCTTCATTCCTGCAACACTTACTTTGTTTTATGAAACAGATATTAGGGCAGAATTTCACATCTCACTTAATGATTACTAGATTTTCTTAATAACATCTTCTGAGATAAATTATCAAAGACTTTCTGAAATTTCCTTAAAAATTTACATTAAATGGTTCTGCATAATCACTGAGATCTTCAGGATTTTTTTAGGAAGTTATAAATGGCATGTTTCACTGTTACTGGATCAGCCATGCTTAGCATCAAGCAGATATTTTAGTTTGCTAACTTACATTTCAACATTTCTTTTTCATTTGGTTCAGATGATCTTGATTTTAAAGCAAAATACATGCAATGTTCCATTGCTTTGGTACAGCAGAATAGCCTACTTTTAAGGGAAACTTGCATGATTTTTTTAACAGCTATCAGTCTTGATTGATGCCATCTGCTCTGGGAGGTTTGTTGCTTTAGCATGTCAATCCTGCAGTTTCTCTTCTGATACCCCAGTGTTTGACAGGCACCCATCTACAGTAATTAAATAGAACAACTAGAGACTGACTGTATCTTCAATGGGTAAAGACTGATGGGAGGATATAATGTAGTCCCTGTAATTGTATCTTGTCATTTTAAACTGCCCCTTTGATCCAGCAAATTCATTAATTCGGTTTTAGATATTTAAGTTTCTCATTTGTTTGTAGAAATGTGTGTCTTTGCATTTGAAATATCCTCTCAGTCCTCCTGTCTCCCTTGCCAGTTTACTATGTCTCTTGGGTTAACCAGGGCTTGATTTCCTTTTCCTGAAGGTTACCTGTTTGGTTCATCATGCTGTGTTTGTTTTTTCTAGCCTTCCTGCTTCCTTTTTGGTTTCAGGGTATGCATACCTTCTGTGATGCAATTATGGTATGTTTAAGTAATTCCATGTTGAGGGTAAAGATTGTAATGCCTTCAATCCTGTCTCTGCACTTCTTTCCAACCCTATCCTCCCTTCAAATGCAAGAAATTTAAAGAATTATATTTTAATTGCAGTGCAGTTTAAGTGTTATATTGTTATTAGGCTTCTATCTGCACCCCAGGAAGCTTTATATGATGTTTCGTATTTCTTGTGTTTCACCAGGGTGGAGGGGTAATTGCGTATTAGCTTCTTTATTTAGGACTGGCCCAGACCCAAGTCTCTACACTTTAGAAACTGCGTGAATTGCAGTTGTGACACAAACAAGCAACAAATACAATTTCAAATAAAGGTCTTGCCAAGGCACTTCGATGGGAAATTATAAATTCAGATTGGTCAGACCATTTGATGCTGGAGCAAGCTTCAGTGAGTTCAAGAGTACTAGCAGGGTTTTGAAAAAACTGGGTGTGTTATCAGGCTGGTGCTCTCTAGAGAGGTAAGAGTTTCTGGGTTTTTTTTACACCATAATCCTCTTTAACCATTTTTGTTAAACAAGAAACTGGGAAAAAAGAGTAAGAAAAGTCCTGGTTTAAGACCAAGAGACACACATGCTTTGTTTTAGCATGTCTCTGCCGTGGTAGGACAAACAGCTTTAATCAGTTTCAAAAACCACGCACAGCTCTGGAACCCAGAGGAAAAATAGAGGCATTTAAAGGAAAATCCCCAGAGCACTGAGAAGGGGAGGAAAAAGGATCAGGGGGGAAAGAAGTGACATATTGCCTTCTGCTCACGCACTGACAGGAGGAATATGATCTGTACAGGAAGTAAAAATTACGGAAGGGTCAGGCAAAGCACTGAATATGAGCAAATGGTTTGCATGTAGAGCCTGGCTATGAACGACACCAGATCACTGGACTGCAAAGAAGCAACCAAATCCACACAGGTCCAGCTTAGGCTGGGGGTCCTGGGAGTGTTCCAAGCCTGGATGACTGGTCCAGTTCCGTCCCAGTTCCCTTCCCTGTGAGTGAGCATGGCAGCCAGGTGGGAGTTGTGCACCCTTCAAGCCACATCACCAGTTTGGGTGTCTCAGGAGCACAGCAGGGCATAAATGCCACTGCACACGGTGGAGGTTATTCCAGCGAGAGTGTCATTGACTTCTGTACAGTGGGGTGGGGCTATTTTGCTGTGGCTAACTGAAGTCAATGGGAAAAGTCTCCTTCCTGATGTAAGTGCAGGACTGACCCCTTTACAGAGAAGAAGCAGAAATCTCCAGCTTTATATTAAGTCCTCTGTGGCCATGGCAGTAAGACAACATTACATTCACTGGAATTCAGCTTTGAAAGGAGTTCCATAAAAGAAAATAATAGCACCACCATATTTTTTAGGAGAAAATGAAAGAAGAACATTTTTTTTGAAACTGACCCTTGGCAGGCTGTTTAAAAGAGCTTGAAACTATCTGAACTACACAAGAAAAAAAAAAAGGAAAAACATGCCCACAAGGGCTGAAAAATCACTTCAGTAATAGATGGCTTTTAACTTTACATCAGAAAATGTTTGGCAGGCATAATTTTAAAGTGTTAGGAAAATGTGTGTGATGACTGCTTGGGTGAAAGAGCAAATGTAGTCCACAGTGAGATTTATCAAATGTTCACATAAGCAATCAGAATCTGGCAGGGCCAGCCGCCTGTGGAGAGGGGCAAAGAGGATCACAGCTCTAAACTTTGAAAATTTAATGAAGCCCACTGACTTCTCACAGGAATTTTTTTTAGCATGTTCATGTGTCATGGGAATGCTAGTGAGAAGAAGGCTATGACAAAATGCCAGCTACAAGGCATAAGGGAAACAAAGCACTCCAAACCCCACCAAAATCCAAACCATCCTTTTTCTTTTTTAAAGCTGCAAACATTCTCAACACCCCTGAGCATCCTTACGTGTAATCCTTAATCACACAAACAAGCCTATTGAGCTGAATGGGGTTATCAGGAGTCTTCTAGGATTGGCCTCTTTTCACAGAGACCAGAAGAGCACCAAATTTCCTGGGGCTTGCACAGGAATATGTACAGAGGCTTGAGCTCCAGTGGCAGGAGCAGACAGTATCGTCTGGGGGATTCAAGAAACCAGGAGCTGACTCTCTGTTTACAAAGGGAAAGAGAGACATCAAGACCAGAAAAAAAAAAAGAGCTTTGGGGCTAGGGGGAAAAAAATGCAGTTTAAAACCAATGTTGTTTTCCTTAGTTTTATGCTGCAAATATCTAAGTAGCTTGCTTTAGTCATTCTGCTGGAATAGCATCCTATCTAAGTGTATTTTTCCATTATCTTTTGTGGCACAAGAAGATTTAAAAAGATTTTATGGTTCAGACACCTCAAAGACATCTCCTCCCACTGCTTGACACATGACGTTTTTGCAGCAAGCAGTAACACTTGGGAAGGTGTGTGCTTGGGAGATTCCTTGGAGTGTGGGGCTGTGACAGCAATGTACACCCAACCAGAGTGCTCCTGGCTCCTGTGTGCCAGAAATGAGGCACCAAATGACACACCCAGGCAGTGAGGTGCCTCAGACCTGACGTGGGCTTTTGGAGAGTGATGGAGGTGCTAGAAATATGTAACAGCCAGGCCTTGCTGAAAACGTCAGAGGAGGGAACCAGATGGGTGAGTCTTATGCTCCTTGTAAGAGCCTTGACAGGTTGTGGATAATTCGTTTGTGTAGACTGGAGGCAAGCCAGCAATACCTTGGTCTAGACCCACATGTGGGAAGTATGAGTGGGAGTTAGGGGTACTTTGTGTCTCCCAGGAACAGGCTGTGTCCTACATGTAACAGAATTTGATCCTGTTTTTCACTTTCATCAGGACTGTGCTGACTTTCCAAGTCTCCGACGGGATATATGAAAGTCATATGTCTGTTTGGCCCAAGCTGTTAGTAACTCATACTTTCCATATGAAGCTCACCATAAAATAACAAAAAGAAATTACTTAATTGAATATGTTTGGAACCTAATATCAGAGGAGTGTAACAAATAGGAAACAGTCAAGCACTATACAATCAAAGAGTTTGAGAGAAGTTACAAATTTCAACACACAAGCAGCGGCCTTGTGGAAAAACAATCAAACCCACTACATTTAATATGGCTATGCATCTCGAATAATTTCCATCTAGACATGGAGAAACACTTAGCATATTTTGCTTGAGATTTCCCCGTTATATTTTCTGGAACTAAAAGGGAAACTGGGAAACTCTGCAGCCAAGTGATTAGTCTAAGGTCATAAGGCAGGAGATCTGGAAGAAGAACTTTGGAGTCTCAGTAATATACTTCAACCACAAGACCATCCTTCAGTCTCTTTCACACTGATGACTTTGGAACTAGCTTTAAAAGATCCAGTGAGAAGCAAGATGGGAGTGATAGATAGCTACACTAGATAGCCAAAGGCAACGAAAAAGATTAGAGACATGTGGGGGTATTTCTAAACAAAAAGATTAAAACCAGAACTATTTCATTTAGAAAGGAAAACAGTAAAAGACGATGGAATTGAGGTATATAAAATAATGAATGGTGTGAAGGAGAAATCAGATGCCCTTCATAAAACAAGAAGGCACCTAATGGAATTTAAAAAGGCATTAGCTTTAATAAATGAATAAGGATATCACTCTACAGCTTATCTCTCAGCAACCTGTGGAACTCTCAGTTGCAGGACATTGATGCAAATACTTGAGAAAGACTAAGGAAAAAAGGAAAGACTGTATGCAGCCAGTAATAAATACAGATTTTTGAGTTAAAGAAAATGCTTCTTCAAAGCCACAGTTTTCCCTGAAAGAACCACCTCTCTCCCTGAGAAAGCTGTTTTATTCCTGACCAGAGTTCTTCCCAAACAGGAACTCTCCTGCTTACTTGTTTCTCAGGAAATATCTTCCTTGAAGCAGCATTACCAGTCTTAGAAATTCAGAATTCTGCTAATAGCAAAAATCATGTCCTCATTTTGCCTCCAGGAATCCCAAGCTATTTTTGTACCACAGAGGCCATTGTAAGGAAAAGCTGGAAGATATGGAAGGTTGCACTTTCTCATTTTGTCTCTCAGCTCACATCTGCAGACATCTTGAACTCCACAGCTTCTTTCCCCCTTCTCCAGAGCCAAGCTGCAGATCCATGTAAGATTCCACCTGCATCTTATCAGTGACCATCTCTTGGATGCCTAGAATAAACCCATTGGCCTTTTGTTTGTCCACATAGAATGGAGTCCTACCTGCCCCAGCTCTCCCTTTTGATGCTGAATTCCTCCGTTGGACTTCCACCAGTCTTCAAGGCTCTTCCTGACTTCCTTGCATCTGTGAGCCCCCTTTGATAACCAGGGTGTAAATTTTTCTCTGCCTATTTAGTCAGCCCTTTTCTCATTTTCTCTTGTGATGGTCTTCATGCCTTCACCTACAGCCACCAGCTGGGACAGCTGCCCTGACATCACTATAAACCCTCTCCCACATAGATGTTAAGCCTGTCAAACTCCTTTCCTGCCATCCCACTTAGAGCAGAACAGGCTGCTATAGATAAATGGTGTCAAACCTGCCTGTTACTGGTGAGCCAGGAATGTCTGTTTACCTTGTGTGAGTGGTCCTTAGCGCACAGATTATCTCTCTTTAGTGTTTAGAAAGGATTTGGTGTAATGAGTACATAATGGGCTACAGAAATGATAACGATCTGTGAATTATTCAGCACTGGTACCCTGTGCTGAACGGACGGCCCATCAATCTCTCTCTTAAGGGCAACTTAACTAAACCTCGAGGTGAGTCTTGCCTTCTTTAGAAAGCAGTACATCCTGGGGAGACCCGCATGGGTATTTTAGCTAGAGACCCCCTTTTTATCCCGTTTCCTAGATCCTGGCGAACCGGGCGCTCCTTCCCTTGACAGCTCTACCATCATGCTGATGGACCTGTACTCCCTTTGCAGGCTGCGCTACGCATCTCTCCCAGCTAATGCCGCCGCCAAGTTTAGTTCACAGAGGGAAACAAAGCTATTTTCAGGCAAAGTTGCTCTTAGGAAGTAAACTTTCAGCTACTTCGGCAGCCCCTGGATTATTTGGTTTCCAACAGTTATTCGGAGTTAAACTCAACGCCTGATCCTCTCCTCTCCTCTCCTCTCTCAGGAGATATTATTAATTGTTGAATACCTGCAGTGCTCTGCTGCATGAGGGGAGATGATCCTACCCCACCAGGATTTATACACTGGGCATGCAAGCAAATTAGCGTGCTGAAAGTTGACTGGGTGATCGAGAGGATGTTTTCAAGTTACGTTTGTAAGAAAGTGAGGAAAAGAAAAAAGGGCTTTTTTGCTCATGTTTCTTTGCTAAATCTCCCCTCTCCTTCTTATCAAATATGCTGAAAATGAAGTGAATGCCACTAAATAAATCATAGGAAGACTGTAAGCATTAAAGGTCTAACTTAGAAAAAATGAAGAACTATAGGAATAGTTTTGCAGCTGGAACGAAAATAAACTAAGGATCATATGTGAAGAGCAAATCAGAAATTCCTCCCATTGAGGAAACTTACGCAAAATTTTCACTGATTATAAAAACAGATATTGATTTTTTTTCTGTGAAAAATTCATTGGTTTTAAAAATGTTTCTGTCAGTTGGTGTTTTTCAAATTTCTATCTAAGGAATATTCAAAATAAATAGTGGTTTTGGGGTATGGAAACTGATTGTTGACACACGCACATATATATATATATATATATATACATACATATAAAAATGTGTATATTCTTAAAAAAAAAGTAACTGTTTTATCCACTTAAAGAAATGTTGATGAAAAAAACTTAATCATAGCCTATTGGTCACAACTAAGGTGCCTTTTTGGAAATATTCTCCAAGTAGCCCAGGTTTTAAAGGCATGCACAAAACAGAGTATTACCAAATTTAAGGTCTCACTTTCAATGCTGCATCTTCTAGCTAATGCATCCAAAACAGGCCCAGTTTATATCCATATTTATTGTCGTTTAGCTTGAATAGCTACTTCTCTCCTCTCTGGGACTCACTACTTGTGTGATTTCACAGGGAATTTTCATATCACTTTGCAGACTACATGTTGCTAAAAAGGACATTCAAGCCTCTTCTAATCTCCTTTCAAAAGACAGACTGTCCATTCCCTAGACATCCTTCTAGCCATGGTTCCAGCTTAAACTCACCTTCCTCAAAAATGAATGCTGAGAGATGCACACTATGCTACAGATTAAGCTTCACCCGTGATTTATGCAGAAATATTAAATACTTCCTCATGTCTGCTGGAGATATTTTTCCTGAGACAACCTCCCATCGTTTCTGCCTGATCCAATCATGATGTGGCTTTAGAGATCACCTGTGAGAACTAAAACCTGACAGGTGAGGTCTGAAAAAGCCCAGGACAGCAGTTTTGTTCCCACACCAGCAGCGCATTAGATAGAGGCAACCACAATCACAGGGTCAGAAGTGGAATGCACATGCCTGTGACTCTGTCCTACAAATCATCCTGAATTATGCCAGGGAAAATAAGTGAAAACCCATATATGCCTACACTGAACTTGAGGTTTGAGGCAGAACTGAGTCATAAACGCTGGCTGAGGGGGAACAACCACAGATATAAAGGTCTTGTTTGAGAACGAGAAGCAGAAAGAGACATTAACCTGTGCGAGACAGAACTCTTCTTCCTATCGCCTTTGAGCAACCCTGCTGTTCAAAGGTGTTTTGGGTTTTTTTAAAGGGTGTTCCTTATCCATGACCGCGCTGGGCAAGGAAGACTAGTTGAGTAAAATCCACTAAATAATTTGTCAGGATGAGTTGTCCTTTTCCCCAGCAAGCACTCCTCAACTTTGTAGCCCTCACACACAGACTCCGGCTGCTACAAACCACCTGCAAAGCCGCGTCTGCACAAACCTGCCAACCACATCAAACCCCGACTTCCACCGCCAGTGGGGGTAGGCAGCCAGATGAGGAGCTGTCAGGAAGGGGTTATCAGGTGAGCCATTCACTTCATAAACACGGGATTACAACTGAACTTTCTATGGCATCAGCTTTGGCTCATTTGGATACGAGATGTCGATAATTTCATTTCTGGATTAAAAGCACGACTAAAACAAACATTAGAGAACCCAAGATTATTAAAGCTACAGCATACATCATCAATATGGAATGTGCTAATGGCTCTCACTTCAAGATTTTTTTTGAAGGTATTATCAGCTAGGAAGATAGCAGCTACTCCCTTCTCCTGACGATTGACATTCTCTAAACATACATATTCAACTTAATTTACCAAAGAAGTAGAGAAAGAAGAGATCTCTACCTGCACGAGTAGTAAAGGTGGTAAAAGTAAAAATTAAGATGTACATTTTATGTTTGTCTCTTTCTAAAATCAAACTTCTTTCTTATAATAAAAATGTATTCCATGGAAAGCGGGACAACAGAAATCTGTATTTTAACACAGAAAAAAAATAATTAATGCTTTGTGAAATAACACAGAAGTCAACGGCACTAAACCAGAGATGATTTTAACCCAGGCTGTAAAAAGAAAACATAAATGCAACACAGACCAACAGAAAAGATTCCATTTAGAGTAAGAATTATGTTTCCATCAGAAAAAAACCAACAACTAACTAAATTTATTTCCTGGAAGGAGATCCAACTTGGCTCCGCTGCAACAGTGTAAAAGGATCCAAAATAAGTAACAGCAGGCATCTCCGCTAAAATTTGCTTCTGATCAACATTATTTTTCCTCTGGTACAAGAGAAGAGTTGAACACATACTGCAAATGAGGCACAGTAGTTTACTGCCCAGAACATGAGAAAGGAGGCTAAAGCTCTGGCATTTAAAACCCTGCTCAGCCAGGGAGCCAGCACAAGGTCTTAAACAAACCATATGCACTCTATGGAGCTAATTCCCAACTAAATGCTTTCTATTTCAGACCTATAAGCTCAAATTGCAGGGGGGGAGAGGGAGTGGGTGGAATAGTCTTAATTACACCCAAATTCTATGCCTGCTTCCCCACATATGAGGGTGTCAGGTCAGACCCTCACTGCAGCGATGTCAGCAACACTGAGGAACTGTCAGCTCCCTGAAGTACCAGCATCTTACTAAATTCACCTGATGACATAAAAGCAGGAACTTTATGTTGTGCTTTAGTGGTGGCAGTTTGTATATACCAGCACACATTAATAAATGAAGAGTAAAGAACCACAACCACAATCTGTACATCTGTGTCTGCTTTATGGCATCCTGAAAATATTTCTAAAGTAGCTGGAATACAGAAAGGAGAAATTATCATTCCTTCCCAGCTAGGCTCATGTGAAATGCTATCTGACTGTGACTGGCAGATTTGGTATTTTGTTAATTGTGAGAGACCCCACTTCGAATAATGTACAAACATTTGTTATGATCAGTGAATATTTCCCTTCACATTGCATTTTCTCCATAGACAAACTTACCATAATCCAATAAAGAGCCTATGTGAGCAAGTCTTCTACATGCAGCCTTTCCACTATGCAGGGGAAAGCCTGGCTGTTTTTTGCATACAATGTTCATGCAATTTTTCATTTCTGCCTGAGTGAGATCTGCAAAAATGGAACTTTTCCTCACACAAAATCTTAGGGTGTTCCAACATAAAACTGAAGGTTTCATACAGAGACAGCTAGTAAGAAACGCTTCTCAGAATCCAGTAAAAAAAAACCTCCACTAGACGTGAGGAAATAGTTTATTTAAAAAACCCCACAATATCAAAACCCAACTAGGGAACTATGCTGAGGTGAGAAATGAAATTGTAATGGGGAAAAAAATAAGAATACTCAAAAGCCAACTGAGTCCTAAAGTTTCATAGTAATTTGTCTTTCAAAAAGTGGATGAACACCAAATACTCCCCCTAAAATCTTGCATCTAATTCACTCATGGTCAAAATGGAATTTACATTAAGCCAGTGTTTCTAAGCGACAAAGGAACATATAAAGTCCAAAGTTGACTTAAATCCAGAAGAATTCCACCGAAATCAATGCTTACAGCAGTGCAAATCAGCAAGAGATCTAAATCTGTCCTAGCTGATTCCAGATCTATCTTTTATTTGCTATATGGCTTCAGGCAAGTCAGTGACCTTCTTTTTATTTCTCAGTTTCTCCATCCGTAAAATGGTGATAATATTGTTGTAATACATGAAGATTGGGGAGAGGGGGCAATTAGTTCTCTAACACAGCCTGGATATGGAAATTTCTCGGGATCAATGATTTTTAGTCACCTCCATCATCTTTATTGACTCTTTATAATCACAATACTTGGCTTTTTGCTTGCTTGCATGTTTCTCTTTTAAAAACCACAAGCCATAGCCTGGTGTCCTTATTCAAGTTTTACACTGTTTACTTCCATGGCAGGATTCACATGAGAAAACCGAGTAGAAAATTTGGAACTGTCCCCAGCAACAAACGGTGAGGCTATTTCAAACAAAACTCATAAATCACTGCATGAAATTAATACCGTTGAGTGTTCGTTTTTTCAAGAGCACAGTTTATTAACAGATGCCCAAACAACCAGGGCACAAACAAGAAAGCCGCAAATCTTTCTTCACCCTTATTTGAACAAGGCACGCTGCGCTGGCATTTGAAGGGACAGACGGTTTTGTTCAAACAGTTAAAGTGGGGAAAAATAAATAATGAAGAACAACCCAACCTGAAAACACCCTAACGTCTGGCAGCTCTGAGAGGGACCTCTAGCGTGTGCTAGAATATTTTGTGTGGTGCTTCGGGCGCAATTAATACACCAAAATCGCCGCAGTCATTTTGAATAGGCAAAGGGAAGTTTCGCCAAGTGCCCCCGACCCGCGGGGCCTGCATCCTTCCGCGGGCCGAGCATCCTTCCGCGGGCGCTGCCGAACCCCGCCCGTAACTATAACTATTAAACTGACACTTTTTTTCCCTTTTTTTTTTTTGACCCGCTGGACTCGGCATGCGCAAGGAACCAACTTCCCCAGGTCACCCCGGAGTTTCCCCACTCCCCACGCCCGCAGCGCCCAGCCCCCCTTCCACGGCCCCCGGCCACCCCCGGCGCTCGGGGGCAGCTGAAGCTGCAAAGTTGCGTTCCAGGCCCAGTCTTTCCTCCAGGCTCGTGACCGGGAACAACAATCACGGGAGCCACCAGCCGCACCGCGCCCCCCCCGCGCACCGGGCGCTGCCTCCGGGCACCGGGCGGTGCTGCCCCTTCCCTTCTCTTCCATTCCCTTCCGTTCCCTTCCGGCCGGGGAGGAGCCGCGCTCCTCAGCAGCCCCCTTCCACTCAGGAGAGGGAAGCGTTTCGCCCATCTTTAATTCTCCCGAGCAGTCCGAGCACGCTCGGTGCCCGCGGGGCACGCTCACAAAAACTTGTACCGCGCTGATTGGAAACAGGCGGCGGGCGTTTGCTTTCTTCTTCCTTTTTCTTTTCCTTTTTTTTTTTTTTTTT
>VWZS01002632.1:1115449-1224129 GCA_013397075.1 Rhabdornis inornatus | reverse complement strand
TTTTTTAATCCTTCCCCCCTTCTTTTTCCCCCTTTTCCCCCCCACAACTCACACTTCCGATATTTCTCTCTCCCGGCAGCGGTCTGCTCTCCTCGCTACACCAGAGAGAAATGCAATAGCTTGGCTAAGGTAGACAGAGCAAAATACAGAGAACAGTTGCTCCAGGGCTTTGAAACCCCTCAAGGCAAGGATCAGGATACAATTAGCTCATGTCTCTACCTCCAGTCTGAATCAATCTCCGAAATAAAAGTTAAATTAAATTAACTGATCACACGGGCATAAAATTGATCTCCTTCGAAACGTGCATATAGAAAGATATATATATATATATATCTCGTGTAATTTTTTTCGGATTTTTTTTGGTGGAAAAAACAGTCTCATTCCAGCCTACAACTTGCTTTTTACTCTCCTCTTGCACAGAAAAGCTGATTTTAATCGTTGTGATTAGTTTTGATGTAACGTTTCCGCGGGCGATTTCTGCAAATGGATGGAGTGTTTCTTTGCCAGAAGAGGGAAAAGCAGCAGATGATGATAATTATAAGGATTGTTGGTTGTTTCTTTCTTTCTTTCTGTCTCTCTCTCTCTTTCGTTTTATTTGTATTTAGATCTGTCTCTTTACTTTCCCGAGTTGACCTGACATTGCCATTGCACTAAGGTCGCACAACTTGTTGATTAGGATCACCTCCCGTTTTGATCGAGGGATATGGGATAATTTGGCAGTAGAGCAACACATTTTCTGTTCCCTTGGCTATATAACTTCCCAAATGACGTGTATAAAAATAAGCACATGGAGTCTGCTTTGCCCCAGTCAAGTCTGAATCAATGCCTGGGGGTGATACACAAACTCATTTCAAATGTTCAACCATGCAGAATTGCAAAAAGATTGAAGGAGTTGCACTGCATTTTTAAAATTTTTATATATGTGTCTATCTATATTTATTTTATTTAAGCAGCAAAATTGAAAGAAAACAAATCCGCGTAAGCAAATCCAGGAATTTACCACTTGGGTTCCTGTGACATCCCTTAAATGCTACTAACTTTCCTTCTCCAATTACCCAATTACAATGGAGCCTTGCCTTTTTGATTTTCTTCACCCTGCCGTTTGCAGCTGCGTTCTCCTGGAGATAGCGAAACCGTGAACAGACAAATAATTCACAAATCTTATTCTTGGTCACTTTTTCCTTATTCTACCTTTTTTAGCCTCCCACTCCACTGTATATTGCTTTGTCCAAAGCTACTGTGCATGGGAGCTGTATTAATTTGTTGTTGTTCTTGTTAGAGTGGACTGTTTTGTCATAAACCCACGGGTCACCTCCCATTAGTGTCACATCCTCGCTGTATACTTTTGTGAAACGGTATGTTTCTAAGCACTTCACAGTCCATTAATTCAGGGACTTTACTGACATTTCTTAGGAGAAAGACCAGGCTATGAGGCCAAAACTGCCCAGTAAAGCCCCTGAATAGAACCAGACTTGTGCAGAGAATATCTGCAATTAGCTTTTTATGATATGTTTTTAGTATTTTAGAGAAATTAATACAAAATATGACAATTGCCTTTTCTCCTACGGCAGCTGCTGCAGCCTAAGGAATGACTAATTTTCTTGCTTAAAAACACATCTAACCCAATGCATTCTTTTTGGTTTTCCTCTTTTCTTTAAGTGATAAGCCTAATAACATGGCAGGACTTCTCATGTAGGAATGTCACACCATTTGCAAATCCTTTGTCATTCTGTTGTAACGAGAACAAATAGGTTAATTAACCAGGAATGGCTGACAGAAATTAAAAGGAAAAACTAGAGTAATCACACACTTACATGCCCCAAGAAACGTGGCTTCATCTTCAAATATTATTTTTAAGATTCTTCCAAAAACTAGTAGCACACAAGAGGAAAATCTCCCCTCAGCCATATGCGCCTTCCCCAACTGGGTTTGTATGAAACAGGATCATTGCAACCTTAATAATGTTGTGCAGCTAGAGCACAGTCATTTTAAAGTACTTAAAGCTGGTTCAACAATTTAAAGGTTCTCATGGTTTGTCAGTTCACAGTAAAGAAAAATTTCAGTTTTCCATCCAGATGAAATAAAACCTTACATAAAGTCCAATACACCTGTGTCATGACCTAACTTTATTTCTGTATTACAATGTGTCAACACAAAAAAAAATTTATGGCCTGTGTATGTGACTTTTAAATGCTTCACTGCTCTTCTCTTTCTAATAAATAAATAAAGCCATGCCAGCAGCCTGGCACTCATTAGCAACCTGCATAACACAGAGAAAAATAGTCAGTAAAGGAACCAACTTTAATTCCAAGCTAGCAAATGGCTATTATGGTGAAAGGTGAAGAAAAATTGCAATATGGCATCCTTTAAAAATATGAAAAATATCCTTGTACAGTTATTTTACCTGCAGCAAAGTGTTTATCAAATGATGTCAGCACTAGATAAGAAAAGGTATATTTTCTCATGAAGTAAAAAATCATATTATTTTTCACCTTAAGGAGGCTCATTTAGTAAAACTTTTTTCTCCAAGACAGAATATCATGCGCTGAAATGGGATAGGGTAAATGCCCAGAGCGGCAGCTGCAAGTCCTTTAGGGTAGATATTGCTGCCTCAATTTGTCCACTATCATACCAAGATGGGACTGCAGCCTGCTTCTTCCCTCTACACGGGGATCCAAAATATAAAGGCACATGAATAAAATGTAGATTTACCCAAAGAAGCCGATATTAACTGCTCCACTGAAGTACTATCTGCATCTCTTTTCACATGCAAATTAAACATTTCCATAGTAAGTCCCCAGAAGAGGAGAGAGACCCTGCTTATTCTTTCTTTTCGCACTTTGCAGTATTCTCAGCCTTCACTGTCTAAACTCAGGCCTGAATTTACTGCTGATGAGGCCAAACTCTGATCTAGGGATGTATTTTGACATTGGTAATGTTCACTAGATATAAATACAACCCATACAGGCTGTCACGTATATCTAAATAAGATAGCAGTGTTTACCTTTATTAACTGCTGAGAGGTAATTTACATACAAAGGAGAACACATTAAACCAAATTATGTTCCATTTTACTTGGAGTTATCTTTTTTTAAACAGATTTGTATAAACTACAGCATGTTTGTGCACTATGAATATTTTACTGATGCTGAATAGCAACCTTAATGAGCTCAAACTGAGCTCAATATTTGACTTCTGAATTTTCCCTCAAATCATCACCTGTTCATAATTAGCTTCTGGAAAACTACAGTAGTTTTTCCATATCATTGTCAATGTTAACAGTTTGGAAAATTGCAGCTTTTGAACAGGCAGGTTTTCCAACGGCTGCAGATCATATGTGTCCACTTGCTAAAGGGCATTATTTCTGATTTAGCTATAATCCTGTCTGGAAACAAGTACACTGGCTTTTTCAGGAAGGCCCTCTTGTCAGCTTGACCTTCTTTTAAAAGTTCCCTCCTGCAGTTCATGGACTTCATGGGTGTTGCAGTCTTGTTTCAAAAATACTGAGAAGAGCAGCTTAGTGTGGAAATATAAAGCTAGCAACAGTTGCCTGCACTAGGTATTTTGTCAGTGGCTCTTTTTTCCTTTGAGAAAAATAGAAAGATACATTTACATGGAGAAATAGAAAGATTTCATTGCATTTGAATGGGGGAGATTTATGAACACAGTTTTTCCAGATTGGTTTTCCCCAAGGAGCTTTAAAAATAATGTATCTTTTTCTTTATTACCAGTAACATTTTAATGCAGTATTTGAAGAAATGGATTTTGTTATTTAGCTGTGAAATGGATTTAACAGTGTGAACCCTCCCAAACAGTGAAGTAGCCTAAGCAACATCATCACTTCTGCATTTGTGAAAATAACAGGGAGCTAGATCTTCTAAAGGAAGGGAACTGAATTTGAGTAGCAACAAGTGCTTCTACCATATTTCTGCATAGTCCTTGTGTACTGCTTGCACTTATGTCCTTTTGCTGCTAGTTAAAAAAGATGAACTTGAACAAAACTGCTTCTACATCCCACTCTGCTTCCTGGTTATGTGGTTGTCCCTCTGTTAGGCAATGCAAATCCATACAGAAACAGAAAGAGTGGTGGATTTCCTTGTGGATCCCTTAGCTCTGGCCTCATGTCATGACCAGATATGACAGTTCTGCCTGCCAGTCACTGTAAGAGGGGGTGATGTCTCTCTGCATCCCAGCACCAAAATCTCTTGTACTGCAAGCTTCTTCAGTTGTCTGCTTCAGAGAGTACCATCAGACTTGTTGAGTTGCTGTTTTAAGGTGAGATAGGATCACTAGAATTGGTCATGAAGCTCATTTTTTGTAATTTTATCATTGGTATGAAAACTCCCAGAGTGAAGTCTCTTCTCCAGAAACATAAATTTTTACAGGAGTGTACAAAACTCTCCTGGGAGCTTCTCGCTCCCATATGAAGCTATGGATAAACTTACAGCCTGGATGGGTAATCAAGGGATCACAGAGTAGTTTCACAGAAAACCTCTCTTCGGGTCTTGGGGGCTGTTCTGTAAGTGTCTTTTGGAAGCCTTCAGCACTTCTAAATCCCTCTGCCAGCAATGGAGGCTAGAGGTGCTAAAACCTCTAGCAAATCATGACACTTGTGGATAGGTTAAAAAGGTTAGAGCATTGCCTATGAGCACGTAGAGCTAAAAACATGAGCCCTGGTGTCATTTCCTCCCATGTACATACACATTTATAATTAACTTTGGGGAATTCTCTGCATGTCTGCCATGTTCTCTGCATTTCTCTTCCCTCCCCAGTTATTCTTTCCCCTGAGAAGCAGCTCCTCTGCTTGCTTGGTATTTGCAGAGGCTTTCTGGGGGTCACAAGAGGATAGTACCATGCTGGCTTTGTTTCCTGCCTTCAGACATTTCTGTACAGAGAACCTGTCTCTGCTGCAAAATAGGTGAGAAAGGACCCACTCTATACAACTTGTGAGGGCAGAGGCAAGTTGGAGTTTACATCTGCTCCTGCTGTCTTTTACTCTGACTGGATTTCCCCAATGCACATTGGAAACCTCTACCCCTCACTGCAAGGCAGATGTCTTTTTCAGATTAGTCAATACCCTTTGCAGAAAGGATTAATGCACTCTTATGGCTACTGTAAGCTTTTCTGGGCTAGATCATGTGAAACACAAGCAGAGTTGAATGTGCAACGAGCTTCAGTTAGCCTCACTGTTCAGAGGGATCATGCAGAATTCAGGGCATAACTGATAATGTATCTCCTGAGATTGTACAAATTGCTCTAAGATCGTTGTTCCAATTTAACTGCTCAACTCACTCTAATTAAAGACTACACTGAGGAAAAGTGGGCAAAATGTGCTTTTGTGGGTGTGTTTGTGTATGTTGGGTGTGAAGGGAAATTGGTAAGGAGAAAAATAAGCATTTGATTAACTTGTTTTGTTGTTTCATATTTCAATAACCTATAGCAGAAAACATGGTTTCTACAGGTAGTATAATCTGCCTCATTCTCAGTTCATCTAGTCCAGAAACACTCAGTTTTACTTCGTGGTCCTATTGCCTGAGCCAGAACTGCTCATGAGAAGCCCTATAATACAATGGAAATACCTTCAGGGCACCATAGAAATTTATGTTAGTGTATCTCTTTGTGCATCCTTTGGGTGTCAGAATCTCTCTGCATTCCTACCTATAAAAATGATTCCCTGAGCACACCTATATACACAGACACAATGAGCAGAGGTATTTGGTGTTATTAAATAATAAAACACACCAACAACCTTCCCTCGTGGATTTTTAACATTGAAACTACCATTCTCAGAAGTGTTACTCAACTGTACCTTGAGATTTCAGAAAGGAAATTGACATTGATGTTACAGTTTTTTTACAGAGGTATATTTCTAAACACTCTCCTCCAGAAAATGTGTGATTCAGCATAATATGGAAATACACTGAGATCATTATTTGAAGTATGAATTTCTACCCAAGAAACCATTCTACTGAACTGAGGAAATATTTCAGAGTGATACACAAAGAGCTGCAAGAGAAACTCAGGCTGTGAAATCTGGATTTGTGTCTATGTTTTGAATAGCCCAAAGTCTGGGAGTGGGTATTATGATCTGGGATTTTCAAGGAGCTGATCTGGATAAAGAAGAGGGCAGATCACAAAATGTGAACAGAGTGGTTGCTTCATCCCCCCTTCAGAAACAGTGTTTAAAAGAAACAAGGCTTTAGACTTACAAATACTGATTGTAAGGAGTGACCTGCAGATTTCGGAACCAGACTAATTTTCTAGACTCATGGTAGGGTAAGTGTATCTTGTCAAAAGGATATTTGAAGGAGATACTCACTACCCTTCTGCTAAAGAAGTGTCTGAAACAATCCCTTTCCAAAGCAAAAACATGTTATTATTCCTATTATATTTATGTGTGGCAGAAACTATGTTATGCTTTCAACATTATACATGAGCTTTGAGAAACTGATGTTGCTAGCATCTCCTGTTCTTTCTTTGTAGAAACAAGAATCTGTGGAAAGCAGTGGTACTTTTCTGTTTCGAATAACTTGGAGAAATCCACCTTTAAATCAATAATGTTTTTCTCCGAGCCACTTCCTGAAAAGCAATAGTTTTTCACATACTGATTTTACATCACTGTAATTTTCTGGGTTTGCAGGGAATTTCAGGAACTGGGCTACTTTGGCCATATTTGATAGATGAGCTTATGCAAAGGAGGGAAGTTGGTTAAATGCTAAGGTATTGTGTATCTCCTTCTTGGTTCCATATATAGAGTATATATCCCAGCTGCAGTTATAAGGGTAATTTTCATGTTTTATTAATGTCTCACTACCTATTATTATATAAGAAAAAGGTATATGGTAGGGATGATCGACATCATCCCATCAAAAACAGTGTGTTTTAGGGTAATGATAACAGTCAGGGGTACGAACCTTGAGGCCTCATCACAATCCATATTTGTTAATTTCTTGGTCAAAACCAATGGCTTACCAGAAGCTCGTCAATATTTTAATCCATGCCCTGCTGGTCCTATCACAGCTGCTAGAGGGACATGAAGAGACCTACATGAAGAGAAGTTAAAGAGGATTTTAGTTGACTGCCTGTGAAAATAAACACAGTCACATCTCCTAAGGCAGAGGCTGAAAATGTCTGCCAGGGAAAAATGTCCATCTGGCAAAACTTTCCCTCTCATGCCACAGTCAATGAAAATTGCTGTGCTAGTTCATGCAAAGGCAATACTGCCATACATACCTCCAGGCAACCTTTCTCCATCTAGACCAGCAGAAGACAGATGTTGAGAGCAGTCCCTCCTGCTAGACTGCTCTGGCTTTTTTTTTTTTTTTTTGGTGGTATTTCTTCCAGTGAGCAACAGAACTGTGGAGAGTACACAGGAATCACCAAGTATAAATCCAGAGACAATTCAAGGAAGGTGGCACAAAAGAGGCATCTCAAAAGTAAGAACACATCAGCAGGAAAGCATTGCTGCCAAGGTGACATCTATGCTTGGAAGTCCCCTGACAAATATAAAAGCAAATGGTGATGGCAAAGAATCAGTGGCTTGATGTAGTTGGCAGAGTTGCTGGTGCAAGGAAAGGAGAAGGGCTTGTGCCAAGGCAGCTGATTACCTTCTCCTCTCCCTGCAATTACACTACCTGTGTGTACTGGTAGCTACTCCAAAGTGAAAAACAACTACTGTAGATGCACCCACACTGCCAAAGGTGGTTTATCACTCTGTGTTCAGAACTCATCTTCTGCAGGAGAAAATGCTGCTAATGCAGTGGCAGCCACCTTCACTCTTATGACAGCCAACAGAGAACAGCAGTTCCCAAAATGGTCAGGAAGGATCACAAATGCTGAGAAAATACTCATTTACTTTGCCTGGTGATTTACTGCCACTTATCAATGTCTTGGCTGTGATACTGTCCCTTTTGATTTCTCTCTTAGCTTTTGCTTTCAATTTGCCTTTTAAACTCAGTGGTCAGCTAAACCACCCACACTGATGCCTAGGAATGATACTCAGTTACTTCTCTATGCTATCATACAGAAAGACATGAAAATCTACTGGTTGTGACTGTGCAGCAAATTTAAGCCAAACTTCAATCAAAGTAAAAGCTTGGAGGTCATCTGCCAAAAAAAGTGATGAGAAAACCCTGCCAATGTTTATTCCCTTACAGTAACCCAAGATAAATTTCATTTGATCATCAGTCATCCCCAAATTCAGGATACACCAATGCTTTTCAATTCCTCTCAGGCTTCTCACAGTTCTCTTCAATGGCATAGGACAAGGAGTATCAGCACGTGTCACTCACTCATTGTTTATTTTCCTCTGCCAGCTCACTAGTGCAAACACTCATTGTGAGAGGTTTTGATGTCCCCTTTGGGAGCCCTTCATTGTCCTTCTTTCTCAACAGCAGCCACGCCCAACACCTGAAGGACCTGGGCAGGTCCTGGGATCCCTTAATAGTTGTGGAAAGGGAATTGGTGTGTGCAACCTTTTTCAGGAACAAGCTGAACTAAACAAGGTGAAGTCTGTGTCAAAACTGGGTTCATTTTTATTCTGGTTTTTATATTCTGTAGCATGCCTTAGAATTTATTGGTCATGACTTCCCGAGAAGCTAAGTGTCCTTGCTTCCCCGGGAGAATCTGGTGAATACTCTTTCAGCTGCTTTGCAAACATTGACTAACTAATCCATGCAATACCCCTCGAGATAGGAAAACGAGGCAGAGAGATTATATGACTTGCCCAAAGCCACGGAAGGACTAAGTGTCAGGCATATTATGAACAGGGCATATAGATCAAAGGAAATACAATGAGCACTCAGGAGGTCCTGTCTCCCAGTCTGCTTTTTACAACAGAGAACAACACTACTTTTCTGCTGTATAGCTCTTACAGGATTTTTTTTTAGGAAAGGATCTTGTCAAAAGCTTGAAGGAAATCCAAATAAATCATCTTAATTATACTATATTGGTGTGGATGACTTCTGTTTGTGAAAGAAATGTACGTGCTTGCCGGATTTCAGTGAGAAATGATGTTGTAAGATCACAAAGGCACAATCTATTTCTCAAGTAAAATTAATACAACAACTTTCCTTTACGGTCTTAGCTATACAGCTGCAGAATTTCTTTTTATGTATATGTTTTCAGTCTTCTTAACTAACTTAGTTGCAAAACTTTACTAAGTGAAAGACGTAAGTCGCAAGCTTCCTTTTATCATAGCGCTTCAGGGAATGAGGAACTTACAAATAGATGTGTACCACACACCGCCCTTCTGGATTTTTTGGATACTTAGTACTTCAGGGCTTTGTATATCTCAAGAAAAAATAATTTTAATAGCAACTGTACTCGTTGCCAAACTGAAGTCGATAGAAAAGTTCTTATAGATTTACCCAGGTTTGTATTTCTCATTCCTATCTTGATCTCTAAACGAATTTTACTGTGGGGATCCACAGATCCACAGTGTAAGCTTGTGGAAACAAACATACTGCAATTTCATATTACTTTTAGTACTGGGAAAAATATGTTGTGTTACCTTCTTTTCAGGTTTTAAAAATTACTTGGCTTATGAGAACTTTTTTAGAGGAGTAGTAGTAATAATGAATACTCTTCTGTGTAAATCTGTATGTGTGTATAAACACCTATATATCTACCTGCGAGCAGCAAAGTCAAAGCTATGCAACAACCCCCTCCATTTCCTAGTTTTAAAATTATGAGCTATACTATCAATGCTTTATTCAGACTGGCCTTCTCCAACTGAGTTCTGTAAAAAACTTTTAAAGAAAGATGGGACAATGAGAAATACTGCTGGGCAGACTGTGGAGTGAATTGCAGGAAGAAGCGTAAACACCCTAGTCTTAAATTGCTGCGTTGGATCACAGAGTGTCTGGAGGCTCTCTAGAGGTCCAGGTGCTCATCACCCTGCTCAGCCACTGGGTGTTCCTGGGTGGCTGCAGATGCCAGCCACCCCTGCTCACAATGGGATCACCAGGCATGGCAGGGGTCCTATTTCATGATCACTCTTTGGAGATGATCTCATCTTTTCAAAGGGTGTTTTCTAAATCTGACTTGCTGGATTCTGCAGGGTACTGAAATTTGATTGCTTTTTACTGATTCTTTTTAGCGTGGAAATGCCGATCTGATCCTCCTTAGAGATATTCCCCACAATACCTGAATATTGTGCTCAGTGTTGGGCCCCTCACTACAAGGCACTGAGGTGCTGGAGTGTGTCCAGAGAAGAGCAATGGAGCTGGTGGAGAGTTTAGAGCACCACTCTGATGAGGAACAGCCGAGGGAACTGGGGTGTCTAGAGAAAAGGAGATTCAAAAAGGAAGATCTTATCTCAAGTTGCACCAAGGGAGGATTAGATTGGATACTAGGAAAAATTTCTTCACCATAAGGGTTGCCAAACACTGGAACAGGTGTGCAGGGAAGCAGTTGAGTCACCATCCCTGGAGGTAAATTTAAGAGATGTGTAAATGTTGCACTTACTGTTTAGCGGTGGACTTAGATAATTTGTTGGACTCAATGATCTTAAAGGTCTTTTCCAACCAAAATAATTCTATTCCATGATTCTAAAATAGCAAGAAGTTCATTCACTGGTTTTAAGAGTTGCATTTTGTCCTTCAGCCCTGTTTATTCTCTTGCACTCTTTGCACAAGTGCAATGATACTTAGCACATGTTTAAATGCTTTGATGAACTGGGGCCTAAACCCTCCATATTGCACGGATTATTACACTGATTAAGGTGGCAATTCAAATTTGCTGCTTGGAAAAATTAGTTATTTTTGACAACATTGTTAGAACGGACATTCATTTGAGCATACTTAGTACCGTATGACTCGACAGAAATGCATCTTTTGTTCCTCCAGCAGAAAGTGAAAATAAACAGGACCAAAAGGGAAAACCCTTGCTTGTGGGGATGCTGGCGCTTCCAGAATGTCTGGGTCATGATATTTCATAAAAATGCTGCTCCCAGCCAGTCCTACAAAATAAGCTGGCAGTAGGTAAAACAGTTGTTGTCCTTGCTGTGCTGAATTCTGCAGGTAATTCTGTGCCTGGCTGCCTTTGCCTGTATGGAAAACATTCCTTCTCATGTCACTTGCTACATCATTTGAGCATAATGTTTGTAACACACCTAGGTTCATACATCTCTTAGCCATGATGTTTAAATAAACACAGTCTCTACCTGTTCAGGGATTTTGTTTTGTTGGTTTGGTTTTTCGGGAGTTTATTTTGGGTTTTTTTTCAGTTTCTCAATGCCTGGTTATTCCCTGTGCATTCACAGGGGTAAATGCCCAAACCCTACAGTTGTATTTATCTTTGGTTTGCTGAGCTTCATTTCAGATTTGAGAGGACTCCAAAAGGTAGGTGATGTTGTGCCACCCCAGGCACATTTTGGCAGGTGCTGGCACAATTTCCAGGACTCCTGGGGACTGCAGTTCCCCTGCAGACATGGGCGGGCCTTTCCATTGTTTCTGCCTCAGTGGATTGAGAGTTTAGCGGGCTCATCTTGCTTCCTAATAATGCATTTCTTTGCTTTTCTGCTGTGCTTCCTAGCTGGAGAGTGGTTGTCACTATTAACTATTTATCCTGAGTGGCAGACATTGCCTCCTCCTTAGGTTTGCTTTCTTAACTCCTGCTTACAAATGACATGAACTGAAAATACCTGAAAGGTGGGCAAACACTTCTGAACTGTGTGGATACAGAGTAAGATGGGTAGGTGTAAGAAGGAAAACTGTGCTCTTCTTGTATGAATTTGATCAATTTGCCATTTGATTTGTTATTCTGACACCAAAGCCTTTAAGGGAGAAAAGGGGTCTCATCTAATTACACCCAGCTGACTCCAGCAGTGATTTGTTTACTAAGTTGGCAATACCTCTAATTTTGGGTGACACCTCCCTTGTAAATGAAATTAATACACCCACTGTGAATGTGTAAGTGTTGCTTCATCCCTCACTGTCACAACTGCAGTGATGACATCTTCCAGGAATCAACAAAATCATCTAGGGCTTCCCATGAAGATTCACATGGCAGGGAGCTAATGCAGGAAAGGGACAGCAGCACCCGTTGAACTTCAGGCCAGTGTGTGTCCACAGACATTTTGCATTCATGGAAATGTGTAAATAGTGGTTAGGTGATCTTATATTTTAGGATGAAAAAAACAAAAGTAAACTCAGCTACCTGGTAAGTGCTTCAGGGTAATGGCAAATGCAGGATGTTCCTGCAGGAGGGAACAGCCTCATGCCTGGTTCGTGTCAATGACAGCGCAAGGTTATCAGCACCATCAGCTCTATCACTAAGCACCATCAAGCCAATAAAAGAAGGATTTCTTCTCCTGGTCTAAGAAAACAGCTCAGTGTATCTCTGTCGGATGCCTGACACTTTCGATTGCCTGTTTGTCCCATTGTTACTGATATTAAGATACAAATACTAGTTCCTAATTGAGAGTGATTGTGTGAAAAGACAATGAGAAAATTACTATCTCTTAGTTATCTCACTGACCAGGAACTACAGCACCAGAAATGCAGATTTGTGGCTTTCTTCAGAACAGAGGGGCAAGAGAAACCAGATTGAAAGTGAAGTCTTGTAAACACAATAAAAAATGCAGTAAATATAAGCACTGGTTTTAGTTGAGCTGAGAACTTTGTTCCAAAGTGAGTTAGCTCACAAGAAATTAAATCAAAAGTGTTATGAACCTCAGAAGGCATCAGCACCCTATGTAAATTAATCATTTGTCATGGAGCCTGCTTTTACTTTTATTTTTGGCATCCTAATAAGTAAAATCAATTTAACATTATTTACACAGGCACGCTGTAAATGAAAGAGTCTGATTTATTTAATCTGAAGATCTGGTCCATTAGTATTTACGTTAAAAGACTCTATGTGGAAAGAATCCTCACAATTCTTGTCATTTCCCCAAATGAACCTAAATAATGAAGTGTGTGTGTGTGAAAAGAAGTACAGAAGAAAGGAAGAATGAGTATGTTGATAATTAGTCTTGTCCCCTTCTCTCCAGACAGACTATCCTTAACATCCTTTTTTTAGAAGATGTAATATTAAAATCTTCCAAAGCAGCCTGCTCTAATTATCCAGTGGAATTTACTGTACAGAAACTGTGTAGTTTTATAGTGGAATCTACAGTGTGATCATAAACCAGCCTTGCCGTGTCCTAAATTTTACAACACAAAGATTGCTTGAAGGAATAACCCCTTTTGTTTGGCACATTGGAGCCCAGATTGCCATGACCATGGCTCATGTTTTGTTCATGTGTATACATATGTATATATTTTCACTTTCCACTTCTCTTCATTTCTCTTGGAGCGCTGAGGCTTGTGTATTCAGTAGTTTCAAATTTCTGCAGTAGGGGAGCCAAGGAGTTTGCTTTTTATTTTTTTCCCCCCGTTTGTTCCCTGAACTCTTCTTGCAGTTTAACAAGTCAAATACAAAACACAGGGGGAATAAACATCCACATGATGGTACCATGCGTGATATGGCATCATTGATTGGATATACTGCATTGGAATGTCACACAAAAGAGCCTGTAATGAAAAAAAAGCAGTTGCCTGAAGCTTTGAGCTTTCAAATTAGGCTAAAGAGGTTCCCCTGATAACCAGCAGTGTTGAAGTTTTCAGTATTATTTAGCTGCCCTGGTATCAGTAACAGTTTTCAGTTAGAAGAACCCGGAGACCCAATGCACTGATAAGGTAACCCACCTGCCCTCTCAATACTTTGGGATCAAAAAGCCTATCTAAAAATCTCCAGTTTACCAAGCATAACTGGGAGCAAATGCAACTCTCCCTTCTTCAACACTATCTCTGTCTGTGCAGCCTATTTTGCATCAAAAGATCCATTTGAAAGTAGAGATCCCTTAGAGCTAAATATTCTAAACTGACAGAAGAATTTCTAGTGGCACACCAGCCTAGAGCCATATTTTTATGAGGACATCACTTTCTATTTCTAAGCTTCAGTATGCACTCATGCTTCCTCATTGCCAGGAGCCATGCCACATCAAGTTGCCTCCTTTGCCTCCTTCCAGTTTTTTTTTTTTTTTTTTTTTAAATGGAGTCCAGTTTTCTGCCTAATTTATGGCTATCTCCTTGACAAATTGTCAGACACCTATGTCACTAGGACAGAGGTGTCCTAGTGTGGCACAAGCCAGAAAGGACACTGTAGGTATCATTAAAAAATTTATATGGGACAACTATTTGTAAGTCTGATTAGTCTTAAAGGTTGGGAGAGATTTAAAAACACCCCAAAACCCAGACACGATATGCAGTAGTTGGTTCTTAAGTATCAGATAGGAACTTACAAAAGACAAGAGCTTTAAATTCATGGGTCTGACCCTGCATTGCTTGGCACCTCACAGTGTTGCAGTGAAGGGAAGCTGTGCTGGACCCTTGGCACCAGGAATGCTTAGCAGAGCTGCCCATGGGTTACAGTCACCTTGGGGCGAGGTTCTGGACTCCTTTATGTCTTATTCAGCACTGAGCAGGCTGCTTGCACTCAAATAAACTGCCATGGCTTCAGTGTCTGGCTAGAGCTTGGCGAGTCACACTGCTGGGTTTTAAGAAATAATTATGGGCCTTCTTCAATTTCATGTCATGGGAAAGCACTGCTTTACAGTAATGAAGCTAATTTTTTTCCCCAGTGAAAAGGCATAGGGTTGAGCTGCTCCCTTGCAGTGTCAGGGAGTTTAACATTCGCTAAAATATTCTCAAGGACTAGCACAGGATTTCAGTCTTAAAAATTCCACATCCATCAAAGAAGGTAGGAATTTTTATGTTAAAAGAAGAAAGATGTGCTGTTATAAGTCAGCAACTTAAAATGCCTTTATCTATACAGCCTGCAAGACATCTGCAGAACATTCAGCAATTAAATATGCCCCCAGCTGAACAATAATGTTGCTGCTTGGTCTGCATATAAATTAAGAAAGAGTTAAGGGTGTATGTTCAAGATGGGCTCTGTTGTTGTCAATATCCTGTGCAATAAGCTGCCCTTGAAATCACCCTGGAGTCTGCAAAGGGCACTTGTAAAGGTCCCAGCCACACATCTCTTCCCCTCTCACCCCAATTAAAGAGAGTGCAGATCCTTGAAAGATGGATAAGTAGTAATCATTCATCATTTTCGATAGCTTAGGTTTCCTCTCAGCCTCCCAGAATATGCTGGTTTGGGAGGGACAGAGGAAGAAGAAGAAGAAAAAGATGTAATTTATCCAGGTCCCTGCTTCATGTGAGTACCAAGACAGGCTGGAAGTGGCTGGTGAAGCTCCCCTCCCACTACAGTACCACGGTGTTCCCAGAGGTGCCACCATACCTGGAAGTTGGTTTTTAGGCTGCTGAACTCTGCAGCTTTCCCTGCTTGGCAATTTTGACTGGAGGGCCAACAGTCTATGTTTACTGCCCGTAGCAAATGTCCAGCTGTGGTTTGGAGCTCCCAGGTGTGTGTATGTCTCTGGGTGTATGTATGCTGGAGGGGCTGGAAAAAAACAGCTAGAGAGGCCCTGTTTTTCTTCCACTGCATCATTTCTGAGGGTGACTAGAGGGTGTTGGCACACCTGGCTACCCATCAAGACTTTACTAGGAATATATCTTTTCTCTAGTGCCTTCTGTGTAAGGATGCCAAAGTATTTTAAAGATGTTAAGGTTCTTCTTGAAGCTGCTGTATTGTTCTAGTGAGGCAGACACCCTGGGAAGGAGTGTCTATGAGTGGCTATGGGTGCCCACTCACATCTGGAACAGCAACAGCTGCCGTTGCTCAAGGGACAGCAACCCTTGCTCTGGTCACTGGCCCATCTCCTCTGCCAGAAGTCACCACTTGCAGGAGCAGAGGTAGTGAGACAGACACCTGTGCATGTGTCTGTGGCTCCTGTGGGTGCTGCAGCAACAGTTCACTTCCATCCTGGTCCCCTAGGAAAGCACAGTGAGGTGGATCAGGGAGGGCACTGGCACATGATGCTTTCTGTGACCTCTGTGACTGGCTCAGAGGAGGGACAGGAACGTGCACATCTGCAGCAGCAGGGGTGGGGTTTGCTGGAGCTCATCGTTCAGGACCCCAAGGCATTAACTTCTGCTGTGACTTACACCGTCCTTATGACTGTAGCACCTTTCTGTTTACATTGAATTGCCTTGAAATTAAAACAAAAGATAAAAAAAAAAAAAAATAATTTAGCTTATGCCCATTGGGCCTTATCATCCTGCACAGCAACAGAAGCCACACCTGTATCTGAAAAAGAGAAACACTGGCTCGCTCATCCTGTTAGCAGCTTTGTGTGGATAATCTGGAGAGCACAAGAAAACATACAGCTACATGCCACAGCACCTTGCATGTTAACTGGGCCCAGGCACATGTGGGTTTACAGTAAAAAATCCAGTTGGAGATCTTTCTTCTGGGCAGAGTTTTCCATGTCACATCTCAGCAGGAGAGAGCTGCTTATTCTGTACCTTGATTCTAATTTTAACAATACCTTGCTTTATAAGCACTACAGAATATCTGTTTTCTTTCAGCAATCTTGTAACAACAAACAGGTCATACCTCCCTTTCCTTGTCAGATTTTTTTTCTTGTTTTTCATTCAATTTTGGGTTATTTGAAAAGAAACCCTGAATTTTGCCTGGTAAAAGTATCACTTGATTTGTTAGAGGTGATATAATGGGGTAAAGAGACTTAAAGTGTGCAGGGAAACCAGCATGTCTTGATAACCATATAATCTTCTGGGAGAAAGGTACAGAAATATCCAGAAAAAATAAATATGGTAAGATATGCACAGGGCAACTCCAGACCATTAGCTAGGGACCCATAATGGAAAAGTGCCATCTTTAAAGGCATTTTTGTTTCTACAATTTTTATGACAGTTTTATGACAATTCTGTAACTACTGTAGATCACTGCTTCACAGTGATTCCTTTTTATCTCTTGAGATTTTTCCAAGATGTTAGGATGTAATATATGGAGGGAAGAGCAATCATCACATAGCAAGCTACACATAAAAGAGTCATATAATCAATTGTTCTGATGTCATAAAAGTCACAGTCCACTGATCTGATGTCACTGTGATGGATTGGGAGTTTTAATGCTTCATTTATGGTGTTTAAAAAAAATGTGGGAAGGGATGGTTATGTCAAAACACATGCCATTCTTAATGTGGCATTAACAGAGCTAAATGGGATGCAGTGATATTTATTTATTTGACCACAGAAGTGTGAGCCAAGATCAGTGTTAACAGCATAAATGTGACTACTTCTCTGTGCTTTTAGAAACCAGTGGGCGAGAGCCGGGAGCAATGAATATTTACTCCAGCTGAGGATCTCCTCTAATGTTTTAATTAATAATAAGGGAAGTGAGGGCTCAACCATGACTTTGCCCCAGGTCAGGGGCACATGGCTGTGGTATCCAAAGAGCAGCCTGGGAGGCTGTGGATGGTAGTGTTGCAGTCTGCTGCTGCTTCCCACATGCTTTAGCAAAGGAAATACCCCCAGCTTGCCCTTCCCTTGCTCACAGCAACCAGCATGTGGGGAGAGGAAGAGGAGTAGGGGCTGGAACAGAGGACTGCGAGTATTGCCATGGACAGAACTGAATGGACACGGCAGTCACATGGGGGGTTCTGCTCCCTTCACTGTAGCCCACAGCTGGGGAAAGCTGCCTGAAGGAGAATGGTGGCATGGCCCCTACTTTTTAGGTGAGACAGTGCAAGGTGGGTCATGTGGGGCCATAAGATTCAAGACATCCATAGGTCACATGCTCTTGGGGTTTAGGATTGGAAAACTGTCCTGTTTCAGTGTTTGCCCTCCTGAGGCAATAGGGGCGTGGACTGGTACAATTTTTGTGGTCACTCTGTGGTGAGGAGAGGGAGTATATTACTTTTACGATGGAGGAGCTTGAAGCTGGCATTTCCCATCCTGGCAGTCAGCCACAGCCCCCTATTAAAGCACATCAGGTGGCTGTTTCTGCTCAAACTTTTATTGGGCTGGCCTTGAAAGTGTCACTGACAGGTTTCAGGGTCTGTGTGTGCTGGGGACATGGACAGGTCATGAATCCCAGAAACTGCCCTGGACTCACAGGACTCGGTTTAATTTTGATTTCTGTTAAGAAGCCTTTGTTTGCAGCTGAGAGGACTGCAAAAATGAAGTTACTCCTTATCGAAAACCGCAGCTGTGAAATCACCATAGACATGGGTGTTATGCATAAGAGCACTACTACCTGAGTTTGTGATGGGCACGGGAGCTTTTGCACCTGGCTGGATGTACCTCTGGAAAAAAATAAGTTAATCTTGGGCAACATTCTTGCTCATCCTGACTGCAGTTAAAAGATGACTTTGTGGCATTGCCAGAGAAGCTATCACTCTTCTGCCAGTGCTGTTCTTAGCTCCTTTCTCCCTCCTTTCACCTCCCCTTTCTCCAGTCTCTGCTCTGCTTTCACTCTTTCGCCCATAAAGTCCTTTCAGCCTGAGTGTCCCTCCTGGCTCAGCACAGCTGGAAACAGTGACTTTATAAGCATTTCAAGCAGGGTCTCCAGGGCATATCAGCCCAGCACTGCAGAGGACTTGTGTGCTTACAGGCAGATAACACTGGGTTTCCCTCTGCAGTGGGACAGTGCCCAGTGATGGCCAGAAAGAGAACACAAGAGCTCACTTGCAGAGAGGGATCCTCTGACTTCACTTGGAAACATATTGTGGGTTCTCTGGACAAAAGTGAAAGACTTTATCTTTGTGTTCTTGTGCTTCTGAGGCTAGGGAGCAGGACTTTCACAGTCACCAGGAACCCCTAACAGAGCCACTGCCCTGTGCTGGTCTGCATCTTCCCTCTTATCCAGCTTATTTTCTCCTCCTCAAACACAAAGTTGGCCAAAGGATCCATGGCAGATATCTTTACTAGTGTGTATTTTTTTCACCATAATTTTTGAGGTATTGTACAGTCCCCTTCCTTCATGTTGAAAGCAGAGTAAGAGAACTCCAATTTCATGCCCTCAGGCCTGAATAAAAGAATAAAAACAACACAACATTTGCATCTGTTTAGCAAGCTCTGTTCTAGAAGTCTCCATGCAGGAAAAAAAGTGGGGGGAAAAGCCCCATCATTTCAGATGGCATGGAGCTGTTCAGAAAGCACTGTGGAAAGGAAAGGCACAGAAGAAAATTATTGTCATAAATGGCCTAAGAATTCATGGCCTTATGATTGCAAACACAAAGTCTAAAAAGGTTACATTCTCTTGCTTCTCTGCCTACCCCTGATATCAATGAACATCAGCTAAAGGTGGCTGAAGAACCAATTTCATGCATCTACTGTAGAAGGAAATGAACTGAGCCAAGGGCAAAAATAAAATTATACAAATGTTATTATAGACTAGCCTGCTTCTGTCCTAGTTTAATTCAAATTTCAGTGCTGCAGGCTTTGCTGCTGGCAGTAGCCTTCCTGAATAAATCAACATTTGCTTACATCTAAATTATTAGAGAAACATGTGACTTTGTTTATTGTATAAATTATACGCAAGGTTAAAGCATTAACTGTTCAACGGGCTCTGTGCAGCCACACAATCTCTCCCATCCCCCCCAAACCTTTCTCCCCCAACACTATTTTGAGGACAAGGCATCCGGGGTGGGCTCGGTGGGGGCTGCCTGGCAGGAGTGCAGCTAGAGGCATCATTTTAGGCATTTCCTTTCATTGTGCTGCCCCGGGGGAAATAACTCACTGCCATGCAGAGCATGCAGAGGATGTAAAGCACCTTTGTGCTGACTGGGTAGCTCTTCAGCCCTACTTTGCAGCAGTGTTTATGGGTGCAGGAGGTGATGGGGAGAGGGGTGTTCAGTACCTAGGCAGGTTTGCAGGCAAAAGGAAGGAATCTGCTGCTACCAGCATTGCTGTGATGGGTGGCGGGGTCCCATCTGCCACAGCCTGGCTCCAGAGCAGGTTTCTGGCTGGAACCACAGCAACCCGGGGTCTGGGACCACAGCAGCTCTTGGGGCTCCAGCGAGTTTGTGTGCCACAATCCCCAGACTCCCTGTGGGTTTTCCAAGCTTCATGGTGACAGCTGCTGAAGTTCAGCTGCGAAGGTGCTCATTAGGAAAAATGAACAGCCCTGTTGCCTTCACCACCCATGTCCCAGCCCTGAGGGAGTCAGGGGATGATGGGGCAGCCAGAGACCCATCCCCTGACTACCAGCTCTGTGTCCCTGTAGTGACAAGTGGTGTGGCCCCTCCCAGCTGAATTCCCTTTCCATAGCTGCCTTCCTTACTGCTCTTTACATAAGAGAAGCACTTCGCTTCCCTTGGGAATACAGTCCTGCACAGGAAGGCTCTGCTGCAACAGTCCTGGGCACTGCAGCATTGTCACTTCTAACTGCAGTATCTGGGATAATTGCTGCAAAGTATTGAAGGATCCTCTTTTTGAAACAAAGCGAGCAAAAAACCCAAAGGAGCCCTTCTCCCCCAAAGCCAGTAATGTCTCACAGGCCAGTTGGTATGGTGCTTTTTGTCACAAGTGTATCACCACACAGCAGCTGTGTAAATCTTTTCCACAAAGGTATCAGATGCCACTAGCTCGAGGTCTAGGATATGGAATCCAAATATATGTCTCCTGGGTTTCTGCCCTGAAATACTATCAGGAGGTTTCTGTGGCTATACTGAACAGAATATTTTGTTTACATTTCATTTACACTTACAAATTAATATATACTTTCAGTGCTGTTAAAGGGCCATTGAACAGAGCTGTAGTTTTCTATTCAGCAACAGGATGTAATTTCCCTATCAATAAAATTGTTTGTTTTTCTCTGCACTCGGTTATTATGGAAATTTCACAGTTTCTCAGCTATAGTGGTGTCTAGTGAAATGAGCAGGCCATTTATGTGGAATTTTTTTCAAGTGTCCTTATTCTTTTCTATTTATGCTAATGTTATTTCATGCTAATAGCAGACTATATTTTGCTTTGTTACTATTAAAACCTGGCTGGCTTGAGTAAAAGGAACATTTTTATAATGTTTTCTGGAAATGATCTAACACAGTAAAATCATCTCCATTACAAGTGTGGTTTTAGAGGAAACTCTGTTTCCCTGCGCTTCAATCCAAAAAGTGAGAAATCCTTTAGACATAAATTAATTTCACTGGCTCCTTTTCCTATTTTTGTTCTTTGTAAATGATAACTTACTGTATAATTTAGCTATGCTGCAAGGAGTTCTTCTTCCAAGAGGGATTCGGGAAGCATATATTGTTTATCTCAGCCTGTGAACATGAGGTTTACAAATCCCATTACCAAATAATGGGATTGGAATTCCTATTTCAATTTTTATGCATCCTTTTGAAAAAATGTGACCTCCTTCTCTATCCTGAATAGCTGAGATTGTCCTTCTCCATTAGACAGGGCTCTGTGTCATTATAACCTGTCCTGGCTTCCTTCTTAGATATTGCCAAAAAAATGGTGGGATCCGAAAACATGAGAAATTCACTTTCAGCCTGGAATGGAAGCTAAAGAGAACTCCAGCTCTTTTGCCTGAAATTTATATCAGACTTGTGAGAGAAGACTCACTGAATGAAAAGATTCAAGGCAGAAAATGTAATCAATATTTAGGCATTTCTAATGACAGAGTTACTCTGTCTTCTATAGTGGTTCTGTTCGCACCTGCCTTCAGAGCCTCCTACCCCAGTGGCACTGAAAAAGTGCTGAGGAAAATGAGTTCAGGTACCCCACAGGCATCCCACCAGGGAAAGGTTCCCATGCATCTCATGGCAATTTTGGGGGTGATGTCAAAATGCAAGCTAACTCTTCCCTGGTCTTATGCTGCTGCCTCCGAGCTCTTACACCAGGGATAAAAATCTGGCGCAGCGACATCTTCCCTCGGATGGAAAATTTGCTCATCTGACTGACAAGCCTGAGCACCGAGGTCAGCTGGGAGGCCTGGCTGAACAGAAGGCTGTAATGAAGACATTTTCTCTCTCCTGGCTGACCTCCTACAGCCAACAGATTTGAATAGCCTCTTCTCCAGCTGACAGAATGAAATGCAGGCTAGCAGAGATCAAAAGCACTTACCATTTATCTACCTAGTTATTCATGAAGTCCCCCATCACCATGGTATCTAAAAGCCTCCAGTGAGCTGGGGAGAGTTCCCTGGGGCTGAGAGCCTCCAGTGCTTCCTCACAGCAATCAGAATTGCTTCCTGAGGGTTGGTTTGTTTTTTTCCCTTCTTTCTCCTGCTCATAATTTTTATCCATTACTGCAGATCATCATGGGGATTAAAGGGAAGATTGAATCAACTGGGCAAAGGCTTTGACTGAATTTGCATACACTCTCATCCAGCTCCAGTATTCTAGCTTCTGATCAAAAGATTTATTGTAACAGTAAAAAAGTGGCTGAAGAGAGGAATTAAAGGTTCCCAGCCACAAAGTCCTAGCTGAGAGGAAATAAACAGAGACAACACTACCATTTTAAGACCAAGACTAAGTGTATTTTACACACTGAAAAAACAAGCAAATGCATGGCTGAAATATTTTTACAAAAAGGTACAGAATTTTCTGGTGGGAGTTTTCTCCTTACAATTACACAGTACTTTGACAGTTGGTCATGCAAAGCAAATAGCTCAATGCTGTTAAAGAGAAAAAAAGAACAAGTATGAAAACAAAAAAGAGCATTTATTTGAAAACATTTCTATAATTTTTAAACTCATCTCATAATTTCTCAAAATCTAATCAGCGATTACGGAAATTTACCTCTGACCATTACTAAAATTCCATGGCACAGATTTTTCCAAGCAAAGACTCCACCTTTACACAACAGCGAATATATCTTTGCTATCTGATATCAAAAGCCAAACTACAATCAGGTTTGACTATTGACTTTCATCTGTAACCTGTTTTTCTTTCTCTAGCCTTCCAGTCTACACTAAAAACTAACCCCAGGACTGCAAAATGGTTGTCAGGACAAACTGATAAACAGCCTACTCTGCCTTGACATTGGTGGTAGCCATTGCTTTTAGGATTGAAAGCAAATTTTAAAATTGATCATTGCTCTGCTTCCTACTTGTCAGCCTCTTTTGACATCACTCTTGCACTTTGTCATTGCTGCTACAAGACCAAATCCTTCATTTTTTTGAGAGGTGCTGGGATGCTTCGGTGACAAATATCCTGGAGTTCCTATTAACAAAATGATGAAAAAATTTAGTCATGGGATGCCAGTGTTTTCTTCTTCATACTAAACAATCAGTGATTTATTAAGAGCTTGTTAATTAGTAATGTGGCAAACTTGATGATTAAAAAGAAACCCAAAGCAACAGAGAGGAGAACTTCTACTGGATTATCTTATGGAAAATGCAATCAGGCTGTAAAAGGAAGCTGAAAATAAAACTAATACCTTCTTCATTGACCTCAGGCAGTTGCAAATGGATAAAACACTCTTCAGTTTGTTCCCAGCAGTTTTGTGCAGTGTTGCTCTATGATAGGACTAGCAAGTATATTCTGCTTGGAGGAGGATTCATCTTGGCTGAGTGTGTGGGAATTTTGAGTTCAAGTGAAGCCTCAGAAGAATCATATCTCAGGTGTCTACGAGTTTATAGACACAGGTTTGTGGAGAAGTGGTTGCTGCCAGAGAAGTACCTACTTACCCCTTTATTTAAACATCTGGATGGCATGAGCTATGGTACAGGTCATTAATGTGACATGGCAGAAAAACCTGCTTTAAAATAAATCTGTCCTTTATTGCCCAGGTGACAGGCATCCCTTTATTGTGTAATTTGGCTCTGTTGGAAACTGCAGTAGCAGAGCTCCATTTTGGTGAACGTGCTTGGGGTTTTTTACAGGATTTGGTTTGTCGTTACAAATATATTAAACTATTTAAGGTTTGCACCAGATTTTACCAGAACAACTGCTGAAAATACAATAGTACAAAACTGTACTACGGTATATACTATATTACAGTAATCTCCCATATTATCACACTGTAGTGTAAAACTATGCTACATCTGTCAAGGAAAAAAGTCTAATGTCTGAGCAAGTATCCTATGCTGGTTTATATGGTAGTCTTTAGTCGCATAACTATTAGTTTACAAAATTCAGTATTTCACAGTGGGACTTCCACTAGCTATTGCTAATTAAACAAATTCTGCCATATGTGCAAAAGTTGTTGGAATGTATTCTGAGCAATAAGTTCTTCTGCCCACATGGGATATAAAAATCGGGCATAGGGCAGTGCAAAAGGTACTAAGCTTCAGTGTCCTCTGTGTATAAACAGTCTTGATTTTTTGGTTAGGAGCATAATGTTCTATCACATGAGAAACCTGGGCTGTGGTGTTAACCTCACCTAGCTCAGAGTTTAGGAGCATTGCAGAGGTGATACTTTCAGCCTTGGAGGGATAATGTATCATACTTGAGCACCTTGTTCACAGCAGTGCTGCAGTCCTGAAATAGGCTATCATCACTTCTTGGAGCTGATGGCTTTCTGCTGCAAGGTAGCAGTGTCATCTAATACTGTGAAGCAAGGGGATGAGGGTGTGGAAGGACAGAATTTAATGAGGAACAATACTTTGCAGCAGTGCTTTAAATGCCTCGGGCTTGGTGTCCTAGCCAGCTCTGGATAAGTGAGGAAAGGCACAAGTAGCTTGGACTTTCACATAAAAAAAAAAAATGAAAAGAAATTATTTAGCTTACAATTATGCAGGGATCATTCAGGGAGCTTTAATTTTTCAGGGAGTGTCTGATGGTTTCAATGCTATGCAATTACACACAGCCAGACCTAAAGCAGGTTTTTGCTTCAGCTGGCACATGAACCTAAACCCTGCCCTGCCCAGGACAGATGAGACCAAGTGACAGTGCCATGAGACATGTGCAATTAAGTTTTTAGTTCTCTGCTCTCCTCTGTCTGAGGGAATTCAACCTCCTCTCTCATTCCCAGCTGGAGGAAGCCCAAAGGATAAGGGTTTTTGAATTTCCCTCCTCACTTGATGAGTCCTTCATACAAGGTCAGTTCCAGCTGTTGAAAGGACCAGATCCTTTTCTGACAACTGTTAGAAAAAAGGAATCCCATGACCCACTTGGAACATGATTCTAGGCAGTGAACCCTACATAAATATTACTTGTGTCTTAAAGGAGATTAGTACTTCAGCCCCTGAAACAGAGAAAACTGAAGATAATACACACATTTTCCCACAGTTTCATGTCGTGTTACATCGATGTTTTGTTATGCATTATGATGATCTATCTTTTGTCAAGCATTGTGTAGTGTCCTTTGGCAGAATCTTCTGTAGTGACCAGACACTCAAAAGTTAACCAATAGCAAAAGGCATGACCTGGCCCAAAGAAATTCTAGGTAATTTTTGTGCCTTTAAGATGTGAACTTTGAAGCAGTCCGTAAGTCTGTGCTAAGAAACTGGTTGAACGTTGGCAGAGAACTCTGGTACCTGTGTGTCAGTACTGTGAGCTCAGGCATGACACTGCAGTAACACTAACATGGCTTTCAGGCAAGTGACTTCCAGTAGGGAAGCATGCCTGGCCCACTGGTGACTCTGTCATTTCAGTGGGGGATTCAGGTGATCAGTCTTAGCTGGCAAAAATGACAAAATCTGAATCTCAAACATTCTGACTATGAAAGCAAATGGTTGCATGGCTTTTAAGACTGTCTGCATTAAGGGCTTGGCATCCCTTTTCCAGAGCCATAAAAGTAAAACCACAGAAGTGAATGCCAAATCTAGACATCTCCATTCTTCTTGTAGCTACAGAGTTTCTGAGATGTCCACAGGAAGGACAGAATATATGCGCAAGCATAGTCTTGTGCCTGCTGCTGGTGCTGCAGAGTGAAGCTCTAGGTGTGTGTTCTTCATGCATTCAACAGCCCTGGATGAAGGTGTTCCTGTCCTAGTTGCTGAAAGTTATTATTCCTGCCAGAAGATGATTCAGTGAGAGTTCCTGAGCAAGGCAGCTGTGTGAGGTTGCACAGATGAGGAAGGCCATTTTTCTAACTGTCTGGCTTGAAGCAGATAAAGAAGGGCTTGCGTGCCCCTTTCTTGGCAGAGTTGAGGTGACAACACTTTCTGGTAGAGGCATGGTAACCCCGAATTAGGAATGATAGTCTTTGACAGGCACAGCTGTTTGTAGAATCCATGACCTAGTATGAAAACTTCAAGTGTCACTTGAAAATTAGCTAGACAATGGCAAACAAGATTTACATATGGTGAAAATCTGGCACTAGAGGCGTTAGAGGGCTTGGCACACAGTACTCAGGCAGCCTCAGGGTTGCAGGACTTCTGGCTCACATCTTTTTCCTCCAGTGTCTCCCCACTTCTGCCTTCCAGTGTCCCCCAGTGGCAGGGTCAGATGGAGGGGTGATCCAAGGGATGCCCTCCCCATGATGTCATCCAGTTTGATCTGTCCAGCAGCAGAGCTCCACAGCTCTGATACCAAAGAAAGCACACACACAGCCTGCAGTTCTGGCTGCCTGCAAAAGCAGGTGCTGGCCTTCAGCCCTGGCAGCTGGAATGCAGAAGTGCAAAGCAAAAGGAACAAAAACACTGCTTCCTTTCTCTCCTCTTTATCTATGCACTCAGCTAGTTAAGATGGTTCAGGATGCTGTCTGTTCTGTGGGCAGCCTGTCATCCTCAAGCTGCTGTAACCTTGATTAAATCCAAGTACTTTAATTAGAAGAGAGCTGTAGCTCTGCATGGTCGTCCCCCACTCTGCAAACAGCAGTAGGGAAGTACAATTACACATAGTGACAGATGGAGAGCACTAACGTAGGTGTTAAAGCCCTGTGCAGCTCACAGCCCAACAGGGCTGGCTCAGCCCCATGGCTCTTCAAGGCAAGTGAGCTGGAGACTTGGAAGTTGACAGAGTGCATGTGTCTTTCATAGTAGGACTTAAAAATTGAAGGCACAACACCTTTCATTTGCATAGAGGCTTGCTGAGGAAAGCTTAGCAGTAACTTTTCCATTCCCTCCTGGCCATTCTTCCCAGAGATGCGTCCTGGTTTTGTCATATTTTGGGAAATTATGCAAAAGAGGTTTTGGTAAGAGCCTGCTGCAGGTAGGTAAACAAAATAAAATGAAAGATGGTTTTAGCATTGAATTTTTCATCTGATTGTACTAAAATCACTTATAAGAGCTGCAGGGTTGATCTTCAGCTCTCCTCTTTTATAGTATCTTCATTCTGAGTGGATCCTTCACCCTTGGCAAGTCTGAGATCCTTGAACTTGAAAAGGACAGAAAGAGGGAGGGAGAGAAAAATTAAACTCAGAGATATTTTTTTAATCTCTTGATCAGTGTTGTTCAAAGAGTGGCATGCACAGGAGTTTCCACTGCACTGGTCACAGTTAATGAGGCTGCAAGGGACTTTTTCTCAGCAGGTGACAAGTTCCCTTTTGAGTGCTCAGAGTAACATCACAAGTACTTCTTGGAAGCTGGGCTCAGCAGCACTCCAGGATGGCAGCTATGGCACATAGTCCAGTGACTTTCTTCTTGTCAATTAAAGGGCTAATGAAGTAAGTCACACTGTAGCTGAACGAGCTGGGTTTTTCTCTAGGATCTTTTGCGTCCCCACAAGGAGAATGGGGAGAAGGGTGAGGTCTTTCAGCCTCAGAATGGTACAAAGAGTCTTACTGGTGCAAGTATAGCTGTGGAAAATAGAGGATTTTTGTTTAGCGTGCCTATGTTTCGCACACAGCCAGGGGAGTCCTGATGAAGCAGTCACACTTTGGAGAAAGGGAGGAAAAAACATTGTTTATTCGGTAGGGAAATTATAGAGACATAGCCAAACATTGCTCATGCTTCTCAAAAGTGCACCACTGCTCAAAAGGCAACATCTGAGGTCATCTATTAATAGGATTTATGCTACTGGGCAAGCTATCTGAAGAATACAATAGAAATTAGTTCCAGAGCACCTTTGCTTCCTGATAATTTTGCAATCCAGACAACAAACAAAAAAGTCAAGATTGCTATCTACATTTCTTTGAACACATAAACTTCCATCTCAAATTTGGCCAAGGGTAAGCAAATGCCATCCAACTGCACTTTTTTCTCTCAGTCTGCTTAAAAATCAGCACTAAGAATTCCTCCTTGACTTTAATAAGGGTAGAGGGGAAGGGGTAGAGGAAGAAGGAAGCAGTTTTCCAGCTACTTCAGCCAAACAGTTGGCTGCTCACAGGGTTGTGAGGTATAGGTAGAAAAAGCTGTGGTGATACAGTTCCTGGGATGCAACTCACTGACTCATTTCAGGAATTGCCTTTGTTGGCTGGAATGCTGCAGCTCCCACACCGGGAGCTGGAGTCAGGACATTCCTACTTGCTGCCCCTGACCTTTTCACTCCCTACAGAAAAATGCTTCCATATAGACTTTTGCTGCAGTTAAAAGTCTGCCAGGAACATCTCTGCTTCGTAATTTCCCCCCGTTTAAGTGCATGAATTCTGGATTTCTCCTCGACTGCCCCAGTGTATGCTGCAGGGGAGGGGAGGCCATGGAGAGACAGAGACAGCCCTGCTGACTGAGCCCTGGGGATATGTCTGCTCGGCCTCCAGCAGGCAGATATGGGCTTGCTTCAACCAAAAGCTGCACACAAGGGTTACCTCGCTGCCTGTCTTGTCTGCCTCCAGCTATGTGTCTTTATCTAAAGAACACAAGGCTTGAACCCAGGCCTTGAACCCTTGATCGACCCAAGATTTGATACCTCCAGCAGATCAATCCGCTCTTGGTGGTACGGCTGTGTAAGGAGAACTCATCACTGACACCGTATGAGCGAGCAGAAATTCTGAGAAGGAATTTGGGGCTCGTTTTTTCCACCTAGATGAAAGGAATTGGTGTGTTAGCAGACGGAACAACTTCTGGTCCTGCTATAGATGTGTTATTTTTGCCAAAGGACAGAGAAGGTTCCTAGATCAGAGGCAGCCTGAAGGCTACGATCCAGGAGAAGATGAAGGCGAAGCACAACTTGAAATAAAAATTGCAGGTCATGTCACTCCAAAAAAAGCTGTACTGCAGACATCACAATAGAGGAGGGTATAAACACAGAAATTCAATGGGTTTTGAACAACAGGGGAAAGAAAACTAGAGAACATTAATGATGATACTCTTCAACATTTTCTTCAGGCTCTGGAATTGCAACATCACTGTTGGCAAAATTTGCAGACAACTGTAAGTGATCAACAGAAATGGGGACCATTGCACAGTGATTAAATACATTGGAAGAATAGGACCATTTTAAAAAAAGCATTTCCATGCTAAAAATGCAAGCTGAGGGAGGTGGTCTGTGGGGTACAGCAGAGGAGGGAGAGAATGCTCAGAAAAGGAGATGAAAATGAACATCTTGTGGTAGCCAGTAGGTCTACAAAGAGAAGGAATAGTCTTTTGTGAATGCCTTATAAGACCAGTACTGGTGTGCTACCTGCAGACCTTGTGCTCACATGGTAAAGGGAAGGTGGGAAGAAAAGAGCAGTGAAGAGAGTCACAGTGATAGTTGTGCTGTGGTGTATGAGTGCAAGACGGAAAAAATTACTGGCTACTGAAGGGCTCTAAATTCGAGTGGATGGCTGGAAGTTGAAACCACAGAAATTTATACAGGAAGTAAAGTGCAGTTCTCAATACAAAGGGGTGAGTAAATGTGAAGTAAAGGGGCCAGGGAATTGATGGGGTTTTGTTTCTCAGTTTCTATAAATCAACATAAATCAGGGAATAAATTGCTTGAACAAATATATTTTTTTTTCTTAAGTTTGATGAATCTTTTGTCCTAGATGAGTCACCACAGCTTGTGAGCATAAGGGAATGTGCTGGTTTGTGCTTGCTTGGAAAGGCAATGTTCAGGGTCTGTTTTGCCCCTAGTAGACTCACACAGACATTTTGATTTTGTAATGGGGAAAAAGGATATAGGATAGTTAAAGCATACAGGATATAACATGATCAAAGCCCAAGCGTCACAAGAATAGCAGTAATTAGAATATTCTGATCTGAGTGTAACAGCAATGGCAGATTTTTCATTCCAAAGGTAATGCTGCTGAAACTTTTAATGCTTGCACGTTTCCCTTCAGTTCTACTAAATGTGGGGCACTGAAATCTTTCTGTTTGAGGAAAGGATCACTTGCAATTGCAGGGACATAATCTCTGCTTCACCAATTTCGTTATGCTCATTTGAGATGGTGTGGTTTCTAGCACAGGTTTCCTGTGCCAATTCTGCCCAAGTCTGTTGTGATTTTTGATGCTGAAGAAATAACACTGCAAATGATCTTGAAGGTCACATGAAGGCAGGAGAACTGCAGAACAGCATGGCTGTGGACAGAGACACCTAGAGAGCTGCAAAATTACAGCTCGAGAATCTTTTCTCTCAAGCCTGAATCCTTCTTGCTTCCCAGGCTGATAAGCTGATGTTAGCTGCAGACAGAAAGGAAATTTCCCAAAGTGATAAATGGTCAAAAACAACTTAGAATCTGGTGAAAAACAGAGTGCTAGTCATAATAAAGATTAACACCTGTTGTTTTTCCCATGGGATACATCCTGAAGCCTGGTCTCCTGGATGTTTGCCCCAATTAGCCAATGAGCTACTGTCCTGTTCTAGTCTCTCGTAACATGCTTTAAATACAAGCTCTCTGCTCAATAAATTTGGCCTTTTTTCCCTAAAAAGGTCCATATGTGTTGTTACTCTTTTTCCCTCTCTCTAGTACCGCAACCACACATGGCTTTGCACCCAGCTGCAAGCTGATTGGGAAGAAAATGATTGCAACTGGAAAACCCAGGTCCTGCTAGCCTAAACCTCATGGGAACAAATGTCTTTCTTCATCTAAAGTGTTAGCATTTCTTACTGGAACTGTGCAAAGAAAAGAAATTAACCCCCCTTGTGGGATGTGATGTTCCATTAGCCGATATTACCATCTTTGTTTATCCAGTCCTACACCACAAACCCTGAACATGTGCTACATGTCCTTAGGCACCCATTGGTTAATTTACTTGTGCAGAGTAAGGCAACAAAATTATAATAATAAATTACAAAACATAGTACAACTGGAACAAAGATGCTCTACAAAAATTCTTCCTGCTTTTTTCCCTTGGTATTTCTTCTCAGCCAGAGATATAACTTAAAACTTCAGGTCAAAGTATGGTCTGTCACATTAATAAATCTTATGAGAAAAACTAAATAATTCATTAAAACAAATTAACACATTAATAAGAACAGAAATTAGTTAAAATACAATAAAATATTATTAATACATCTCAGCCCATATCCAGATCCTGTTTAAAGTGAATTTATGCACAATTAATGGGAAACTGAGCTCAAGTTTTTGTATGATTATGTATAGGGCAGATCATGCAATATCATATAATCTGCAAGGTATTTAATCTCTTTAGCACTTCTGAAATGAAACTAAATGTAATCTGGACTTCAGAGTCCTCAGCTACTGCAGTGATGGGAATTTTAGGAGTAAAGGAAATTGATAGTCAAAAAATAGCATATATTTTTGTGAGACTACACTCAATAACCTCCCATTGCAATTCCTTATCTTCATAATCTTTCAGTTTAAATAGAAATATTTGAGTTTTTCAGTTTAAATATAAATATTTGGGTTGGAATAAACCCATCTGAATTCTGGATAAAATAATGACAATTTTAATTGTCACACATTTGTTTTGAATGTGTTGTTAGATCTATTATAACTGCAGCATTGATTCAGGACATTTTCCTCTTTTTGTAATGGGATTTCTGTAGCTGCAAAAAAAAATATGAACAAAGGAGATTGTTATGGAAGAAAAAGCTAAAGGCATTTTGGAGGCCAGGAAAATGAACTACAGCATAACCCTTCTGAGCTTTTTGGGTGAGGACAGATTTTGAAGTCCTTCTGGGTGAATCCATTTATGTGCTATCCAGGAAATGATGATTTCACTGGGACTTTCCAGATTTGGCATTGAAAAGCAGGTCTCATCACTCTGAAATTTTTGCACAGCAACGATTTGACATCTTGAAGTAAATACTGCGGGGTTTGTGACTTCAGTTTATCATGTGTTTTGCATCCTTGTCACATAGGTAAATGATCTAAGAACTCAGAGAAATGCCTTATTTGAATAGACATCAAATACCAGGTGTAAAGCAAAGTTTTGTCAGTGAGAAAACTGTCACATTTGTCTCTGAAAGTATTTACAGTCCATGCTCTTGAGCTAGGAGTCCATGAGATAAGTCTTGCTCTTCTCAGGGCCAAGGCTGGGCTTTTCTATCTCACCAGTGCTGTGCTCCCCGAGGACTTTGGTAAGAGATAGTACTTGGATTTTCTTTTTGCTTCAGTGGATGTTCAGTGGAACATAAAAATCAGTGGACATAAAAAGGCTGCAGTGGCAGCAGGGGGAGTTGAGGTCGTTGAGTTTTCACTGCTGCAGAGGAGACCACAACAAGAAGCAAAGCTGAGGTTAAATCTTGATTTCAAAGAAAAAGGAACATTTCCCTCTTCTACTGTAATAAGCAATGAAAGCTGCAAAGGCATACCCTGTCTTGCAATGCAATTTGTTTGCTTTTCCCCTACCCACAAGCATGGCCCTTTCTGGCTGCCTGATGTTAAATATTGGTAGCCCAGCCTGGGAGATGGGATGGCAGACAACTCTGGGCATAACCTCTAAGAGAAACATGTAGGTCATTTGGTGAGTTGTGAGAAACAGGTGGCTCCTGAAAGCAGACATGTAGGGGTAGGAAGAGGCAGACAGGGGCATACAACCATTTGGTCCATGTCACCTACACCTTCTGCACTGGAAATGTAGCATCTCCAGCTGAGTTGAGTATGAGGAAAACCAGGAGCAAGTATTCTAGAGTAATCTCCCAGCTTCCCTTCCTTGTGTCCCCCCTGGTTTTATGAGGTACATTGTAAATCAGTACCAGTAGCTTTGCCATGACAAAGCCCCAGATGCTGCTCTGGGTGAAACTCATCCCTGTAGAGGCTGAAGTCAGAGCGATGTCGTGTGTTTCCAGTGCCTTGTCCACTTGTCACTCAGGAAGGAATTGAGCTGCCTTCTGGATAGGTGCCCACAAAGGATGTGATAACTCTGCTCTGGACGTGCCCTGGTTCTCAGTGTTGACCATGCAGAGGCTGAGATGCCTGAGGAAGTTACTGCCACTTGTCCCCAGCAGCCTGCAGGTTTTTAATACTGCTTCCCACAAAAAGGAAGTCCTTTTCACCAAGGGCTTGCTCCTCAGCATGCATGTTGAGAAGCACTAAATGCAGTAAATGCAATAGTACTTGACTTCCTGTCAAATACTAAGATATGATGGGACTAGCTTGAAACTCTCTTTTTGCCACCTCAGCAGAAAAACAACAGATTCAGCATGGGTCAGAAGACAGGAATACCCCATGCAAACTGAGTCCTGGTCCCATGTAAAAGTGCTTTATATTTTCCCTACTTAACTAAGCCCTATGGAAACTTCCAGGTGCTCCAGACCCATGGAAGGGTCTCCCCTCTGTCTGCAGTTCAGCAGCTTGGGCCAGTAAGGGAAGAAGGAGCCTTCAGAGGTATGGGTCTCCCTGCTGTGGTGCTGCTGGTGGTCAGCTCCATGGCAATTTTGTTTTTTCCTTTTTTTTTTTTTTTTAAACCTTTATCTGGGCTAACCTTCGATCCAGTGGTACAGATGTTCATCAGCCTGCATTCCTTTGAAAATAATGGGCTGTTTCTAGGGCAGTGATTGTCCCCATTAAAAAAAAAAAAAAGAAAAAAGAAAAATAAAAAGAGACAAACCCCCTTATCCTTGAAAATGAAAAAGCCTCTCCTACTCTGTCATCTCTTCTAACACGTTGCACTGAGGGTTAAAGGAGTGTCTCCATCTCCTCCCCAAATGTCTTTATTAATAGCTTTCAAATATTGGCCTCCTTAGGCCATGGACAGATGCAGCTCTGGACATGCTAGAGGCTGCATAGCACTCAAGGAGATAAGACAGTTTAGTTTAACACAGCACGAATGATTCCAGCCTCAAGTCCCAATCAAAGAGATTTACAGCTGTTTTAAAAAGACAGTAACGTTGACTTGACTGGTGAAAGAATGCATGAAACCACTCTCAATAAAAGGTCTGGTTTTAGCAAGTAAATAAATATTAGAAGCAGAATGCACACAACTTGATTGTTATTTCATTAAAAATTAGCATAATAGCCTAATTGTAATACACCACCAATATTTGTGCTTTTGGAATTAACAGTCAATACCCCACAAGACAGACACATCCTTTAGTTAAAACAATTATAAAACAGACATTGAAACAGATCTCCTTTGTCACCATTTAGGAGCAATTTAATGCATTCTGTTCCTAATATTTTACGATGCAGGAATTCTATTCTCTAATTTCCTTTTCAAGCTTCTATCCCAAAGGGGTTTTAATTTGATATTTTCTACTTTAATGTAAGAGACCTTGCTCAGCACCTCCCCGGATCAAGCCCTGGGAGAGGCATTAAAAGATCAGAACGAGCCAGCCATCCCCCTCTGCAGAGGGACAAAGGCGACCCCACACCGTGCGAGGGGTGCCTCCGCACGGATGCTAATGAAGTGACCATCTGCAATCTGCACCAAATAATTACGAGCTGTGTCCCCTGACTGCGCTCGGTGCGCTGGCACAGCCTGGTGGGAGGCGCACCGCGGGCTGCGCGCTGCTGGTGCCCGGGCGCGGGGCCGGCGGGGGCTCGGGGCAGCGGATCATGTTTGTCCCTTCACCACGAGGCACACAACCTGCTGAGCAGACAGGTGCTGGCTGAGCCGATGTCCATGGGCGATGAAGCCTGGTTGTCCTAGTAGCTGACATCTATATCTAGATCTATCTGGATTTTTAAACTGATACAACATGAAGAATGTCACTCTCTGTTACTGTATGTGTGTATCTTATGGATATCCTTTAAGCACAATGCCTTGACCATGTCTGCCCTGCTTTCTTCAGCTGATGGATTTTGCCACTGTAATGGGCTATTGTTTTCCACAGTTTTTTAAATTTATCCTTCAGTTCAAATGCTTCTGGACATAATTACAGTTAGACTCTTTCCCCAGTACTTCAACAACTCTATTGTTTCTCTTTATGCTTTAAAAAACTTTAGACTTCATCTTAATAAAGCTCAGCTATTGAAAGCAAAGTAAATTCTGCCTTAACGTATTCAAAAACTTTAGAAGAAGCCTACAGAGCTAAGCATGCCTAAACCCTATTGATGTCTCAGGGAACCTATTACAATACACATATTATCGCACTGCAGTAAGTTTAGTGCTTCCTTTTTTCTTCCTTTTTCTGCCTCATATCCAGCTGTCTCTCTGTTGGCATTAAAATATTTTGTTGGTTTTGCTTGGTCCAAAGTTTAAGTAAAGTGAGCACAAGCTTTTATAAAATATGTTCCCAAGATTTTCTGTGAAAAACAAGGATGACATAAATTTTTACATCAGTGTACTTTCTTCAGTAGTATTTGAGACCTTGCTACAACAGAACTAGAACCAGATAGAGAAAAAGACAATTAGAAATAAAAGACTTTTTTGCCCATGAGCAGAAAAAAAATCCACTTAATTGAGTCTTCACTGTCTTGCTCACAAGAGGAAACAATTAAACTGTATGGTCAAAGGACTTTCAAGAAAATATTGTGGGTATCACCCAAGGCAAGATTGGCAAGATAACTCTTATCTAGTCTTTGGTCCATTTTAGGTTGGCAGCATCCTGTACCAAAGGCTTTTCTGTTCCAGACCAGAGCTGAAGTCAGAACAGGAAAACAAGAGGATATTTCAGGTTTCAGCCCAATTCTGGTTAGCTGCAGTCCTGCCCTGCTGATTGCCTGTCCTGGAGGTCCAGTTGGGGTTCACTGGTAGGTGCACTGTGACTGTTCCCCACCCTGACCCCTCCTGGAAAAGCCAAGGTGAGCATTTTCTATAAGTGCTGGTGGTGACAGCCTTTGAGCAGCATGGATTTGTGTTGATCACAGCACAGCAGGTGGTGATCACACACCAAGACCTCACTACCTGTATGTTTATGGCTGACATACAGGTAGTGAGGTCTTGGTGTGTGATCACCACCTGCCAGCAGAGGTTCACAGAGGATGGGGTTAATGGGACACCCTCCTCTGTGCCAGCCCCCGGCAGGCACAGAAGTGGTGACAGCCATCCAGCTGTGCAGCTTCCCTTCCTGCCACCCTCAGGTCATGGAGCAGCTGAATCCAGGCCCAAGAATACTGCAGTTTTCTAGCAACATGCCTGCACACGCAAGGAGGGATAACTCCAGGCAAGTGGCCCTGAGAGATTATATCAGGCCCTTGTCTCAAAGCAGCTTTGTCCTGTACATCCTCACACACAATCTGAGATGCTGGGCTTGCCTTTTGTACCACTCCCTAATTCTTCAGAAGTCTTCCCTTGCCCACATATGGTATCTGGCTGACATACAGGGAGTCACAGGAGCAGAAATCGCTGCGGTACGTAGGGCTACTGGCTGATCTGCTGGGATCATACAGACATTGTCACATGCCTTTAAAACTCAAATTTCATCTTCTCCCTCCAGGCTGTTTTCAGCATCCTTGATACCCTTGTAGATAAATGCAGCTGGCAGAGAGACCACCTTTATAAACAATGAATTTTTCATCTCTCTAGTAACCCATCTGACCCTGGGCAGGCTTGTCCACATTTTGTAGATGCTCAGGTAAGGACTAAAACAACAGTGAAGACCTTGCAGCAGCCCTTTGGGTTGGAAAAAGCCAGTTAAATTTGAAGGTAACTTAGGACCCGGGGCACACTCCTTCCTTCTGTTTCTAGGATTGCAGCTGCCTTCCTAGGACTCCCTCCCTCAGGAGCTGCTTTTAGGGCTCTTGAGCTTAGCTGGTGCCAGAGCTGCCTTGCACCTGTGTCACAGCCCAGCCATTACTGAGAACAAAGAGAGAAAGATCATCTTTCCTTCGAAGGAGATTTTAAAGGAAAATGAGTGGTTTTAGCTGGCAGGAGGCAGAACTTACAGATCCACTCCCCTTGCAGGTGTGCAGCTGCCTCCCACCTCCCTCTCTCCCATCATCAAGCAGATGGAGGCAAAGGGACAATCCTGCAATCCAGACAGCTGTGATGAAAAGGCTTTGGGGAGGGTCCAGGACAGAGGTAACAACTTTAAATTGCCCTTTAGACAGAAACTCAGCTACATGTTGTGTTCTCCAGCCCCACCAAATGATCGAATGCCGCTGAAACATCCCTTCTTCTCCACAGCTGTGAGGACTTAAAGAGCACAGCTGTCTGTTTCAAACACTGCCAAGGCCATGGAAGGAACTTGCCATAAGAAAAGTCACCACAGTGAGTGCTTGAGTTAAATACAGAAAGGAGGAATTTGTGACAGGAAGATGCTAGTTTCAGGGCTGGCCAAGATTAAGATCTGGTAAATGCATGCAGACCAAAGTTCCCACTGTGACACACCATGGGAAAGGAAGGAACTGCTTATACTGGTCAAACAAAGATCACCCCATGTCTGACCACCAATGACCATTTGAGCATCCCCAGACTCATTTCTGGTGCCTTTTACCAGAGGACTGCACATGAGACCTTATCACTCTTAACAACAACCTGAAAGGAGGGCATAATCAGGTAGGAGGTGGTCTCCTCTCACAAGTAACAAGTAATTTTTTTTATTTTTGGTTTTGAAGGGGTATGTATCATTATCATTAGTAAAGAAACTATGCTTGAAGAACATCTGCTGCAAAGATTTGCAAGTTCTAATTCAATCTATTTGTATTAGTGGAAATATTTCCTCTCACTTCAGTGTGCCATGGATTATTCTCTTGCTATAATATTTGCCTGATCAAGAGCACTGTGCTTCAGGCATCACTGCAACAAATAATCCTTATATGGCCTTTTAGGAAATGGATTTCTCATACTAGAGCTGGGCTCGACAACTGAAATATTGTGTGGAGGGTTAGTTGGTAATTTAGGCTGCTCATAAATCAGCAGAAAGAAACCTAGCAGCATGTTTACTTCTCTAAAACAGCCTATGATAGGTGGAAGCAAGATGCAGAGAAATGGATCCTACAGATGGGCTGTCTGGCAGCTGGTGGCTGCCCTTGCACGCTTCTTTTTTTTCAGAATGAGGTCTCTTGTAACCTAGAATTTACTAGCACCTCACTATGGAAGTGTTTGCTGTGTTAGACAGCTCTTAACACCTGCAGTGTCAAAATAAAGCCATTATAGATGGGGAATATGCATTCTGCAGTGAAAAAAAACCACTTATGTATAGCTCACTCACTAGTTATTTAGGGCACTTAAAGATGAGAAAGCTCCACAGAGTTAGTTCATTACTTTATAATGAACTGACAAAGTTGTCAGAAGCTCAGTGGCAAGCACACCCAATAAAGAGAAAAAGCTCAGCAGATTGAAAAAGGTTAGTAGCTTTTCTAATATTTTGCTCCAGCTTAACTCATAAATATGCAAACAAATGTTCGGAAATAATTTTGATTGAGGATTTTAAGGATATTGCTAATCTCCTTCATATTAAGACATCCCATAATTGGCTGTACCAATTAGTCAAGGTGAGTGGCTCAGATTTCTTCTACTGACATTCTCCTACTAACATACAGAAAATGAACTGTCTGCTTTGTAGAGTATATTTGTCTAGAAATAGCAAGCTCAATAGCAGGAAAATAAAGTCCAAAATGTAAATCCAATCCTAAAAACACTCCATCCTTCTCTTTAAACCAAAGGTTATGGCATGGTAATGTAAAAGAGCAAGAGCATTTATTCATCTTCAGATGTGGCACCAAGACAGCACCATCCCACATCTGCACAGTCAGCAAAGGATCATTTCAGCCTGAATGAGCCAGCTTAGTATCACTTTTACCACTTGTACTCAATCTTTAGTTTATTTTGTTGTAATGAGAAGGACATTAAAGATGCCAATTGAGCCAAATGTGTGTTTTGAGCATGCAAACATCTGCCTTCATCAGGTGGCTGGTGGCTGCCAGTCATAACTGGTTCAATGCAATGAACTCCAGGTGAATGTTTTCCTTTTCTTAACACACAAGGTCTCTTCATGACGCCAGATGTTGTCAAGGAACATAAATGACATTCTTCTGAAATATCTTCAGTCACTTGAGCTATATGCATGCACTCTTCTATCCAGGGGGAAATACACAACAAACAAAAGTTTATATCTATCTGTATCCCCAGATTTAGCTGCAGGAGTGAGCAGCTTGTCTCCAGGTGTCTGATCTGCTGTTGGTATTCATTGACTTGCCTCTTACTGCTTCCTACAGTTTTATAAACATCCATTTCTCCTTCATCCTCTCTGCTACTGAAATTTTATAAAAGAATATAGAGATAGCCTTGGTGTTTCATGAGCTGTAGTCACCATACAGCGAGCAGGAATTTGTTAGCCAGGTCCAGGATGTTAGTACAACCCAGAGAGTGCCCACACTGAGCAAAAAGAGACAGTGTCAGCTGCGATAACTGAGGTTCAGACTGAGGCTAATCCACTGTGGCTGATAAATACCCACCTTTGTAAAAGCATCCTCCTGTCCTTGGAACATGTGAGCTCCACAGGAACAGATGAGAAAATGGCCTCGATTGCTTTCCACACACAGCTTTGAACAAAAATGATGCAGGCTTGTTCTGATTATATTTGTTAGGCAAAATTAGAAAGCAAAATTCAGAGATGTCATTTATCAAGCACAGGGGATAAACTAGAAGGAACAGTAACAGTAATCTTTCTTTCCTGCGCCAACATTTGCATTTTTTCTCTCCAGCAGATTTTGATAGAAAACATGTCAATGTGATCTGGGAAATGGTCAAATTTTTTGCCAAACTGTGGCTAAACCCAGCACCTTCCATGACAATTTTTTTCCCTGTCTGGCTAACAGTTATTCTGATCAACCCATCCTGTGGTAAGAAATAATTAAACCTGGATGTGCTGTCAGGGATATACAAATTCTTATTTTCCTTCTAGATATTAAGAAGGGATTAACTAGGACTGTTTCAAAAGATATTATTTCTATGTTTACAGAGAAAATAATGTGATGGGTTTTAACCTTTCAGGGTGTTTTTTCCCTTTTTGTTCCTCATCTGCACTCAAAAACAATCATGAGACTGTCCAAGGAGGAAAACCTGAAACGGCCACATGAACACCAAATGATGGTGGTAAAAGGAACAAGAGATTAATAGGAGGGGCTCACCCCTGGTTTATGCCTTCATAGTTTCCTCTAATGAGGTACAATGTTGGGTAACTGGTGTCATGTGTCATGTCATAATACATCATATCCATATCAGGGTCCGTCATGTCACACAGAGTAATAGGAGATGACAGATTCAATGGGACACTATCAGCCTAGAATTTTTTTTTTTTTTAATTTTCATGTATAAAGATTTAAAATATATAAAACATGCTAGTGATAAGCTAAAAAAAATGAGGAGGAGAGAAAGAGGAGGGAGCTGAGAATAGCCTTTACAAGACAGAAAGCAGGCCAGGGCAAAATGTCAGGTCTCAGACACATCACTCAGAAACTCAGGCAAGCTGGATGATCCATGTCATCTCAACCTTCAGGAGTAGCTTAGCAATAACATCTGAGCTGCTCAGAATTTGAAATCTAACTTTTGGGGCTTTACCCACTCTAAATTAGAGTAGGTTCCAGTTAATTCCATTATTTTTTGGTTCAGTCTACACCCTGGGAATTTGGATTCAGGAGTACATACAGGTTCCTAATTTCCTGCAAGTTCTTACCTCAGAGTCTGCCTCTGAACAAAAGGTTTGTGCTTCCCTGTGCCAGAGCTTGACTCAGGAGAAACTGTGGGGCAGGAAGGAATCAGAGCCATCCTTTACACCTACCCAAGGGCCCGGGTAGGCAAAGGGTTGGACCAATGCAGCTGTGGCACGTCCACACCTGGCACTTATTGTGGTTTCTGCAGGTCCTGCATCACTGATTTGCAGCCCCTGTTGCACCAACAGTGCATACACAAACATTATCCACCACTGACTAAGCTGTGACCACACCACACTGCCCTACTTCAACACACTGCAACAGGGAAATCTGGTCAGGCACCCCACTGTGCACTATCCTGCTGCTCCATGCTCCATGACGGTCTGCAGGGAGACAACACAAGCTCAGGACTGAGCTATTTATCTCCCAGCATTCTCTCAGTTTCCTCCCACTGTACATCTACTTGTGAGACAAACAATGTCATTTTCCAGGTGTCAGCATGGCAGAGACAGTGTTGGGTTGTGGTCCTCATGGTGATGAATACAGACAGGCATGGCTTAGCTTAACTTTCCCCAGGCTGCAATTTCATGGCTCAGGACACCTCTGGCAATGCCTGAAATCAAGCATATGTTCGTTTGGCATTTTTTTTCTGGGGAGCCCCAACTTCAGAGCCAAGCCAAGATACTGCTCTCTTGGGGCAGGATGCTCTTGCTGACCTTCAGGGCCACAATGTTTGAGCAACTGGCACAAGCTTCACTTCAAGTGCCAGACACACATGGCCATCCTTTCCTGGAGACTTGATAAATCATCCCCTGAGTAGCTGTTACTTCAGCCTTTCAGAGAGAATTGGTTTGCTCTCTGGGTGGAAACTTCTCACAGATTGTTTGTATAGAAGCAAGGAGTACCGGTGGGAACCTGAGTGACTGAAGGACAGATTAAGGAGTCTAATAATAGCTCTGATGGGTAGCAAGAAGTAGCTGAAATCATTGCATTGATTTTATTTGGTCTGCAGAACTTTGGTAAGCCTAGTAGTGAGAATTTCTGTGTGTCTGAGAAGGGAGGCTGTAGGAGATGCTAAGCAAATAGAAAGGAGACTTCCACAAAAAGGCTACTCTATGCTCAAAGCATACAGGTAGGGATGTGTTGTGCTGCTGTAATACAACTGAGGATGACTGAAAATTATGCACCTTCCTTTGGGTTTGGCTCTAATCTTAAATCTGTTCCATGTGCTCTTTATATGTGAGTTTGTCAGGGCACATATTGCAGTCCATGTAGGGATTTTTGTTTTCTTTGTCACAGATTTTATTGCACTAAAAGCTGGTGTTTTAATGAATGCTTATAAGGGGGAACTGTAATTGTAAAGATGTTTTAAAAGATGTTTTAACTATAAACAAACTAGATGTGTGTTGTATAAATATGAGAAACAAATAAACAGGCAAAGCTGGAAACTATCATCTTTATACTAAAGATTTCAGCATGATTACTTTTATTTTAAGCTACACAATATAGAAAAGCAAACACTTTCAAGGTTAAAATTATGTCTGTGCGTGATGCTCAGGAATACATTCTGTTTCTTAGGATTTGGGGGTAATGGGAGAAAGATATCTCTCCTATTAGAGTAAAATCCCTCTCAACTATACTCAGAATTGTGTATTTTATCTTATTTATTTGTTTTTTGTTACAGTGTGCAGTCGCCAAAAACCTATTCCAGGTCACTGTGGCAAGAAAGGTTCATCCTAATCTCCTGAGGCACCCAATACAGGTGATGGAGTGCAAGGAGTTAGTGAAAAAGAACTTGACTGAGCATGAAGAAGCAACACAGGTTCTGTCTTAACAGAAATTATAGCACAGACAAGAGGGACATTGTCTTTTTCTTCTCATTTTTCCCCACCAGTATGTGCTGTGCGGTAGGGTGGGTGCTAACGCTGATTTAACACCTGTCTCCACCCTCAGCCGGATGAAAGGGGACTCAAGAGATGACATGTCCAAGGAATTCGCCTGTGCATTCCAGGGGCGGCTCCCACAATGGTGGGAGAGGCGCCGAGCCACAGGGCAGGGTGCCTGGGGAGGATAAGGCTCCTGATGTCAGAGCCCCAGGGCTGCAGAAAGCCTTGTTATTTGAGCATCTTTGCCTCAAACGCTCCATTTGCTGCTCCTCTGCATCCAGACCATGTGTGCAGTACGCTCAGGTACTGAGGAGCAGGATGGGTGCTTGTGGACTTATCTGAAGTCCTTTGAAACAGCTTTGGAAAAAAGGGGAGATATCGCTTGGGAATAGTCAGACCTCATGTCACATTACATCAAAGCTGAGGGAACTAGTGAAGCTGTGAGACACAGAAATTATCTTTGTGCTTTTATTTTTCTGTGCCTATTGATACAAGAAAAGTCGTTTCTTTTCAAGCTTTTAATTAATCTGTATGAAGCCACTGTTTTTGCTAGAAGTGAAGTTGGCAAAAAATGTTTGAAAAACAGAACAAGAGCTACACAGCCCAAAATTTATCATCAAATGGTGTATAAGTGTGTATTGTTGCTGACACTGCAAACTCAGCTGTGGTATGATGGTTTAGAGAAGGAATAGATGCAGAGTATGTACTCTCTGCATTTTGAACTACACATACTGAAAGCAGAGCAGTTAGAGAGAGTCTAAATCAACATGGCAGCATGCTGGTTGTTCCCTGGAATAAGGTATTCCTGTCCCCTGCATCTATAATGCATCAATATAATGCTATGAGATCAATAGCTCAGGCCTGTAACTGTAGATCTAGTTAAGGCAGTATTTGTATTAAACACTTTACTGTTATTAAAGTTTACTGTTGCTGCTCTAAACTCCCAGGCAAACTTCTGCAAGTCTGCTATTTATGTCAGCTGAACTCTCCATGACCTGTAGCCTAGTTAACTCCTTTTCATAGTTCCCGTGTCACTGACAAAAAGCTTTCTTGTTCCATGGCATGAATAACCAATTTTGGTATGTATTTTCCCAGTTAATATATTTACTTGCTACTTTAAGGAAAATCAAAAATATTCCTCTTCTATTTTTGTCATGGTACTGTAGTGGTTTTCTTCCCTTCCGCTTATGAAATAGGAGATGGAAATCAGGGAACAGTTCAGGATTTTTGTAGTGAATAAATGGGGTACATATTTTGGTAAATAATCCTTTTGCTGAGTGATCTTGGCCATTTTTCAACTGGTGGGACACTTGTATTGAAGCAAAGATGTGATTGTGATAACTGCTTTGCTCATTAGCAGTGAACATTTGTGTTTAATAAACTGAGTGAGCTGAGCCTGTTTGCTCTATATTCCTTCTATTTACAAATGATTTTTTTAGTCAACAAAATATATAATAGGACACAGTCCCCTGGAAAGCTTGAGCTTATTTGGGTTTCAGGTAATGTCTCTGTCCATGACTTCAGATGTTGATGGGGAATTTCTGGCTTCTGTTGAGCCAATAAAGTCAACAAAATCTTGGGATTACTGTTTGCAGGAATTGGTTTCACCAAGGCTTTAGCAGCTCATTCATCTCATGAGGGTATCCCCGGCACAATAAAGCTACAAATGTCATGTCAGTGTGCCATAAGTACTGAATGAAGCATTGCATACAGAGGTGGGAAGCCAGAGCTGGCTTAGAAAGGAACCCCTTCACAGGTGTTCTGTGGAGGACAGCTCATAATTCTGAAGGAACCACATCAACTTTAGAAACCCAGACCTCTGACATAAAAGATTTCCTGATCCTCAGGTGCCTCAACAGAGCAACTGTAATACTCAGGGTTTCATATAAGGAACAAGACCTATTCATCTGTTGCAGCTTTTTGGAAGATACAGTACACTGAAAAGATCTACAATTGTAAGTTCTTTTCATGTGCTCATCCTCCGTAAAATCAGGTGGGACCCACTTCTATGGGCCTACACTTCTATGGGACCCCTTGTTTGGACAGGTAAGGTTCCCAGTTTCAGTCTTGAGAGGAAATATACTCCTTTCAGAGTATTGAATTCCTGACACTTTTTTGATGACCCCCTTTTATCTCTGGAAGAACATTTCCCTTACAAAGAAAATGGTGGCTCCCTTTCTTTGGTCTGAGAAGAAAAAAAAAAGGCGTGTAAATAGCTTAGCAAGCATTGTCTCTCCAAGGTGGTCCATGACACAGTTTTTCAATTTGTGTCAATTTGTGTGGAGGGTTTATTCTGGTACAGAGTGGGTGATACAGACCATTGTGCCTTCCTAAGCCCTTTCATCTCTGTCGCCTTGTCAGAGGTTGTGAGAGAGAAGTGGAACCAGCCACATGTTTGATCTATGCATTTGCCTCTGGACTTTGAGGCACACAGTGCAGTAATACACCCCTCACACAGCTGGAGAAAACTGTCATGCCATAGCAACAAGAGTCGGGAAGACTACTTGTTCCAGCAGTTTTTTCAATGAAACTGAGCAATACAGTCATTGGAGTCAGCTTACAGTGTGTCTTCTCTGCAACCAGAACCACAAACCCTGCCCAGGGGACTTGGGCATCAGAGACATCAAGGATGGGTTGGTTTTCAGGGGAAGATCCTTCACTTGATTACCCACACCCAAAAGCATTTTAGAAAGAAAAATATTTTGATTCGTTAGAAATGGTTATGAATTGTTTTGGGTATTTTGTCACTGTTCAGCCAAGAAATAGAAAATATGAATTAATCAGAAAAAGTACATAGACATATATGCTTATGTTTAAGCCTACTTCCTGCTTTGGGCTGATCACACTGCAAAAGTCACTGATCTAAACCAGAATATCAGCTTCAGAAAAAAAGAGTTTAGCAAACCAAATCATATAACTGCTTGTTCTTTGTTTTCCTTCTTTCTTTCTATTAACAATCTGGCTAAATTATGTTAATAACCCTAATGTACCAAAACTAGGGAAATACATCTATTTAAGCCATTCAGAGTTCATGCTTCAGGATAAATATTTCACTTTCCTATAAGTTTATACAGCCAGAGACAGTACCTGTCTCTTAACTGTTTAGATGTGAAATACACATTAATTCAATTAGACTTCAGACCAGATCTTGAGGTGTTACGTATAATTCAGAATACTTTCACTAAAGCTATAATGGTTTATGCCAGTGCAGTATCTAATGCATTGCATAGCTGTCTTTCAGATAAATCCACCAGCACTAAACTTTTGTTAAGATTGCACATGAAGTCTAAGGTGGTCAGAAGAGCATTGCATCGATGAATACTTTGCAGCATTGTGAGAATCAAGAGCTGTGTATGGTGCAATGGAGAATAGACAGTCCTTGTTAGACACTTTCATAAATCCCTTATCTGTGCCATAGCACCTAAACATGTTTAATATATTTATCCTTGAAAACATCCCAGAAGGTAGAAGAGTGTTATCTTTATGAGGGAAGAGCAGAGGAGTCGTTATATCAAGGAAACATTCCTGAAATCTAGTATGAAGAACAATTAAATTCCTGTCTCCTGGGTATGTTCAAGTGCCAGGTACCCTCTCCTAACTCTCCTAACATCCTTAATGGGTCACATTGCTTTTAGGAGCAAAACTGCAGCAACTTTATATGATCCATCTGTTTTTTACTGGAAGAAAGACCTTCATAAATGGCATGTATGCACTAAATTTATCAGTGGCTTTTTTGCAGGTGGGAAAACATTTGTTTAAACAAGATTCAGACTATTGGTGGAGCCAATGAATGTGTACTTTCCCATCAATTCACAAAAAGATATTGCATTTGCAAACCATAGATTTTTCTCCCTAGTTGCTGAATTATCTGACACGAGAGAATTCATTTGCTGCGTTCACGTTTCTAACAACCTATGTTAAAGCAGGTGGAAACCTTATTTTTTGTGGAAAATCTGCCTGGAAGGGAAAAAACTAAACAGCATTGGCATTTCCAGCAGTTTTCCTACTGCTGCCTGGCAGAGGACAAGCAGAGCAGCTTTCCATTCACTGTGTGTTTGCTGAACTGCTCCTCCAAGAGTGAAGGATATATGCTCTGGCTTTTCCTCTCTCAGGTCATGTTTGGAGTAATACAGCCCATCACCAACTCCTCCTACCCAGCCACTGGCAGCGTGCTCTCCTGGAGTATTGCTGCAGTTGGTCTTGAGAGCAGAGCCTTGGTCTGAGGCTCCTTTGTTGTAACATGCTTCCTACTTTATAACTACACCAGTATGGGAAAAGGGAGGGAAAGAGAGAGAAAAGGCTTTGTGCAACTCAGGCAGATTCTGTCCGAGAAATAGAGAATACACAGGCACATTAACTGTTAGGGTTAACATGAACGCTGTAACGATACAGCAAGGATGTATCTTGACATTAAGTATATATTCCATTTATCTCTTACATGGTAATTGCCTACTTGTCTATTTTAAAAAGAATTTCAATGGGTAGCAAGTCATGGCTACTATGTGGAAATCAGTCAAGCTTGTTTCCCCTGGAAATTTCAGTGGCAAATATATAGATATGGTATGCTCTTTGAAGACTTCCCTTGTAAACACGAGTTCTGCCCCACAAAGAAAGAACATTGACTATGTCTCCTTATCTGAATGGGCTAATTGAGTCACAACAATTATTTCAGCTGCTGAAATAATAACAATTTCAGAAAAGCTGAAATAATAACAATCATGTTATTATTCTCTATGCAAAGACAATTTTTTCCCAGAACTTTAGATATATTGCCAAGGAGGTGATTTTGATTCCTATTGTCCCTCACACAAACAGATACAGGTATATTTTTAAAAGAGGCATGCTACAGCCTAGTTTGCTGTCCTTGGTGTCAGTGTCAAAATTAGAACATAATTTACTGTTAGAAGTCCAGTTCAAAGGTTGAGATTGAGAGGTTCCTTGCAAAGCAGTACTTTTTCCATTACACATACCTTAAGATCTACATTATGTGCTCCTACAGCTTTGTGTAGAAGAGAACAGAAAGGGCTAATTTATAGTGTAGAGATGTTGCTTTTTAATCTGCTTTGTGATGGTACAAATTATACCCACTCAGTGCTCTCCCACGTCGGGAACTAATGCACAGTGATGGACATACTCCATAGACAAGGCTCCAAGGTGGTCCTTAGTGACTTCTGCTTTGAAAGCAGAGGAAGGTGGCAGTAACTGAAAGGATGATCTGACAACATAATCTTTTTCAGATCTGTCATTGTCCATTTGTTTGCTTCTTTTTCAGTCCTGCTGGCCTCCACAACATTTCATAGTGATTTCCACTTGTGCATTAAAAAGCATTTCTGTAAGTTTGCTTTAAATCTGCCATCTGATCCTTACTCAGTGTGTTTTTAAAAAAAATTGAATTGTCATTTCTTGTTTGCCTTCTTTGTACTATCCATGATTTTCAATGCCATAATTAAACTCCCTGAGAATTCAGATTTGACTATTTATTCACCTTTTCTTCTACACTTCCCATCACTCATGCCTATCTAACTTCATTCTTTGACCTTTCTGAAATAAAGCCTATCAATCTGCTCACTCTCTCCTTCTTTGAAGTGTAACTTTCTGTCCCCTCACCAAGTTCTTGCATGCCAATTCCTAACAAAGCTTGTACCAGCTTCTAGAAATAACTCCTTGTTGCCCAGCTTGCCCTCAGAAATTCCAAGGAGCCTCTTCAAAAACATCTGATCTCCCCTTGAGACCAGGGTCTCCCCTTCCTACTTGATTTTTGCACTGCAGAGAGAAGAATAACTTCAATCCCACACCACCCTTGCTATCCTGGCTCTTGGCACCCTGAAAATGCAGCTGCCTTTCTTATCCTGGGCTCTGGTGAGAGGTAGGTGATCAGCTGAGGTCACCCTGTGGTCCCTGTCTGAGCTGGATCCTTTGGTTCTGCTCACTTCTGAATTCCACAGTGCTACAAGGCAAACGTTGTGTCTCAAACAGGTGCTATAATGGGAAAAAAAATTACTGTGGACAAGGGAGGTGGAGAGAGAAAAATGATTTATGGCGTGTTCCTGGAATTTCTATCAGCCGCATGGAGATATTTAGTGCTCCCCTCTTCTGTTCCTGTCAGAAACGCCCTTTCTTTCTGTTTGCTGTGTCATATATTTGCTCCATCATCTCTTTTTCAATGTAGAAATGTTCTGACCTATCTGCTCTCCTTCATTTCCCTGTGATTCTTCTCAGTATATTTCCTAATGTTATCACAGCCTATTCCAAAGAGGTAACTTTAGAGGTAAAATAACCGGTAGTACTTAAGATGCAAACTCACCATGCAAGTGTATAATGTTATAAGGATGCTCTTTTTTATTTTCACTTTCTTCTCTAATAATTCCCAATGCACTATTTGCCACTTCACTGCCATGGAGCTGACTTTTCACAGCACTATCCATAATGACTCCCAGATCTCTCGCTAGACTGGTAATAGCTAATTTTCCTAGCTAATAGCTAATTCAGAGTTCATCACTGTGTATATAGTCGTATAGACAGTTGTTTTTTCTCCTTCATGCACCTTACTTGCATTTATTGACATTTCATTTGTGATTCCCATTGAATTTAATTTGTGATTTTATTGCCTTATCACTCAGTACTGTGAGATGCTTCTGTAACTGTTTGCAGCCAATTACACATTTCACTATCCCAAATAACTATTTGTCTTCTGCAGATTTCCTTGTCTCATTTTTAACCTGTGCATACAGATTACTTATGACAATTTTGAAGTGCACAAATCCCAGTACAGATCTTGTGGAACCGCTCTGGTAACATTCAACTATCATGAAACATCGCATTTTATCCTTGCGCTTGTTTTTCCCATTTTTCTATGAGCTATTTATGCATGCCACTACAAATGGACTTTCTTCATCAGTTTGTTTAAATGCTTGCTGAGATACTCCCCCAGCAGAGAGCTCCCACCTTTATTATTTCTTTCCAGCTGTTCTTGAGCTATAGCTGGTAAGCCTGTATGTTGTGGCCCATGGGCCAAGTTCCTGGGACTCCTTAACCTCTGGAGATATGTGATGGTTGAAGAAGACAATGAGCTGACATGGGGAGGAGTCAGCATCAGGGTGGTATTGCAGGGTCACAGTGCCACCATACAATGCTACAAACGGACCAAGAGGCCCTCAGGGATTAGATCCTGGTGTCTCTCCATCCCCAAGCACTCATCCCCACTGTGAAGAACTGAGTGGCTTTTAGAGCAGGGTAGCAGCTGAGATTTTAAATTTGGTTTGGATGTGGCTGGTGTATTGGAGAGTGCTTGCTTGTATGTTTTACTGCTTGCTGTAAAACATAAATAATTCTAAGTTTTAATTTATAGATTGCAAGGATCCACAAAGCACTCTAAAACTTTTGTTCAGTATACAAGAACCTGTGTGATTAAAGGGAAAAATAATTTCTTAGGCCTCTTTGTTTTATTCAGGTACAAGTGAATATGACTCTATTTTAGAACATACAAAAACTTTTGCAACTGTGCTATCAACATGTTTTCCTTATGCAAATGCCATATTTTTTTCCTTCTATTGATGAATTAACAGCCCAGCTCAGTCTTTTCTGAATTATTTGTACCATTCATATGAGACTCAACTGAACAGAAGCCAATACAGTTTAGAAGGAAGACAAATTATTTTATGTGTTGAGAACAATTGCAAGGCAGTGCGAGTTTCACATTCTAGCTGATTTGGACGTCTTTGCTAATCTGCATCATACTGCAGAAACAGCAAGTTTTAAGTTAATGTAGGATTAGTCTATTGCATTAATAGACTATTTTTAATGCCAGTTAGATAGTCACTCTCATGAGAATGGGTAAGGTATTGTCCTTTTTCTCAAGCAAAACAGTACTTAATCCAATATTTAGCACATTAAAAAAAAAAGCCCAGCCCAAATATAGTTCCTCACCCTGTCTCAGCTTGTCAGCCATGTAAGGATTCATAAGTAAGAACATGTTTAAATGTTAAAGTGAAACAGGACAATAAAGGACTTTTGCCCAACCTTCTAAGCCGTATAAACCCAATTATAGGACTTCTGAATAGAAAGAAAACAATGGTTACATTTCACTTAACTTGACCTTTTAAGCTGCCAATCTTTTTCTATGTAAAACATCTTTATATGGTTGAGCTTTTTTCTCACTGTGCTTTTCTGACATGTAATGTTTTTTGTGAGGTCCTCGATGAAGGTCTGGAATAAGTAAATATCTACAGCACAATCTGAGTGCAACAACATATCATGTGTCTTCTCAAAATGTCCATCAACGATCTTAGATTAGGGTGGAATTCCCACACCATTTAGATTAATCACAATTGCTGGCATGCAATACAAGGTAGCATCCCTTTTAGATAAAATGTGACTCTAGCTTTGTAACCTTTCCTCTAAATGCACTTGTAGAGCTCAGAAACAGCCCTCCCTCTAAATGGCATCATTTTCCATAGCTCTTCTCCCTCTGGGATCAGCAGAGTCAAAAGTGGTTGGAAATGTACTGAAAATGCTATTAGTTTATTTTTTTAAGGGGGAGAGCAGTCAGTGATGCCAGTATATGAGTCCATTAGCGTTTTTGTTTTTTTCTCATGCACCTCCAGAGACACGTGTCCAAATCATATTCTGCACAGCCACTCTGAATTTTGTTGTGAAAGCAACATAAGCACAGAGCATGAATTTCCTCAGTAGGGAAAAAATATGCCTTGGCTATTTGTGCACCAGGCCCAGCTGTCTATCCAGGTAAGGCAGTGAGAAATATTCTGTTAATACAGGAACAAGGAGCTCAAGCCTTGGCATAATTCCTGCTCAAAAAGTGAATTAAATACTATCTAGTATCAGTAAAAGAGGAACATGTGGCTCTTAGGGAATATTCACAATACACTTCCACAAATTATAAGCCTGTCCCACCAGGTAATTGATTGGAGAGAGGAGCTCATCTGGAGTTTCAGTGGCTGCCTGTAGCAGCTACTGGTTTCTGAGAAATGCTGGTTTGAAGAAACCTTGTATAGGAACAAGGGAGGTGATTTAATGGGCTTTGATTTGTCTGCACCTGTATTTTGATGTATCTATCTAACTAGCTCAGAATCAAACAAATTTTGAGCTGAGCTACTGGAAAATTGAACCTAACTCCCTTGAGTTCAGTGCCCTACTGTAGAGGAGGCTTTCCGTTGCTTCAGTGAGAACTTTATGTTCTCTGGGTTTGACTTTGCACAACAATTTCTTTTCATACAGGTTTCTTGCTAGAGTCCTATGCCTGATGTAACTTACTGTCCTACTCACACCCTTCTGGAACTGATGAACACTGAGATGTACTCTAAGAAGCTGCACCCACCTGTGCATACAGCAGCAGTGTCTGTGTGGGCAATTAGCACCTGCAATTATGCTGCTTTTTATGCAGTAGGAATATACAGAGAACATACAGAGAACCAGGGCACAGACCTAGCCTGTCACTGGCACACAGTGTGTGAAGAAATAGCAAGATGAGGACAAACAGGACTCCTGGCTCAGGAAGGTAGACTACTCTGCATGTCAGCTTGTGCACCAACCACAGCGGGCTTTTTCCTTCCAGCGGTTTCTATTCTCTTTTGTCACTTTGTTTCTTTTGCTGAGGCCTGAAATTTTTAAAATAGGAGAAGAAACAAAATAGACTTTTACTGAGAATGCCCTCAGAAATAGAAGTTAGAAAAAAATGACATTCAAAAATATGTTCCAGCTGTTCAGCATTTGACCAAGTTAAAACTTGGTCTGGACCCCAGAGACTTTTTTCTCTTTTTAGTCTCACAGATAGCACCAACAACTGCACAGGAACTATTTGTGTGAACTAAAGCAATAGAGACATGTCTCAAACTCCTCCTAGGCTGTGTTTTAGCGTGCTGCTCCCTCTGTACATATGTGCTTGTACAGCATACTTTTCAACCTGAGTTACTGTGGTTGCCATAGATCAATATAAACTCACACCTTGGTGCAAGAGGCTTCATGCTTCCAGTCCCTTGCAATGCTTTTGCCTGTAGCTTTCTGCCACACGAATTCCTCCTTTTCTCTCACATTTTATTGAAAACTATTTTTCCCACTTTGCTTATAACTTTTAATTTCTGTCTATTATTTAGTGCTGCAGCTCTTGAACTTTGCTGGACATTGCAAACCACACAGAGTAAAAACTTTCTGTGAAGTTTGGGCTAACAATTTATTTTCATCCTCGGGGATACTTGTTTCCTTCTTTACCATGAATGAATAAAAGCTTTTTTTACCCCTTTTCATGTAAATGGAACCATTCTCCTGTGGGTACAACCTGGGAAATTAGGGATACTTGAATTTCTTTTCGCACCATTGTCTTGTTCTGACCTTGGGTGAGTCATCTGGACATTATGTGCTTCTCCTGTCCCAGTGATCAAAAATGGATATAAAACCCACATGTATTCAACTTTTCTTGTGACTGATATATATGGATGGAAAGCATTAAAAATAAGTGCTTTGGGTATCCACTAATTTTCCTTTAAAGTCTGGTTTATTACAAGAGGAAACAGTCTAATTTTAAAGACTTTTAAGAATGTATTAAAGAAACGGAGGACAGAAAGTGAAGGCCACCCAAGTCAATAGGGAAGTGCACCCTGACTTCAGCAGGTTTGATGTAGGTGCCAAGTATATTTTACAGATCCTGCTGTAGGTCAAACATGCTGTATCACAATATACACAGTCCATATCATTGTAGGACTTACATGATTTCAAACAAAGGATTTCAGCCTGTGACTTTTTCCTGCATAAATCTTCACTGATTTCATGGAAGAAGGGAAGCCCCTATGTGCATCTCTTTCAGGATCAGGGCTTTACTTCCAACACACTGATTGGAGGAATGCCTTTATGCAATCTGAGTCTTTAAATATCCAAGACATGAAAACATTGTAATTTAGAGGCCCTATTGTTTTAATTAGTAAAGTGCTAAAAAGAATACTCTGTCCCCATTTAGCTGTGCTATTCTTTGGCTCTTTGTTCAATTCTCTGGATGCACAGTTTATGAACGGTATAAGCATGTGAGTCCTTATCCTTACTTTAAAAGCTTGTTTGTGGTTCATTATGAGCTATTAGGGAGAGCACATCAAGCAACTGTTTTGGCATGGATACAGGAATCACTTCATATTCTGGCAGGAATGGTTCTCTCCTACTGAACAGGAATACAAGACTTCATGGTTGGATTTGTTGCTCCCTTCCTTCTACTGAGCATGCTTACATTTAGGAAAGTACATCTTGGAAGAAGGATATGACAAGCACTCAGTCTCAAAGGGTCAACTGTAGCTTTAGTGTTCAAGGTATTTTTTCCTTATCCCACACTTCCAAAAATAACAGCACAAAAATCACTTTAGCACATCCAGAAATACAAGAACTGGAGAGAGGTGTAGGTATTAGGATTAGGTTTTGAAGTAAAGGTGTTGTCAGCAATCTCCAGGTTGTGGAGAAGGGCTGGCTGAAAAACGTTAGGCGTGCAATGCTAGGAGGCCAGTATGTGGAATTTCTAAGTTAGAAATTTGCAGGCAGAACCTGACACATTAAGGTGCTTCTCAGACTGACAGCACGTGGAGATGAGGAGAGATCACCACAAGCACTAAGTTGTGCAAAACCGGTCACCACAGTTTCTACATGCTCCTTCACCTTTTGCAAATTGAACAAGCTCCAGAAAGGTGGAGTTTTGTCAGACAACTACCATAAAATCTTAGGACCTTTGGCTCTGGTAACTTCTATATTTTTTGGCTTATATACCCAAATAGAAGTGTAAATGCTTCCAGATCCAGAATTCCCCCAAATTATTTGCTTTCTTGGTTATCCCTCCCACATTCCAGGCAGAGGATGAGGTTTCCCCATCTGAAGATGGCATTATGTGTAAGATGAGCCTGACAAAGAAGAAAACACCATGCTGCCTTCCTAATCATAAAATCATAATGATAAAATCACCCAGCAGAAAATAGTAAAAATGTATTAAGTAGCCCTGCTATAAATTCTTGACAGTGAATTTCCTGAGGCAGAAACACTATCAGTGCTATATGTGTGTCTGGCGACCAGCCTGGGAGAGAGCTGATTCTCTGCTGGGATACTGTGGCAAAGTGATAACTTCTTGGAAGGCACCAGACCATAACACTCCTGCTCCTAGAAAGTGTTCATCTCAATCCTGTTGGCTGCAGAGGAGAGCGAGGGTGAGTGGGATGATGTTTGAGGCGCCTGTTGCAGCTCAGAGGCTGCGGACACTCATGGATACAACTGGAGCAGAGCGAGAAGCCCCCGGGGGCAGCCCAGAACTTGGGACAGGCTAATGTCACCTGACTGCTCACCGACCTCTGTGACAGCCAAGGGGGAAGGGAGGGGGCCGGGGTCTTTGCTGCTCTCCTGTGATTGCAGAGTTCACACCTCACGCTGGAGGACTTGAGCTGACTGGTGGTGTCAAAACTTTCTGAGCACTGCTTCCCTGCCCAGGGAACAGCTCTGCTAGCAGCTGAAAACTCTCCTGGCTAGGGCTCCCCACCTATTATAGCTCAGACAACCACGTAGTACTGTAATAAATGCAGGTAATTCTGAACAACTTTTTGCAATCTCCAGACCTTGACTGAAACTCACTTAAGCCAGTTCCCATTAATTTCAGCCAGATTTGAAGCAGGTACTTACAACATTATTTTTAAACCTATAAGAAAATAATTTCAGCCTTAATGTTGTTATAGACACAACAGAGAAAGGCACTAATGCCTTCAAAACTCCCAGGTAATTTACAGAAGCTGCAGCCAAAGCAAGGAGCCGAGCACTGGGAGACAAATCTGATAACTTGATGCAATACAGGTTTGTATCTGTTAATCCAGCAGTCATGAACTTCTGCACTTTGTGAAGGATGACTTCTGTGCAAAACCCATCTGCTGTGCTCCCTCATCTCTGCTCTGGAAAATATTGCAAAAGCTACATGCAGGCTGTGACCTCCACATGCAGGTGATTTCTGTGACCAGTTCGAACTCCGGCTTTGTTCTGCGGCTACGTCTAAAACACAGAATTAGTTTGAATTGGTCTAATCTTCTCTTTGCAAAGTTTCTGGTCATTTTGAGCCACTCCATTCTGTGGCTGAAAAGAGCCTTGCCCCTGTCCTGGGGCAACTTGGCAGCTGGGAAAAGGGATTTCAAAGGAGGGCAGAAGACATTCAGGGGCAGGCACCTCCAGATTATTTTGGCATGGCAAATATTTTGTTCAAATTAAAAAAATCCAAACAAGCCAAACATTAGGCAACTTGCCAATAGTCTAAAAGAAGACTTGAATCTGCTTGAATAGGCATGTTAAGATGAAGTCCTGTATCACATTGTTAATTACAGACCCTGTTATCACACCCCTGATAACTCACCATCAGGTGAGAAATCCCCTGTGAAATAACTACGCTTAAGACCACATACTTCTGCAAGGCAAAGCAGTAGAAGCAAATACTTTAGCCTTCTGTGTCAGAGGGCCAAACTGCTCTGTACTCGGGAAAAAATGCAGAATAAGCCCAAGGAAGCCAGACATTCATGTATGCAAACCTAATCTGTACAAAGTAAGTAAGTACAGTAAGTACAAAGTAGAGCCTACAACCTATTTCTGACTGGAAACAATTATGCATGGAAAACAAGCATCAATACCTTTAATATGTGTGTGGATTTAACAGGGAAGAGCCAGAAATTACACAGCAGAGGAGGGAGATGGTCTACAGATAAATAGGAGGTAAAGGAGATAATTAATCAGAGATTATTTATCTGCCAAACCACATGGATCCTTGTTTATAGTAAACAGCCAGTGCTTAGTATTCAGGACAATTTTCAAGAAGACCTACACTTTCAGTCTAGTGGTGGCAGGCACCAGAACCTCCCAAGACGTTCATATTTTCTTTTAAATTCTTAATTTCACCTCCCCTTGAACAGAGACAAATGTAAAGAGCAGGCAGGAACTGCTGTCTCTCCAGAAGAGTAATGTTATCAAGAAACAGCTTCAGAATCTACATAGTGCCTGTGTTACTGGAAGAATTCAAGGAAGAAATCTGCAGTTTTCCCCAGAAGAATTCCAGGTATAGAATTATCAACCTTTCTTTGCATAATTTCTTAGGCCCAGAGAAATGGGGAAAGTCTCACAAGTCTTTAATTTAGCAGAAATGAAAGACAAAAGCAGGAAGTCCACTTTAATACGTGGTATTAGAGTCTGATATTCAAACTCCTTCCCAAAATTCATGACAAAATTTGCTAGCAGCATTTAGTTTTGGTATTTATTTTTCTGTCCAGGCATGTAGCGGGTCTGTGGGCTCACCAGCTGAGTAGTCACACCAAACAGAGATGCTCATCAGTGAGCTCTGTGTACCAACTCTGTTCCCAGGAGAGCCTGCAACTGATGGCTGCCACACACTTTCACTGCTCTGTTGTTCAGCTTTGTTCTTCTTTTGCTGTTCACATCTCTCAGTTTTCAGGTGCTTACTTCATGGAGGCTATCAGGCTCTTCCTGCAAGAGGTGATACATTCAAACTGCTCGCCCAGCTGAAAAGCCTCTGTTCACCAAGGTTGTCAAACAGAACGATTTCACAACTGTTGTGGCTTTGGGGAAATTATACTTCATGGCAAAGTGCAAACAAACTCCTCGTGTCTGAAGATTTCAGATCAAAATCTTTGAGACACTGCTTGGGCCACTAGATGCTGCCATTGGTCACCATCAATTGAGAGAGTGATGCTCAAAATCCTACCACCTCTCTTAGCATTACAGAAGGCAAAAGGACGATGTGACGTCAAAGTGAAAGGTCCTACCCATTCCCCTCCAGCTCCTGGGAGCCAGCAGTGGTAACAATGGAAAGGAAGATATGCCCCATGCCTTATCACAGCCTGTCTTGCCAGTAGAAAGATAGAAGAGAAGATGGAGTTTTGTAGGAGTGGATGTAGCAGAGGTAATAATAAACTGCTTGATTCTGAAACTGTTAGGGGGCAGTCTCCAAACAGTGAAAACACCCCATGTTTCCAGTGGGTTTTACTGAAGGTTTTCCTTCTCAGGAAAGGATAATGTGGAATTTTAAAATAATAGTAATTTGGGTGGCCAGATGAGGTTTCAGAAGAAAGTGGAATAATCCCACAGGATCCTTTGCGTGGGTATCCTGAGTTTTCAACCTGCAAGATTTGCAGTATTGATATTCCATTAGCAGATCTCTAAGCTTTCTAACATCTTACTATCAGCTAATCAATGTCCAGATTCTATGCAGCTGCTGAGAAAGCACACATTTCTGGTGAGGGAATTGCTATCTTTATCCCAGCTTCCATTCTCCTGCATGGAGCAGTGCAGTAGGACAGAGTCATACATTTTTGTGAATATTCCAGAGCACAAATATTAAAATGGAGACTGACAATGATGGCAGCAGTTGTTTTGCTTGCAGTTAACATATAGTACGCTTGGTCTATCAGTTGCTGCCTTATTCAGATTATATATAGGGAAGGAATTTTTTGTAATGAGGGTAGTAAAACCCTCATGTTGCCCAGAGAGGTGGTAGATGTTCTGTCTCTCGAAACATTCAAGGCTGGGTTTGAATGCTCAGAGCTCTGAGCAACCTGATCTAGTTTAAGATGTTTCTGCTTATTGCTGAACTGAATGACCTTTAAATGACCCTTCCATCTATGATTCTATGATTCTATGGTTCATGTTGCATCATAGCTCAGGATATAAAAATATCCCTTTGTACTCCACCAAGTCAATGCCACCCTTTTCTTACGATACCACTAATAATGCTGGACCTCAGGGCTCCTCGGGCAAAAATCTAGTGGCAGCCAAGGAGAAAGTGACTCAGGAAATGAGGCACTGGTTGCTGCAGGCTGCAGCATCTTCATTTCTGCCTTTGCTGTAAAGATGTGACTTTTTCAAAGTACACAGCAAAGCTTCAGGAAGAAGCCAACATCAAAGAAGCACATGGAGAGCTGCTTTCTTCTACCATTGATCAAAGAGCAGTGTCAGGAGAAGGAGAAATAGTACTGCTGCTAAAGCAACTTTGTCTCCATGCCTCATCAAATTGCATACAGAGGAGAGCAACAAAGCTGGTGAAAAGGCTGGAAGGCATGTCCTAGGAGGAAGGGCTGAGGACTTAGGGTTTGTCTAGTTTGCAGTAAAGAAGGCTGGGGGCAACCTTATTGCTTCCTACAGCTTCCTGAGGAGGGAAAGCGGAGAGGCAGGTGCTGGTGTCTTCTCTCCAGTGACAGGACAGATGAGAATCATCACAGCTATGATGGGGAGGTTCAGACTGGACATTGAGAAGCATTTCTTTATCAAGGGCATGGTGAAACACTGGAACAGACTTCCTAGGGAAGTGATTGATGCCCTAGAGCTGTCAATATTTAAAAGGTTTTTGGATAATGCCCTCAGTAATTTACTCTAACTTTTGGACACACCTGAAGCGATCAGTCAATTTGACTAGATGGCCATTATAGGCCCATTCAAACTGAAATATTCTATTCTATTCTATTCTATTCTATTCTATTCTATTCTATTCTATTCTATTCTATTCTATTCTATTCTATTCTATTCTATTCTATTATTTCCATTCCATTCCATTCCATTCCATTCCATTCCATTCCATTCCATTCCATTCCATTCCATTCTTCTATCCCCAAGCCTTGGTACAGATGCTTCCTCACATCTTTCAACCACTTGCTTCCTGAAAGTGTTTCCAGGAAGCAGGCTGGAAGGTTCCATCTGGAGATCAGACACACAGCAAAGATCCAGCTTCTCTATTCTGCATGCTCCATTTGGTGCTTCTCATCCCAAATGGGAGAGACTGGGGAGCTGCTGGGCAGGAGGGCCTGGAAACGTGTTGTGGAGCACGGCAGCTGTTTCTGAAGCTGCGGCGTTTCGCCATGGGCAGAGTTCCCTGTGTTCTGCACACTGCCTGACGGACCTCGGGGGAGCATGTCTTGCAAAATGAACACCAGAGCTACTCCCTAAAGACCTTCATTAAAAAAAGAAAAAAGGCAACCTCTGTGTAAATGAAATGCTTATTTACAGCATAGTGACACAATTCTGTGTGTTAAGCTTCACAGCCTTAGTTGGTTATAAAAAATACTCATATTATAGATAGATGGTGCAGAAGATGTAGAAGACGTGAAAGGTGAGAATAATAGAGATACTAAAGATAATAACACCCACTCCCCAAGGCTTTACAAACAACAGCCCTGACATTTAGTTTTATGCTCTCAAAATACAGAATTTAGGGAAAATTAAGTAAAGGTGCAAGTGTAATGGATGGAGGTAATAGAGCCAGCATTTGCTCCTAATCCTGCTACTTAATTACTGATACTTAACCACTCCAAATGTTTTATTAACTAAAGGTGACAATATTGCAATTATATCCTGGTCTTTGCAGCTGTTTTCACATCCTAGCAGTAGAAACTGCCTTCCCTATACACATAAAGGTAGCGGCAGCTATAACTGGGACTATACAATTTAATATTTACAGAGAGTTTAAAGATGATCTGACAAGTGCCTGAGAACAGGCAAGAACCTGGATTTGAATGTATAAAACAAGTATTTAGAGCAGTTCAGTGAAGGGAAGAATTAGTCAAATAATAACCTGGTCTCCAACTGGCCATGATGAAAAAAGCAGAATGGAAAGCAGGTGCATAAGAGAGGATTTCTGGGCATGATTTCCACTTGTGATGCTCTGTGAGAGACCCATGGGGAGAGGAAAGGGATGCTGACTGCAGGATGTCAACAAAGAGCTTGGAAGAGACTGATCCCTTCTGTAGGCCTTCTGCAGGCCCCAGGGCAAAGCCTGTGATTGTGCACAGATAAGTGAAATTTTCTAAAAGTTATTTCCAGTGCAAAGAAGCTGGAAAGTCTGAAGCTGGAAATCAATACACAGGGTTTGTATTTACAGAATGCTCATTTTCCTTGTACAGAGGGGATCAGTCTGGCTAATATTTGAGTTTCTGCAGATGTTTCCCCATCCTCCTGGGTTAAAAGTTGGCACATTGGAATGGCAGAAGTTGAAAAGATTTAATTTAAATTAAAGAAACCAAACCAACCTTAACAGCATGCAAACACAATTTCATTTCACTACAAAAGTGAAAAACAGGCAAAAATGCATTGATGTACACAGTACCAAGCGGTTTACTTAAAATACTGCAATTGATTAGGAGGCATTTTATTGAGAGGATGGGAGGAAGAAAATTCCTTATTCAAATTGTCTGATGGAGTCTAATATAACAGTTCAGCAATCAAAACTTTTGCAATGAGAAAGTTTTTTTCAGAAAGTGATTTAATTTGTAGTTTTTAGACCAACTGCTCCAATAGAAAGCACAACATCTATTCAGGTAACAGAGGCCTTGCTCCAATCTGTAACATGCCATCAAAAGTATTATAAAGTAGAATTTTTTCCTCAATGGCAGAGGAATTGTTTTATTTATTGATTAGGAACACCTCATCGTTTCTGGAATTTCTGGAATGCTTTTGAATTCTCCTCTAGAATACTGATGTGAAGATGATATTTTTTTTTCAATCAGCAGATTGAAAATCAACCCCTGCCTGCCTTTCAATCAACCCCAACCCCCACTGGTCTTTAGGGTCTGCTGATTCTCCATAGCATGGCAGAACTCAGAATTTCCCATGGTCTATGGTGCTGCATCATCCCCTTTTCCCTCCATCTCCTTCTTCAGTTATATCCTTCCCCCAAACTCTTCTATCTGACAGCCATTCATCTTCTCTATTACTTATAAGTTTTTAATGTGTTACATTTCTTTTTTTCTGTGAGTCACAGCATGAAACTACCAAATAAGCAGTTTGACTTCTATATTTCCCCTTTCTTTTCTCAGCATGCTCAATAGTTTGCTACTTAGCAAAAGGAAACTGCTTTGCTGTCAAAAGAAAAGGGCACCATCACTGATGCTGGACTTCGAATTATCATGATATGAGATGTCTATGAGGAAACACTCATATCAAGATAGCCCCATACAGTCAGCGTCCATCTACACTCAGACATTTTAAAGGGAGACAGGATAAGCCAGTGAGACAGAAACATGGGAAGCTCAATAATTATCAGCCCTCCGAATGAGTCCCACAGCCGTAAATGAACAGATCCTTCTCACAAAGGCATGCAGACAGATGCTCTATCCTAAGGAGTCTGCTGGAGGGGACCCAAGGACTTCTGTGAGAAGCATAGTTTGGACAAAGATTTCTTAATATTTCTAAGAGGGTGTGCTTTGCTTTGACCCAGGCATATCTCCATTATGGCTGTAGAATTTTAAAAATTTCCTGTAGCCCCTATGGAAATGGTGTATAAAAATGGGATTTCATGCTTTCTTTCTCTTAATTTCTTATGGAAGTTGTTTTAACCCTTAATTTCAACAGAATCAAGATTTTATCCAAATTGCTTTCTTATTATATATAAAGCATACACACATATAAACCCTTCACTAAATGGTTTCACTAAGGTCAGAGTCCCCTTCTGCTGTCTTCTGTCTCTACACCATCCCGTTTTGTTTTCTTCTGTCCCCAGCCCTCCTCATGCTAGAAATAAAATGTTTTCTTCTGTCAAGGAGCTGAATTGGGCTATGCTTCAGCTTACAAATCGTGTACACTACCATCGTTGACTAGCCAAGTCCAAATTAAACTCATTTTTCACCTAGCTTAAACAGCTGAGGCAAAAGATGGAGGAATCAGAATTATCTTGCCTAATTCACCAGTTATCTGCACCTGCATGTAGTCCTGAAATACTACAGTTAACCCCAAGACTCAGCTTATATCACTCTTTGAGGTACAGAAGAAAAGAAAATGACTATGTAACAAACACAAGCCAACATTCCTGAGCTGCTAAAGGCCATAGCTAGGAGTTCAGCAGAATTAGATCCCAGCTATTTAGTACTACCTGCACTTTTGCTTACATTAAGCCAACCAATACTCTGGAAAGTAATACACTTCTATAAGTCATTCATAGCATCATAATGCCAGTAATTTAGCTCCTTTGGGGCTTCTGTAAGATCTCTGCAAAAAGCAAGTGGAAGAAAGTCTATGGCTGCTGCCTTAGGTTTTCTGTGGGTGTTAAATGCATGTAGGCAAATAGCTGACAAACCACATATTCAAATTAGCACATGCATATTAATCTGTTTTACTCAGGTTTGCGTAGGACTGGTTTTAACTTGGTCAAGAAAAAGTGTTCTCCCTTCTTCCTTCTGTTAGTCCTGTCACTACTTATGAAGAAAGTAGCACCCTAAACTAATTAGTGGATGTGGCTTAAAAAAATGTCAAGACAGAGAGGGAATACACATATCTGATATATGTAGATGTTTAAGGGTCAGATCCCCATCATGCCTCCTCTGCAGCTGGTGCTTTTTAGCCCACAAGAAGAATATTGTGTTTGGCACCTTCATTACAGCATCTCTTTATTCTCACATTAACTCCTGTGGTTAAATCCTCTCAAATGCAGTGAACACGAGTGGGCACTGTCAGTAGGGTAGGCAGCAGAATGGCAGTGTCTGTATTGGGATCTTTCCAGGAGCATGGCAGAAAGGAGAGCTCCTGCACACCTGGCTCCCTGTGATGCCTTGAGAGCCAAGAAAAAGGCCAAAAGAGCTTGAAACAACTAAAGTGTGCTTCTTGAGTTCCCATGTTCAGGAATCCTACTCAGAGTGAGAGGAAATGAAGGTGAAAGTTGGTATTGTCCTACTGGAGAGAAGAAAAGAGCTCTGGCTTATACTCTTCATTCTCACCTTTCCAGGAAGGTTTTAATTCACTAGATATTTACCATTTGTGGTTTCTTATTTCAGAAAATATTCTGCCCTGGGCTTATTCCAGGAGCCAGGCAGCTAAATAAGCAGGACTTGAGTATATTTGCCCTATTTTATTGTTTGCTGAAACAGGCTCTGCAGGACACTCTGCTTACACTGGATGTGATCAACAGTTTTTCCAGCTCTCCAGGCTAGTGCTGACCTGTGCCACCTTGCTTCCTGCTGCAGTGGCAAGACCAGCTCCTGCCTCAGTTAGATTTAATCAAGTCAGATTTGTTCTTGCCCCTCTGCCACTACTGCTTGGCTGCTTTCTCCTTCTTGTTGAGTCTGCCTGGCCCTGTTCATCTTCAGCAGATTCTTCCTCGCTGTTCCCTTTTCCTCCTCTTCAGTTTCCAGCCCTTCCTTTCCCCAGACCTCTCCTCTCCTACAATACTGCTCTGAATTTTAGTTAGCTGAATCCATACAGAAATGAATATAGCATTTCATTTTGTCTACTCTTTGTCTGACTTTTATCTTTTCAAAGAGCACTACTGAGTATTATGTGTAACGCATACAGGAACTTTTAACCCACAGAGGTCATCTAACCCATTGGATCCTCAAAATAAGGTGTGACTTGCTGCTGCCTGTTTAACACAGTCAATTATTACCATTTGATAATTACTGAGCACTTTTGACACTGGAAAAAATTTATCAATATTTTTCTTCATCCCTTGTATTTATATATATACACATGCACATGCATGAATACATAAACACACACACTCATATCTAAATATATCTATATCTCTACACATATACAGGAAACCCAGGTCCAAACATTTTTCCCAGGTGCAGCCTCTTTGCTGAGTAGAAAATCAGTCCTCCTGCTGGTTCAAAGCTTATCCTTGGCTTCTCTGGAAGTTTCCTAAGCTTATATTTTCCAGTATCTCTTTCAACTCCTTGGATTAGTCATCATGAACTTTCTTAGACTTTCTAGATTTGATTCTTTAATTTGATCTCTTCCCTGATATATTCCACAAAACTTGCAGTGACTTTTGCTGTGAGTGGCTTTCCTGCTGTGTTCCTGGCTATCATTTCAGTGAGGACTGTTCAGCAGAGGTCCTCTCAGATCTGGAGAGTGTACACAGCAATGAAGATCTGCTGTATACTTACTGCCTCATATTGGCACCCAACCAGAACCTGTGGTGCTCACAGCTGCTGCACCTTTTTTGCCTGCAGCAAATTCTGAATTAGCATGTACTGAAAATATTCATTTCACAGATGTTCAGCTTCAAATTCCACTGTTTGGAAGACAGGCTTTATTAGAAAAAAAACAGATTTTTTAAGGACAGAGTCTTCCCATGAACAAGCAGAACCAAAGTTTGCTCTTTGCTTTCTTTTTGGAGTAGTCTTTCCACAGCAAAATGTCAATACCTGTGAAAGTTTATTTAATGCATATTAATTGTTGCTCTGTGTGTCTTAGGTTATGCTTACACCTGAACATTTGTACTAGCCCTGAACTAATTAGATCAGCCACAGTAGGATCTGACCAGGGTTTCCCACCTATATTACAGCCCATATATTAAATGTAGGATTGCTGTGGTGGGATGGCTACAGGTACATATATTTTGTATCCTCATTTTTTTTATTCCCCTCTGGTATAAAATCTTAAAATAACTGAATGAAATGGATTTCTGCCATTGATTTCAAGGGAATCAGGATTTCTAGTTTTTGTTTTGCCTTTGGTGCAAGACTACAAAATCTCAAAGTAGTCTGAAGATGTCTTTTTCCTTTCTGTTGTAAAGCATAAATTTCACTTTTACCTTCATCACCAGGACAGACATTACCAGAAGCTATCCTTTGGACAGAAGGAACATGAAAACTGTAAAATTCTAGTTTGATGAATGCTTGTGAGGAATATTTTCAAATGTGTTTTTCCTCAAGGTTGCTGCTTCTGTGTGCAATGGTTGTTCATTTAATTCAGACAGCACCTGTCTCTGATCATTATTTTTTAGAGTTCTAGTAATCCATAAACTTAATCTGGAAAAGAAAACATACTGTTGCTAAAATAGTCTAGTAGAATCCCACTCCTGTTTTGATTACTAAGGTGCACACGCTGAAGCATTTTCTTCACTACAGATACTTAGTCTCCTCTGTGCCTTCCTGTGATCTCCTTTCTCCTAGTTTTGCAGATGCTTTTTCTGTCATTGCTTCAGAATTTCCTTATTGTTCTTACAATAAAGGTTCCTCTAATATCAGCAGCTGATACGAGCAGCCATCCCAGGAGCAAAAATTCCATAAGTTCTTATTGTTGTAGACTATAAGAAGTATCACAAAATCCACAGCTAACATGATACCCTTCTAGTTAAGGCTCTATCCCAGCTCAGATTGCAGCTATAAATGCCATGAGGCATCGTGGATGGATAGGCACATAATGATGAACTTCCTCTCTGCCTGGAGTTAAAAATGGTTTATGTTAATGTCAGTCTTCCACTGACAGTGTTTATGCTCTCCATCCACACACTACATATGCTACTAATACTGGCACTATTTCCCAGCTTTTTGGTGGTGAGTATCTGCCAAAAGAAGGGGACTTGAATACTCCAGAAAGGAAAAATGCAGCCAACAAATCCTCTCTTTGCCTTTTAATTACAACTGCTGGTATGGATCTGTTGACCTCTGCTTTGTTCATTCTGCCTACTGTGATGATTACTGGAGTTGGGAGCTGGGTCTCTCTGTCTCAGCCATTCTAAATTAGCATCTCTTCAAAGGTGGTGGCTTGCCTTCCTCATCTCTAGGACAGCATATCCAGCACCATCAGCAGAACAGAGGATCTTCTGTCATGAGTCTTATTGGTTTCCTTCTATTTTCTCTCTGTGCTGGGAGAGGAGGGTGAGCAGGTTCTGGTTGGGTACCAATCTGAGACAGTGGGTACACAGCAGACCTTGCAGACCCTGGGTCTGAGACGCCCTTTGCTGATCCAGCCTTACTGGAGGAAATAGGCAGGAACATGGAAGGATGGCCACTCAGAGCAAAAAAGTGCCTGCAGATATCTCAGAGCATAATATCAGGGAAGAGATCCAGCTAAAGAGGGCACTGAGCAACCGAGCTGTGTGGGTGTTTGGCTGTTTGTTGTTTTGGTGTGTCAGCACACCAAAATGATGGTGTGAATAGCACCGAGATGCTCTTGTATGATGTAGAGGTAGTAAAAAGAATTTTATGTATTCTCTCATATGGGTTAAAGAGAATTTTTATTCCTTGGATTGTCTTCTCACAGAACTCATAACGGATTTAAAAAACTCATGGGAAAAAGAACAAAGGAAATCCTCTTATGATATCTTGAACAGCAACCCTTCAGCTGTGTTTCCATACATAACAAGATTCACTTATTTTGTTACTACTGCACCTTCAATTCTTAAGACGGAAGAGATAGATGGCAATGAGGAAAATACATTGTCATATATTACAAACTAGAATATTTTGATTGTGTACTTTTATAAAAGGCTTTATTGTGCTCAGAAGTACCAAAGTTTCTGCTGTTTAACTGCTATGAACTGGCCAAATAACTATTGGAGACTGAAAATAATTAACACATATATATACATATATATATATGTACATATGTTAATACATACTTATATACATACAAATATATACACATACATGCATATATATATAAATACGCGCATATATTTTATATATATAGACACACACTCCAACAATTTTCCAAATAAAGGTCTCTTCCCTACAGTTAATTAAAAAAAAGAGATGAAAATATTCCTTAATTAAGCAGAGTTATAAAACAATGAAAGAAATTGTTTTTATCAAATTTAGTAATTGGATGGCAGTTTGCTTAGAATTATTGAGATCAGAAGGAAGTTTTCCACCTGAGTAAAAAGCCAAATATTTAAGTTCTCACTTTTTACAGCCCTCCCATAGCTGCAAGTGCTGAACTGCACTGCACTGTTTACAGCCTCGGACATTTTGGGAGAATTTCAGCATAATGGCTCATTATGCTGTCACCTGGGATGGCTAAGGAACAGGCTCACCTTCCTTTTTGCCACACCTTAAGCAACATGGTGTGATCTACAACAGAAAGATGTGGCGGGCTGCTGGAAGTGGTAGGGAGGTCACTGCAGCTAAAAAGACCTTGCATGCAACTATTAGAACACATCAAACTTCAGTGCTGAAGTTTGCAAGTCTGTAAGAAATGAGTGTCATAAGCACACAGACAAACAGTATTTCCTGACCTCTTAATGTAATTTTCCTTTCAACACTCCTACAGTCCTGGCATTTGTAATGTTTCTTTTGGTACTGAAGTTTTGGGTAGAAGAATGCAAGAATTTCTGTGCATATTTAAGATACTAATCCTAGATTATTTTTAAAAGTCAGTGCTTAGGTAACATTAAAGAAGACAGAACTGATGAAGTCGTTTGGTTTTGGTGTTTCTGGTCATGAACTAATTATGCAGAATTTGCATTTCTTAGGGATGGTGATTCTTTTCCAAAGGGCAGAGACAAAGTAATCTAATAATTTAAATATGAGATAATTTTATAGACTTACACTATAATTTGCTTGTAGCTCAAGTTCAGTATTTGTGTTGGCTGAAAAGATGGGCGATGCACTGTATTAGCAAAATCTTTGGAAAACAAAATGATCTATCAGCTTACAGTACCTCTCTTTTGTGTTTTTGAGAATTAGGGTGTTTTTGAAAGTCAGATCCCCAATAGGCTTGCAGCAGAAGTACAGAAGTACAGGAGTGAAAAAACACAATAGCATCTATTTCATTGAATCCAGCCAAGTGCTGACTGCAATTAATTCTCTTGTGCTGACAGGCTAATCCCTGGCAGCTTTCAAACTCCACAAATAAAAAGCATTAACTTATCTTCTGAAGCCTCTGAACTTGTCTGAAACCTGTTGCCTTGCCATTGCCCAAGTACGAGCCTTTCTCGATGTCTTGCAGTGTCAGGAGTGCTGCACTGGATGCACTTAAGTGAAGCTGCAGACATGGGGATATTCAAAGAGAGTTCCCCAGTATGGGGCAAAGTGTTAGAGTCAAGATTTCCTGAAATTATTTCCCCTTAACACTCCATAAATGCAAAAGAGTCTGTTCCTCAGGACAGTGTAAGGAGGCAACACCTCTTTCCATAGGGAGGATATAGCACCATTTTTCCCTTTCCACCTCCATTACTTTCTGCATAACCACCTGTTTTTCCTCTCTGGAGACCCAGGCACAAACATATAAGAATGCTTTTAATTTTCTTTGGCCTCACTCCACTGTTTCAAGTCCTCTTGCAGGTGTTCTTGCCAAGCTCTCACTTGACTGATGTCTCTCCATCACTGAGCTTCCTGCACGAAACGTGTTCCTGTAGATGTTGTTGGCAGGTACTGTGTGCTTGGATAGCTCTGAATTGTTTTATACTATGGGTAGTGGGAATTAAACATAATTAATCTCCCTCCTCCATCAGTCTTTCCCTTTTACCCATCTAATTGCACTGGTGTTGCATTTGTGTAATTCAGTTACACAGTGCCTGCTATGTATCTTTGTAAGCTGATGTCTGGATGGGGCACCATCAGAAAGGGCTGTTCAGTCAACCAGATGACAGTGGGAAATCACTGTCCCTGGCCAGACAAACAGATGTTGCAGCTCTGCCAACTACTGATGCTGACAAAGGTTCAGCTGGGTTACAGCAATATTTGCCCTAATCAGGATGCTAACTCTAAGGTTTCCCTAGCAACAGGAGCTGTAAGTCCAAAGTGACATCTCATTTCTACTAATCTTTTATTTCATTTTCAGTAGGTAATTGCAGGTAAATCCTCCAGCAGCTGTTCCAAAGCAGGATGAAGGGGTCAATACATTTCATTCTGCTGCCTACAAATAGGAGTAGGAATATTATATTAGGGAGCAGTGTCATCAAATTTTTATCTGAGACACTTAATCTGTGTATTAATAAGCATTATCTAAAATAGATAGGTTCTCTTTCTTTGCAAAATTATGGCATACACTAGCAATGAAATATCAACTTTTTCAATTACACAATTAAATAGAAGGGCAGCTCACATTATTGAGGCTGAGGTATATAATTTTGATAAGAGAATTTAAAATAAAATTCTTATCATGTGTCTCAGTAGCAGTGCGGACTTCCCTATTACTCAAGTGGTTTCATTTCTATTACTAAACAGCAGAAATAACAAAAAGAAAAGTGCTATATGATTCCCTTTTNTTGCCGGCTGTGGCTAACCAGCACCCTCAGTCTTTGAATGATGAAAAAAATTTGGGAGGATCAGTTAATGTTAGAGGGGAGACCTACAGAACATTTGCACACATCTGGCAATAATTGCAGGGGTGAGTTGTTGTAAAGTAAAGCACGGCACGGCTCATTCCACATTAGATCAGCTCTCTGTCATGTCGTTGCTTTGCAAAGGGAACACTTTACAATATCTGCACTGGCTCCAGTGAGTTTCTGGAGAAGTCTCAGGGGGAGATCGAAAGACTGTGTCTTGCAAGCAGTTGTGATCAACAGCTGTGCTAGCTCTAAAATCCTTAACAGACATGTGAAAAAAAGGATAGAGTTTTTTCCCTTGTACTTTTCCCGTCTCCTTAGAAAAGGAACTCATGTTTCTTGCTAGGACTAACAGAGCTTGGTTTTGTCATGGGTTTTTGTTAAAGCAGAGGAAGATGTAATGAGGAAATTACTTAAAAGACACATGAAGGTCTGGTGTGAGAAATTGTTATTTTTCAGAGTATTGGATAAGTATTTTCTTTCTTTTTATGAGAGATGTATTTGGTTTTGAAAGGGCAAGTCAATCTTGGCAGACTTGATATTTCTCTTATATTCTCATATTGTAGATTTTTCCAAGGAGTAGAAGCCCTGGTACAGTGATTTGAAAACAGAATGTAAACACTCAGGGAGAGAGAAAAGCAGGGTATATCTTAGCATTTATATTGCCACTGAGCAAAATGAGGAGTTTGTCCAAAACTGATCTCTTCTAATTTAGTTAGCAAAACACAAAAGAACAATTTCTCTCTGTTAGTCACCGATTTGCCATTACAAATGAGTTTTGAACTTCGTGAATGCTATTCAAAGGGATGGAGAAGGAACAGGAAGAAGAGAAGAAAAGGCAGGGAATAAAGGACACAGAGCTTGTATTTCTGATCATCATGGTCTTCCAGGAATAGAAGTAGCACATTTCAAGCTGCTTGCCCTTTGCTTTCAGCAGTAGGAGTCCCCTCCAGCATTTATGTCTCAAACACTCCCTTTGGCTGCTCAGTCTGAGACTTAATAAGCAAGGACACAAGCTACTAACAAAAGAAGAAATGTTCCACTTATTATTCACTCTTAGAGCAATACTTAGAGCACTTTCTTTGTTTATTTAACACAGGTAAATGTAGTGCAGGCAAAGCCAAAACAGCAAATACATCAATCTCAACTGCATAACAATTTCCCAATTTCCATCCAACTCTCAGGCATATGCCTGGGTCCTTAGCATAACCAGTGAGTAGCTGCCTGGAGTCTGCCCTGCTAAGGGTTCAGACAGTCTGTTTGGTTTGTTTGAAGCTGTCCAGACTTCCTCTACCTTTCTGTCTCTAATTTCTCTCTCTCTCTTTTTTTTTTTTTTTTCTCCTACACGTTTGGATTCCCTTTCCATATCTGCTTCCTGGTCTACTTAAGTGTCTAGAAAAAATATGCAAACCCAAAACATGGTTTTCCATGAAAGAGCATTAGAACACATAAACATCATGCTGGAAAGGACATAAAAAGTCATCTGGTCCTTCCCCCTACCCAAGGCAGGATCACCTGCCATTTCTGAAAGATCTTTCTCTGACTAGTTCCTGAAGATCTCCCAGGATATCTACTTGGAAAACTCTCCTGTCAATGTATTCTTTATCCCTATAATTTCCAGACTTTTTCTTGTATTACATACGAATTTTCTGATTGAAGGGAAATCAATTATTTCCTAATATTTCCATCACATCAGTTTAACATCATCTGTTTAACATTTCTCTCAGTACTCTCTTCCAGCTGTCTCTTCTGGAGACTATGAATTATTCAGGTTAGTCTTTCCCATTTCCTAGTCCTCTGATTATTCTCATTGCTTTCCTCTGGACTGTCTCCACTTGGCCTACTTTCTTCTCGAAGTTCAGTGCCCAGATCTCATAGTATTCTAGAAAAAAAAAAATCTCCGTCAAGTTTGTTTTTCTTTTTACAAGTGTCATGAAGAAGCTTTCTCCCAGTTGCTCAAAATCATTTTTATTTAGAGGATGCTCCAGCTGAGGTCCAGTGGGAAGCAATCCACAGGGTCAGCCACTCATAGATCTTGGTCTGTGGGGCCCTCTGCAGAATCTGACAGACCCTGCAGGAGTCAGGTAGGCTGGATAATGGTCCCTAACTTAGCCAGTGAAATTTGCTGCCTGATGTGTATGCCAGCACTGATACCAGGCTGTACTAGATTTACTCATTGCTTAATTGTGTCAGCTAGACAACAACCACAGAGCAGAGCAAATGCCTGTGATAGGCACACTGAGGAGGCAGAGCGGACAGGAAGTCAAACATATTCTTTGTTTCTGAGCACTCCCAGGGACAGAATCTTGTACAGGGGAGCCTTTTTCCCCAGGGCAACTGGTCCTGCTTAAAACCATGTGAAATTCAGGGATAAAATAACTGGTCTGTCAAGAAATTTAGCTAGTGGAAGCAGAGGCAAGCAGGTACCAAAGGACCTTTGTACTCTCTAAGGTCATCTGTAGAGTCAGACTTTTCTCACAAAATTGTTTGTACATCCATGTCTCATTTGGGCGGAAAAGGGAAACATTCCAGGCTGAAGGAACAAAGGCTTTATTTGATTTGCTGGTTGCTGTCTTGAAAGGCTCTTGTCAGCCTGACTTTTGCCTAGGGGGAGAAAATTGCCATGGTGTGAGGCTTCCAGGCAGATGGCTGGGAGCAAGCACCAGGCTCAGCGCCTCCCCGTCAGCCCAGCTGTAGCTCCCAGATTGGAAGGATCTCACGCTCTTTGCCTCTAGGTAGAAAATGTGAATGATAAGAGCCTGACAGAAATGTCAGCTTCCAGCTGCGTGACAATTCCTCTCCAACACAAATTTAAAATAAGAGTCAGGTAAAATTGAAAATTCTCAAAGAATTATTATCTGATAGACAGTTATTAAAAAGGCATTTTCCACAGGAAAAAAATGACATCTTTTCCTCTGTGACAGGAAACTGCCAACCATTTCCACTCACTGGTGCCTCAAAACCTTTCAGTTCTTTTCCAGATGCTCTTTTCTCATCCATGAGCAGTTGCCTCTGATTTCCTCTTGCAACCCCTCTCACATCCTCTTCTATGAGCCTCACCCTGTTCACTTCACGTGCCCATTTTCCTTTCTACCCTTTTCCCTTTAGTCAGTGCCCCTCTGCTTTTCCAACAATAAAAAAGGAAGAAAGCAGCAGAACTTGCCAATCAGAGATATCTTGCTACTAGTGCTTGGAAATCATAGTGCTGCCTGCTCAGTGATGCCAGCTTTCATTTTTCTTTCTTAATTCTTTCACTCTATTCAGAGTTAAAATTTGTTAGGTCACTTCTACTCCCATAATTATACAGTATATTGCATTATGACATTTCAGCTTTAGTAGGAGTCTCTAAATCTACACATAGCTGAACGAAGGGAAAGTGAGGAGGGAAGGCAAGGAGAAGAAGGAGCTGTAAAAAAGCTACGCCCTCCTGGGTACTCCCATCTACATCCTCCTAGGTACTCCCTCTTGCTTGGCTGTAACTTATTGTTGAAACCAGGACACCATAGGCAACCTGCTGTCTGCTGACTTTGTGTCACTGTTTGCATCCATTGACAGTTACTTACTGGCACTTAGGGAGATCCTGAACTCCAGTTCTGTCCAATCAGCTCACCAGGAACTTAGCTAACAACCCAAATTAGTGTAGGATTCATCACTTGTTCTTGTGCATCTGCCATTTGCTTTTTACAATGCTTTCCAGCACTATAGGTTCTGAGGTGGAACCCTTCTTTAGTGGGATGACAAATAAAACCCCAGCCAACCTGTGGTTGCAGGCAGAGCAAGGTGCCATACTTTTCCTTTGGATTGCCTCTAAATTTAATCCAGCTTCTCTGGGCCCCCTGCTGACATCTTCAGTAGGAATTTTTAATGTATGCACTGCAGGCCTCACCTTCTACATTTCTACATCTGTATGTGTATTTATGTGAGGTCAAGTAATGTGACATTCAGCTGGGGAGGCAATACTGAACACAAATAGTGTTGGCTGGCTCTTGCTTGAGGGTCAGAGGAGTGAGCAGAGCCAGCACATAAGCATCATTTCCTCCCCCTATACATCCAGTTTCCCACAAAGAATCAACGGCAGAAGTCACTGCTTTCTGCCAGCTAGCAATACCCTGTTACGACTAATTGCAAAAGCCATTAATAAAAGAGGGGAGGGGGGGAAGCAAGACACAAAAGGGAATAAATACTGTACATAGCCAGAAGGCCTTTCCCTCCTACACATATGATTCACTGTTGTTCCTTGCCTCACATGGGAAAATGTTGTCCTGCTGAATACGTACCTTAAAGGCAACTCTGCCTCAGAGACATCACATATGCATATTGATAACATGCACTTTGTAGTGCCTAGAGATGTTTTTAACGAGGCTTGCTGAAATGTACCAACAACTTTCTCTCTTCTCCTTCTGTGTGCCACAGATGATTTTTAAATGTGTTTCCTGGTGGTCTCTATTCCCCGTGAGAAAGCAAAAGGATAGCACAGACAATAATTCAGGATGGCAGGAGAGGGGAGAAATGGCTTTCTATCCTCCCCATTTGTGCAGGCTTGCATGAGCCTGGGGACCCCATTTCCCTTGAAACCTCCCTAGAAGCTCTTGGGGTTTTTCACATAAGACTAGAGTGACATATGGAGCACTACTTAAAGCAGGCTTTAGGTGTAGGCCAGCCTGCCAGCAGCAGAGTGGGTGCAGAACCACTCATGCAGGTCACCCCACGGGCTCACAGCCCATAAAACTCCACCTAACCGTGCACCTCTAATTGACATTATTATATGGCTGGCAGAGGACAGGTAAAGCTTTCTTGCAATCTCAAAGTGTTGGGAAGAGTCTTGTACACAGAGTCTTTCCAAGCCTTAGCATCTATTCTCCTCTTGTGTAGCCATTTTTATCTACCACGATGTAATTAATGTAATTTATTTTCAGTATCTACCTTATGGTGTCATGAACAATTAGAATGGAGATTAGAGCCATTAGAAGCATGATTACAGAAACACTGGTATCTCACACACCCTATTCTTTCCTGTGTGGGATGGCAGGTACCCTTGTACCCAGAAGATACTTTTCTCATCCCTTTCTACCACTGGAAAATGCCTATAATTGAAACTCTGCTGCGTTCATCTGCTACAAAAGGTTACACAGATGCTGTGCCTGCTCCAGAGCGTGTTTCTGGAGAGCAAACCCACAGTGCCCACCAGCACTCCACTGTGGACCTTTGCCGTCCAAAGCTACTGAAAGATGTGCTTGGAAAGATGTGCAGGCAGCAGGTCACACCTGGAAACGTGGGGGGGGTATGACTTTTCTTGCCCAGGACTGCATTTGAAGGAGGGCAAATGCATGGCATGGTCCACATCCTCCAATGACCAGCAGAGAGGTAGCTGCTGCTCATCACCAGCACTGTACCACATGCTTCATCCATCCCTTCACAGACCTAAACCAGACCTTGCAGCTGTACTGCACTTGGAAGTATTATGTAAAGATAAATGAGCAAGATTTAAATAGCTTTATTCAGGCATCAGGATCAGCTGTTTGCAGTGGAATAAATTCACAACAGTCTCATGACCTGATTTGGCTCGTTTAAAATTTGCTGCTATGTCCCTCTGCTGGGGCAGCCAGGAAAGAGATGGAGGAGAGGTGGAGGAACTGCACTTGGCCTCATCTGTTACACTGGGCAGTGCTAATGGGATGCTGTGAAGCCTCCATACTCCCTTTTTTGCCCACAGAAAATCTGTGCCACACACTTTCTTAAAATCTCGGTCTCTTCTTGCTTTTAACTGCTGAACCAATGAAAGGGGGGTGCTTTAAATACAACAGCTGTTGTAGTGGCTGATAGGTTATGACATAATTCCTGGTTGGTGCTGGAAACCAGAGAACTTGCCTAGAGTGATAGTTGCAGAATTTAAACATAAGAAACTACTTTTTCCTGACCCACCCACCCCCCTCCTCCACTTTAGGAAAATCAATTGCTATTCATTGTGGGCATAATCAGATTTATACGTCCATCATAGTAGAGCATTTTTCTCTTATATGAGAAATCTTATTGAGCCAATTTAGAAATCTAGAAATTTTCAAATATAGTTAAAAATATTCCTGAAAGACAGTGTACTAATTTGCTTGCTTGCTTCCTTCCTTCCTTCTTTTTCTCTACTGAAATAAATTTTTGGATTTCCATTTTTATTGACATGTCACTGCAGATGACATAGTCTTCAAATCCATAGACTTCATTACTAAAAGAAATGAAATTTTTAGGTAACCTTAGATAAATTATCATTGTCAGCATTATGAATGAGCTCAGATTCATTATAATATGATTTTCACAGCAAAACGTCTTTGGAGGAAAGCAGATTCTTGCTTGAAAAGAGCATACATAAGTGGGACACACACAGAGAGGCATGCTCTAGGCTTTACTGGTTGTGAAAGCACATAGACTGCTTCTAGGAGAAATAAAAATAAATCTGCAAAATTCGTTGAAATTTGTCGGGCATCATACCAGCATACAGGTTTGATTACAGGAGACATCATCTCTCTGCGACAGGACTCTGAAAAACAGTCATGTTTTCTAGAGGGAAAGATGCTCTGGGTGTTGACACAAACAAAGACCTCTCTGGGAATCTGACAGTGGTGAGAATGAGTGAAGAAGTGGAGACAATGCAATGCTTCAGCTCAACCATGATGTCCAAGTATCCTCACTGTGTACTCCCCACCTTGGTACACTTTCAAATGCCATTTGGCCCTAATTTTCTCTGCTTTCTTCTGCTTAGTTGAGCATTACAAAGGATGGTTTTCTCCATGCTTTTGCTAAGAAGAGGTAGGAGCTTGCTTTCCGTTTTAGATAAAATCCTTTCGTAGACTTTATTTTGTCTACACATATTCTGCAAAATGTACTTCAGCTCTCACAGAACATATTCATTTGAATGTTATCCAGTATCAGCTCGTTTATATCCCTGCAGATATATGGAGAGCTTCCCAGCCCTGAAAGCAAAAATCAAGAGACTAGAATTGGAAGCTATTGGCATTCATTTGGGTGGGAGTTTTTCCTGTTCCTTGCACAAGTCTATATTATTTTATCCTTTTAGAATCCATTCTTTTATTTTTGGGACTGCTGGAGGGGAAGCTGAGGAAGAAAAACAGAAGCCTTAAGGTAATGACTCAAGTAAGAGTGTTCACACCTTCATTTTCTATGTGTGTTAAAACAAGAAGGGAAGAAGGAAGGCAGGCAAATGCAGTTAAGAGGCAAATGCAGTTAAGGAAACCAATAAATGCTCATTGAGAGCCACTGGCAGCAGAGGCAAGAGCAGGGTGATGAGCTCCCTGCGGAGACACGGGCCCTTCCTTTCATCCCTGGGGTCACCAGTGGCTGTCACACAGGTTCCGTGCCAGGGAAGGAGAGGGGTGAAGGGCTGTGCTTTGTGCATGAAGGATGGCCCCCACAGGCAGCAGGTGTAAGGGCAGGGTAAGGGGGAAGGAAACCAAGAAGAGGACTCAAGGATGAAGAAGCAGTTCCATCGAGAAGGATGGGCAGGGTATCATAAAACAGGAGAAGGAAAAGGTATAGTAAACCAAGGTCTGTTGATACAGACATACTCAAGGTGAGTACAAGCTAACCATGAATGAATTCAGGCTGGAAATTATGAGAAGTTTTCTAGTTTTGAGATCTGTAACCTCTGGTGCAACCTTCCAATTAGAGCAGCTATAGAAAAGCTGGTTATCACAACTTTAGGAAAGTTAGGACTTTAGGAAAGGTTGAAGCGTTGGGTAGAAAGCATTTTATTGTTATGAGAGACAATAGAGGACTGGGCTCTGTAGCCTATGAGATCCTTTACTGGTCTATGTTCCTAATTAAATGAAGTAGGGGTTTTTTGCTGTGTATTAAGCTGGGGGGATGTGAACAAACATCTCATAGGCACAGAAACCTTTCTGTTCCTCCTAGAGCTTCCCTACCAGCAGTCTCCTTGACAGCACAAACCTTGCTGTAAACAGTAAAATAAATGCAAAGCTTGAAGAACAAAAAAACACAGCCAGGGAATTATGTTAAACAGTGAAGCCCTCAACTGCTTGTGTGCAGGTTAATAAGAAAGGCCATATTCTGACATCCTCACTCCTTGTCTACCAGAAAAAGCATTTCTTCTGACATGGAAAACTGTAACTTGGTGACAGAAGCTGACTTAATTACAAAATTCCTGTCAAATTGTCAAGCAGAAAGTACAAAAGGAACATTTAAGGGTCATTGAACTATGCTCCCAAGGGCTGGGGAAAAGTGGTGTAAGTCTAGACAGCATCACCTTACACTTCTTATTTCTAAGGCAAGCGGGGCCAAAATAATACTCACATTTTGGATAGATTTATCACAGCTTTTTAGCACAATTCCAGTGGAGTTTGATTCAGTTGAAACCCAGAGTGAGCCTGCAGGTTGATTTCTATTTGCTAAGGACCACTTCACCTTTTTGCAGAAAATATAATCGATCTCAGTGTAAATATTCAGAGGTATTGGAACTGCCTGATTATTATATTATTAAAATGAAAGATGGGTTTAAGGAAGATGAACTGCAGCAGAATAAGCAGCAGCAGAAGCTACCTGATTTACAGAAAAAAGTATTTAGACTCTTTTCTTCTCTTTTTTTTTTTATAATGTTAAGGTGGATGGGCATTCTGAAGCAAATGTAAAAGGCAAAGAGCCAGAGGGAAAGTAGAAACACAAATACACTGCAGTCAGAAATACCATGCTGTGCATGCATGGCTCCTGGACATAACTATGACCTGCACCCCAGGACAACAGGTCATCCCAGGAATAGCCTTTGCTTGGAGCATGCAGTGTCGTTGGCAAGGAATTGCACGTACTGTCATGTGGTGCCAGGTTTTATTTTGATGGAGAAGCCAGGAGCCTGGCAGGGGAATGAATTTATTTGCCTCACACACATGAGGCTGGGTCAGCTTTGCAACTGGAAATGTGGTCAGAGTACACTGGGGAAAGAGAGTTTGCCCCTTGCTCTTTTTTNCTTTTTTTTTTTTTTTTTTTTTTTTTTTTTGACAGTGGCAAGCTGCTGCAGTGAAAGTCATTAATGCTAATTGCAACTCTTTGCTTGAGCTCTTAGGGATTTCTGTGTGCTTTTAAACATTCAGTGAGCAGAGGGGCAATATCAAGTAAGCAAGACTGATGTGGCTGTTCTGATAAAAAAAATGTGAAAGGATGAGCTGTATGAGTCCCAGAGTATTCCAGCCATGATTTTGTGGGTTGGAAAATGCCAGGAGACTGGAAGCATCTTCAGTGAGCAGAGGAGGAGAGTCCTCTTGGGAATGGAGCTGTGGGATGCTGTATTGGAATGGGAAGAGCTCCAAGGTGCTTATGCTGGTGGTGGTCTTGAGAAGTAACAAGGGGAAAACACCAAAGGTGAACAAGGTACCAGAAGCAGAAGAAGCCATAGGAAGACAATCTTAAACAGGTCTATAATAGAATATAATAATAGAATAGAATAATGACAATACATTAGTCATCCTCATGTTAAGGAAGCTTCTCATTCATGTGACTATCTGGTAGCCTCACTCCCAAGGCTAGACGTTCACTGCTGGGACTGAAACTCCTTCACAGCAGGAGGCTCCAGTGACCAAACAGGTCCCCACTTGACTCCTCACACAGTCAGACCAGGTTTCCTCATTTGTTCAACCCCAGGTTACCCATGGCAAAGTCTCAGTTGTCTCACTCCATAAAGCCATTTATTCACGGTGCAGTAACACAGAAAGAGCCCAAGCTGGTGCCTCTGAGGACAATCCCCAGCCAAGGATCCCCATGACTTTTATACCCTCACAGTCTCCAGAAGTCTCCTCTTCCTTCTGAGTCTTTGGCTCCTGCCTCCCTCTCTATGCCCACCCACCTCACTGGCTCATAAAGCAGCTTTATCTGCTTTTTTATCCAAAATGCTGCAGTTCCCAGCTCTTGTTGTTTCCCAGTGTCCATTCACCTGGCTCGTGTCACCCACCATCATGCCCTGTGTTATCCCAAAGGCTGGCAGCCCATGGCCTCTCTTCTCAGGCTCCTACCCAGACCATCTCAGTCTACAGCTTGTGAACCTGGCTACTTGTCCCCCATGTATTCCTCAATACTTGAAATGCAGTAGGACTGCAGAGGAGCATGTGCAGAACCTGCAGTGGAGCCAGCACAGAAACATTCTGTCAACTAATTAGATGTTATCTATTAAATACAGTGCCTTTAACCACCAATCTCTCTTCCACTGAACCACCACTCCACATATACCTTGGTGTGAAAGCCATGTCTCATCTGCAAATGATGATATTTAGCCTCTCCTTTGGTTTTGTTCACTAGTCCATCTTCTTTGGCAGATGAGGCACTGCTTGGTGCTAGGGACAAGAAGCTTCAAGCCTGTTTTTCTAGCCATACTACAGCATACAGAGGTAACACTTTCTTCTCACATATCTTTTCTCACGGAAAATAAAAAGAGAAGAATGAATATACCAAAGCAACCCTGGCCTCCCTGCTGTAACACTTTTGTGTGAAACAGAAAGCAACTGGTGTTGCCATAAGAGGGCACACTGCAGCTGCAGTTTCCACACTGTCCGGCAAACCTCTCATAGGAATGAGAAGTGGCAGCTGCTTCTCCTCTGAGACTGTGCAGTATTTGTACTGAAGAAAGTGCAGAAGACTTTCTATTAAGTTTCCCATGTGTCTTTTTGTCTGCTGGCTTCTCCCTCCCCATCCTGCCTTTCACCTCTCTTGGGTTGCTTTTAAGGGAAATTTTCAAAGCTTGCAGAACATTTGTGCTTAAAGTTAGTATTCTTCACAACAGTTTTGATGAATTTGTAATTTTTCTTGCTAAGTGAATTACATCCAGGGAGCACACAACACTGCTTTGGAGAGTGTATTGCGGTAAGTGAGAAGAAGAGTGCAGGTACATACAAAGGCATCCTGTCTTGGGGTGAAGAGATGCAGATCACTGACTATATGAGAAACTGAAACCCTGCCAGCAGCAATTTTTGCAATGGGTCCCAGTCCTTACACAGCTAGAACAATTCTAACACTACCAGTATCAGGAGGGCAGACAAAAATAAGAAAAATGATCAAGGGGCTGAAAGGGTCAACATGTACCTCAAGAACAGCAGGTGTTCTTTGGTTAAAATCATATTAAAAAAAAAAAAACCTCCATGAGATTTGAAGGCCACAAACTTACTGGACAGAGAGAAACTGTGTAGCTTAATAGAAAGAGGGTTTAGGAAAATGGAAATAAGGAGAGGTTATGACAAATCTGCTAGTTTCAGAACAAGAACAGTAAAAACACACAGAGTAGAAAGGTATTAACAATTTTAATTTAATTTTTTTTCCTATGCAAATGGAGGGGAAAAATTCTCTCTGACAGAGGTGTACCTTGGATATACTCAACATTCTTTCTGTTACTAAGTGATTTAGGTAAGTATACAGGGCAGAGATTAAGGATAAATTACCTTTGTATTCCAATGGTACTTGGCATAAGGATAAAAGCCAACACCTGGTTTGATGTGATCCTTGTTATCCTGCTGCCTCTGCATTATTTCAGTTACCTCCACTCCCCAAGGCTGTTTGTTTTATCACCTTTCTAGACAATAGCCCTCTAGTTTGAGTGCCAGGCTTCTGTGACAGAGATCATACTTTGTTATACTTCCACACTTTCTAGCAGAGTGAAGCCTTGACCTCTGGGTTGTCATGCCATGGTAACACCTAATGACGATAATCTGATCCGCTGGCACAGAATTGCAAGTAATAAACAGTGATGAACATCTAGGTCAAAGAGCAAAACTCACAGCCTTCCTAAATGCATTGATTAGGCTGTTAGGCCACATCTCTGTTTGCTGGAAATGCCACAGCTCCTGTATATTGTTGTCAGCCTGCCTGTTGTCAAGAAGATGAAACTGCCTACTTTCAAGTATTGTGGCACCACTATACTATGGGCTCCTTAAAACACTTGAATAATGCTTGCTGAGATTGTACGCTGTTTGCACATGTTGGCTTTCTATCCAGCTAAGCAGGGAAATGGTCAGACATCCTCTCAAAAATTAGCCTAAGGCTTATGGGGTGTCACTGGCATGTTGTCCCTTTACTATCTCCTGAACAAAGCTCCTAGGATTAATCACATGAATAGTCTTCAAATGTATCACTGCAAATTCTGTCAGCTTGGTATTAATAATTTTCATAGACTGCTTAGCCAAGGTTGCTTTCCTTTGAGGAGCACTCATTTGCTCTTTTCCAAGTATGGTGGGAGATAGCTAATCCAGAACGAAGTGTCTGGTAGACTGTGCCTATGCTTGTGAGAAAACCAGTCACTGAAAACGACCATGTTGACAATTTATTCTCAAGATCCCACAGCCTTTGTCAGTGTCACTGACAGAGAAAAGGACGTGGAGAACTTTGGCTTCAGAGCCCTGACATGAAGATTAAAGACATTTGTTTCTTCCAAGAAGATTGGCTGCTTTATGGAGCAGAGTCCAATGAGGTAACCTCAATTCTGGTAATGAGGACTCAAAGCACATCATCTTGTAATTTGAAAAACTTATTTTTGCTATCACTGGAGAGAATCCTGACTTAACCTCCCAGCACAACAGCATTATTTCCATATATTAGTTTGACTGAGCAGCAGAAAAAGGAGATCCCGTTTCTTAACAGAGATTAGAGCAATTTATTGTTGCATCTGGGACTTGGAGCTCATCTTCAAGTTGGCCTTACTAATTAGCAACATAAACTCCTGCTTCCCTTTTGAGATTGGTTTGCAACTGGAATTTGACAGAAGCTATAAAGAAATGTTCTGAGAGACCACTCAGGATGATAAATTGAAGAAAAAGCCCTAAAATACAGTGCAATTCCTCATGAGAAACTATTAACGTGAGAAATTACTCGCTGTGAAATGTCCTTTGAAGTGTCTACTTTCATGCTCTTTATTTCACTATCTATTTTTATACAAATTTTATTCTTAGTACAAACAATTTTCCCACAGTCCCTTTGAATTTATGTTAGCAGTGTTACACTGCACAGAAACACATCATCACCACTAATGCAGCATCTCTGGCAAATTTTGTTAACCATTGCCTGAGACAGCTTCCAAGCCACCTCCTATTATGCAGATCATCACTTCTGTTTCCAACAGATCTAGCCCATCCACAGGTTTTTTGAGCTTCCCTGCACTGCTGTGCGAGGCATCACCAACCTAATCCCTTGACAGAATTTAATCCCTGAATCATTCCTAGTGGAGATGCTTCACATGCTTCATCTGCTACAGAAGCATTGCATCATTAAAAACAAATGAATAACACTAGTGTGTAACATCATTGCTACTTGTAAAGTGTTTCATCAGCCTGGATGTATTCTTTAAACCCTGAAGTCTCAGATTGTGATGTTTCCAGCTCTCACAGTTTTATCAGATGATCACATGAGATTAAAAAATAAAAAAAAGGCAAACAAAATGTTTTAAATTTAAAACTCATCTGATTTACAAAAAGAATGTTTTGATTCTGAATCTTACAGCACAACTGGCACTATTTTGGATTTCACACAACTGCTATTGTGAAGCTTTCGTAATGTTATTGAAAATCTGGTTGTTTTGTTCTCACCAGAGAGCACAAACCAAACCAAGACAAAACTAACCTCCCTCCTATTTAACAGTAGCTGTCTGTCCCCAAGTACTCATTAACATTCTCTTTCAACCCCAAACTCAGATTTGTGGGTCTAGGGCACTAGTGAGCAAGTGGAAGGGAGTTCTGTTTTATCAATTGAAAACTCACCCTCACGACTGAGCAGGTTTTTGTAGCCGTGCTACCACCATTAAGGAGGGATGGGAGAGGCCCAGCCACAATGTAAGTGTATATATAATCAGTATTTCATTTCTGGTACTGCTTTTCCTTTAGGTTACTATGAAGGTCTGTAGAAGAAAAATAGTTGACCCGCATAAATCACCATGCCTGGGTTATACAGATGCCTCTCAAGCATCAAACTCACTAGTAAAATTTGCTCTGTTAAAAAACCCATTAAAATCCCCATGATTATTTTCATCAATGTCTAATCACCACCAGAGATGCTCCAAGCAGACAGAAGGATCCACACCATACACACACAAAAAAAAAAAGTCTCTATTAGCTCTGTTGATATTTTGAAGGAAAGGATCAGTCATGGCTGGAAACAAACTGGTGGATCTTCAGGACTTCCTGACCTGGATTGCTTTCACAAAAGTACAAAGCAGGTAAGAAAAACCCATCATGTTTCAGCAAAAGCAAGTTGTATTAAATTTACTCAGTGCAGGTGTAATTATTTGTTACTTATGGAGAGCATTCATAGCTGCATGTTAAATCAAACCACAAGGAAATCACTGTCTGTATAACAACAACAAGAGCAGACAAGGCTTCCTCTTTCCAGATTTATCTGCAGCATAAACACTTTATGTTGGCTGGAGAAATGTTAACACTCATAAGAGAGAAAATACCGATGTCCAGGAAAGAAAGATGAGAGTCAGGGTGCCTGTGTTATCTTTTCTGTTAAAATTTACTGTTAAATCTGTGGGGTTTACAAGGGTGCTTAAAGGCTTATTAGCCATTGGTTATATATGTATATATACAATTTACATGTACACACACAGAGGCATATATATATATGTATATATATATAACATTATATACTTACGTGTGTATATAATACTCATATATTTATNTATATACTTACGTGTGTATATAATATAATACCCATATATTTATATATACATATATAAATCATATACACACCTATGTACGTAATTTAAACACTGAATTACATATATACACATATATAAATGTAATAATAAAAAGAATTTTGACCATTCCTAGAACTACAGAACTCAGCATTTGAAACCTGCTTTGGCTATAGCACTTCCTTCTGGCCACTGGAAAGCTTAGGGATTTCCCACCCTCTAACTGCAAAACTGGAAATTAGTGTCTAGTTTTCCACCTCACATTGTTAGGATTATATATTTCCCAGTTTACCCTGAAACCTGAGATGTTTCATTATTGACTAGTTTGTGTTTGCAAGAATATAAACGGACAACTTTTCAGGTTCCTTCCATCACCCAAGACTCCAGCACTGTCACATATTACTGCCTGAATGTGAATTTTCTCCCTTTACACAACTTTTGGATGTTGTTGGCAGAAAAACTGCTGGCCCCTCAGATGCTTAAAATGTGAAACAAATGGAGAGGAATATAATAAAAACAAGTTTTATTTAGGCAATCATCCCAAATATGTAGGTTTAATGATAAATTCTAAATAATTAGCAAAATGTTGAGAAAATGGATTAAAGAGGGCTGGATTCAGCATAAAAATTTTGGTATATCAAGAAAGAGAGCTCATAGGAAACTCTGTATTTTGGTAAGAAAAATGCAATCTGAAATGAAAATGAAAAATCTGAATCACAAATTCAGATGCTTGGAGCTTCATTGTGAAAACTTTTGCAGTTTCCATAGGGTCCCAAATTCATTGAAGGGACAGTTGTCTGTGCAGAAAATATAGAGAAAAGAAGAACATATGATGGAGGGCGCCATCAGATCCTGCACAGCAAACATGTCAAACAGACAGAAAAGTTCATCCTCTTTGACAAAAAAAAAACAAAGAAAAAAAAATTAGTCGTTCTACTTAATTCTATACAATGTTTGAGGATTCAACCTGTAGAAAAAATAAAGCTAAATTTAATCAACCTGAAAAAACCAGAACACTGTAAGAAGAAAAAAGACTAAACTGCTCCCTCCCCCAAAAGCCCCCCAAACACACAGAACAATTTTTCTTACTGGGGGGATAATAAAATCATTTTGCCTTGACCTTTTCCTCACCACTTAGACACAATAGCAATAGCTGCTATATATAAACCTTAGATGCTCTTCAGCTTTACTCTACCGAAGTGTATTTATTTTAACTTAGAAAGTCTAGTGGTAAAAGAAGTTGGGGGACATTTTATTTACACAATGATAAATTAACCTATGGATCATTTCTCTAAGGGTAGCTCTAGGAAAGACTAGGATGCAGAGGGACCCAGATGGACTTTTTGACCTCTTTTTTTAAAGCTCCCTCCATGTCATTTGTTGGGCTTTTTCAAAGCTAAAAGGTTGGAGGACACAAAGCTTTATTCTCACATTTTAGTCTTGAGGCTAGAAAAGCTTCTGCATTCATGCCCTAGCAATGTTTGCCTCCAGTAAATCTGAAGCATGCTGGGCAGCTGTGGAAGGAAGGAGAAAAACAAAAAAGCCTTGTGTCTGAAACATTTGTGTTTGTGTGCATCCTACCCTGTACAGCTGGTCTGACTCAGCTCTGAGAAGATGCTGTGCAGCTGTTTCTCTGGAGCAACACCTGTGGGCAAACAACAGCAGAGTCCAACCTCTATGTACATCTTCCTGATCTCCAGAGTTCATTTTGCCCATGCTCTGTCATCTTTAATTATGGAGCATTAGGCTTTTTCTTACTGGATATTCATGCACATATGTTCAGAACTTACAGGGACAATCAGCCATTGTTCCAATTTTCCTATTGATGTTTTTCTTGCAAATCAGAGCCCAGGGACTGGCCACAAGCCCAAATCCCATCTTTTCAAAACTGATTACTTCTTTGCTGGGAAACTGTTTGCTCTACTGCAATTGTCTAAGACTGGGTTTGGCTGGTGCAAACCTACTTCATCTCTTCTGGAAGCAAAGGCAGGGTTCACCCTATGTACTGTACAGCTCTGAAAAGTCAAAGCAGATGAAATGCCCCGCACCCCGGGGTAACTATGCTGCTGGCTAGAACAAGTGGCCCCAAGTCTGAAGTGACAGTAGAGCAGCTTGAAGAAGCTCACAGAAGGGGGATCTAGAGACTAAATCATCTAATTCCAGCTCTGATGAGCTCATTCAGCTGGAAAAGCAAAACAAAACAAAATATGCATGCATTCCTGTCTGAATATGGGACCACAAGGCAGCTAGGCACTGAGATACCATGCAAATGGAAATAATTTAGTACTGGAACAGAATAGCAGAGATATCACTAGGAACTATCAAAGGAAATTTTTGAGGAGAAATGAATGACTCTTCAAAGCCCTGAAAATTGCTGTTCTGAAATAATGAAACAATTCCCACAGAATAAATGGAATTAACAGTAAGATAGAGTGGAATAATGGTAAAATACTTCGCATGTTAGAAAGTCACAAAATGCCTAAGGTAATAAAATTTTACACGGTTGAAATGTGGGGAAAGAAAACCTTGTGGCAAATGAACTTTGGGGGGAAGAGCAGCAGAACCCAATTGGTTCCATGGCAGTAGGAGATGGCCATGCCATGGACCTCTTTCAAGTGGAAAGCCATATGGCTCAGAAATAAGTGGGAAAAAATGACCAAGTCATTAGGATCCCAGTGTGGCATGCAGCAATCTCAAATGGCAGCTGATCTATCACAGTTTTACCCACTGATCTTGTCCACTGCTGGGAAGAAGCAAACACAGTGGTTGTGCCACGTTGTGCCTCCCTGCACCTTTCGCACACAGACGTGTGCACACATATGCACATATGTGCACATTTTAATAGACACACGTCTATTAACAAGAAACTCTAGGCATACCACGAATTCCAGAGGTTTTTATGAAGATTTGTATCAGAAGGGAAATAGGGGTGAAACATCACAGGAAGCTCATGGCTGTGCATGAGTGGGGAATAGCACTTGGGAACTCTGTTTGCCAGGCACGCGCACAGAAAACCTCTGCCTCTCTCCATCCCACATGGCAAGGTGAGAGCCAAATAACACATCTCCTTCTGCCTTTCCAAAGAACATCATGATAGCATTTTCAGTCAGATTATGCCACAGTTCTTGTACTTGTAAGGATTGTTTTTCTAATGAGGCAAGGAAGGTCAAAAGAAATTAATAGCCAGGATAAGAGTTATCAGTCTGATATAAATAAAGCAGTGTATAAAGTTTGCAATACACTACAATCTACAACTGATAAAGGAGTCTAAAGTCAAATGAGCGTTTAAAAGGAAGTTGATATTGGAAATGTCTACTCTCTAAGTTCTCTTTTTAAGCAGATGACTGGGTCACAGTTGCTGTTTGTAGCTGTCGCTGCTGAAGCCAGTGCTGCCACTGAAGCCCAGAGTTACATTACTCACCCAGCACAGCTCGGCCTCTCCATGGGATCCAAAAAAGGCTCAGGTGAGATCCAAAAGCCTCATCCACATCCTCATGCAATGGGGACCATGTTTAATCCCATGATACCTTAGTGCCAGTAACCCCCAGGTAAGAGGTATACTACAAAGATCTCCCTTGCCCACATGGCTGCTTTTGTGCTCTCCCCAAGACTCTTCATCTTAATACTGCAGACAGCTCCAACACTACGTGTTTGTCTTTGTAACTCTCCAGACACCTATATTCCTGTTTTGTGCTTGTTTCAAAATGGCAGAGCGGCTCCTTCCTCATGTGATTGTGACACCAAGATAATTTTACTAGCTCTGCCTAAATTCCCTTGGGAACCTGTTTCAGTAAGGTACAAATCATGTGTGTATTGAGTTATATGCAACATACACACTCCCCTAAGCCTCTTATGAGGTGCCTCTGGAGCTTGAAGAAGCTGAAGGCAAGAGCTGAAGCACTGCAGAGGGTGAATATCAGGCATGAGCTGTTCCTACTGATTAGAAGCTATCCCAGGCGATGTGTTTTCATATTAGTAATTTTCAGGATCCTAATTTACCTCCATTAACGTCATAGGAGCTAAACTTTGCATTCCAAGCAAAGAGCTAGACAACTAGAAATGTAAATGCCACAGGATCTGATTTCAATTGCTGAAGATTGTCATGGCAGCTTGGTCTCACAAGCTGTGTTTTGGTGAAAGGGATCCGAGGTGCCAGCATAATTTCTATCACTTTTCAAAACCTTGGCTCTCCACTAGTCCTATGAGTTTTTAATCCATTTGACGTTTTTAATCCAAGTGATGTACATATATGTCTTGGTTTCAGCTGAGACAGAGTTAATTTCTTCTCAGTAGTTGGTAGAGTGCTGTGTTTTTGGATTTAGTGTGAGAATAATGTTGATAACACACTGATGTTTTGGGGTTTTTTTTGTAAACTGCTCTTATCTCAACATACAAGTTTAGTTTTGATTCTCTTCTCCATTCCACTGGGCTAGGAGTGGGGGAGGTGAGGGAATGGCTGTGTGGTGTTTAGTTGCCAGCTGGGCTTAAAACACAACAGCATACCAGCATGATTTTTGCTTTAATTGGTTGAACTAATTTCCTTAAACATATTAAATCTTTTGCACAAGCAGCTCTCTTCTCTGATGAATATTTTTCCACAGTAAATCATTCATTCTCTGTTGCATACACTTCCAGACTCCTCTTAGACTAGGGGTTGGATTCAGGGCTTTTTCCTATTTCAGTCCCGAACTTTAGGATTATGAAATGTTTCCAGTGACCACAAGATGCCTTTTTTTTTTTCGGACACATGTTTATTTGCAACAGCAGTGTGAGATACAGTAGAATACATGTGGGAACCCGATAATTATGTATTATTGTATAGTGAATTTTTCAGTAGATTATTCCAAATATTACATATGGAAATTTTAAGTCCTATTACACTAGTTCTGATATCATGGTGACTAAGCACTTAAACAATAAGCAGTCTTGTGGAAAAATCCATACACACAGTTTGCTTTACTTCATTTGTCCTAAACTTCAGACTGCAACAGGATGACTTAGATCATGTAAGTGGGTAGCAAATACTTCAGTCTATATTTACATATTGTCTATTTAGAAAGTCCTTGAGAAACTCAGATACACACAGGCTAAACTGAGATACAAAAAATTGTGCATGGTGCTTTCACCTCTCACCTTGAAAAGAAAGACTCACAACGTAAATTCTCACATATTTTAAAAAGATTTAAAATATTGGATGGTGTATAATATCCTGAATGTGTTACACAGCCAGCAGATAAGATGTTTCAGAGCACAGCAGCAGCTGCTCTGCCATCAAGCACTAGAAAGGTAGATGGCCATCTAGCTTTCTAGGCACATACTGTGGTAATTACTAATAATCAGAAATAAAGCACATTTTGAAAAGCTGATATGCAAATACACGTGACAAGCCTAAACATGGCATGAGATGAATCTCACTCTTACTTCCACTGAAAGGTGGAACACTTCAACAGAAGGGTTATCATGCCAACTTGAATGCTGCATGCTGCAGGTTTTTTTTTTTTTCCTGAGAATAATTAAGAGTTTGGGTGATGAACTCCTCAGTGTACACAGAACCTAAAAGGTATTTGTGTGGATCAGTGGAATCACCCTTAGCTTCCATGCTTTCTTTTCTGAAACCCAGTGACTTAATATTATGAAGGTGCTTGTTAAAGTGCAAATATAGCATTGAAAACAATCGTGCCCTCATGGAGGAGTGAGACTCATCCAATTTTTTGGGGCCCCAAAATGATCATAGACCTGCCAGTCTTCCTGTGATATCCATCCACCATCACCAAAAAACAGTTCCCACCAAAACCAAGAAATGTTTTAAGAGGACATCAAGTATGTTATGAGGTGCCATATAGGGCTGAAGAGCTTTAGAACACAAACCTCACTCAAACAGTATCAAAGTAATATTTAAAAAAACTAAAGCAAAAGTATCTTGAATCCATAAAAAGGTCATACTAGTCTATTATTTAACCAAGTATGACTATTGTACAGTGATGATACCATTTCAAGACAGCTTAGAGGACCACATATCCCTGTGATAAACTAAGTCCTAATAGATGCTGAAGAGTGATGTTCCCTTATATGAATAGTGATGTCTTGTGGTGGGGCAGAACCACCTGTGGTTACAGCCACTCCTAAGGATTTACTTTAGGGTGGGTCATAAACCTCAAATTGAATGCATCTTCTTCCAAAATTAAGTATACTGCTGAAAGCCTCAGATTTTCGAAAAAATACAGTGAAGTGTGTGAGAGAAGCCATCAGGCTCCAAAAAAGCTCAGGATCATTTCCACTGCAGTCAATGACAAACTCCTCCACGAGTTTTAATCTGTGGGATCAGGAGCAGACCTACCACACGCTGCTTACCTGCTAATGTCTAATGGCATGGCATCAACCTTTACTGTCTGGTGGCCTCTATTTTAGCATCTCTTCTTTTCCCTGATCTTTTCAGAAGTCTCAGGATCTTATCCTCAACAGAATTCTGCTTCTTCTGAGGCTGGTTCTGAGTACTTGCCACAGTTCATTAATACAGAGTGTTTCAGGAAAAAGATCCTCCTAACAGAGGTGGCTGGTGCTATGCTCACATTATGCTCACCTCAGCAGCAGAATCAGGCTGGATGAGGAAAACACACATCAAGCCATTTGTGTAAATGACCCTTAAGCACAAAACAAATCACAGCTTCTTATTTAAATAACACAGTACCATGCAAAATTCACAAATTAAGGAGTGTCTTTAAATAAAAAAAACGCAAACCTTTGCTTAAAAATCCACCAATTCTATGTGCATTACTCTTTGCCTTTTTAAGCCATGCAAAAGGTTTAACCAAAATGTCCCTTTAAGTGTTTCAGGCTGGAACTATATAAAAAAAGTGCCCAACTAAATGCCTAGAGAAATCCCCCAGAAAGTTTCGATTTTTCTCATTGAATCTCTTCATCATGGTATTTATCCATCTGAGCAGAGGTCTAACACCACACCTGTGCTGCCCTTCCCTTGGGAGACTTAGTCCTTGCTTTGGGAAGGAGCTCTTATCTGCAATTTGACATTGTCCATTGCAGGTCCCCAGCCACGCTCAACTGCAAATGCATGAAAGAGTCATGAATCTCATGCTCAGTGCAGGAAACTTGTGCCACACTAACAGGGTTTAAGACAAGAAAAATGTGAAACTGGAAAAAGGACATGCTGGGACTATGCAAGGCTGCAAGCTGGGATACTAGAATTGCCCTTGGATCATAGTGCACAGATTTGAGGGCTGTAGTGGTTTATTATCTCATTAGAAACATCTAATTCCCTGTAATAAAGATTGCATGTAGAGTATGTCAAAGAACAGATGAGGCTAATACAGCCCACAGACAGGACTAATACGTTTTTCCTTTCTTACTGCTAAATAAGCAGGGATAGCTTTTCAATTTAAAAATAAAACCTACATAGTTACAGTAATAATACCATGCTTCTGACTGCTCTGCAGCTGCATATTGTAAAACTCAAAGCCACTGATCAGAAACAAAAGCAGTAAGTAAGTAAGTAACGGCTTTACAGAAATGTTCTGCTGAGGTGATTATGTCTGGAAAAAAACCTCTATAGGGGAAAGACTGTTTACCAAACATATTTCATGTCCTTTTCCCCTTAAAACACCCTGCAAGCACTTGAACCTTTTCCTAACAACAGATAAAGAAACTTTTGCCAGAGGTGTACTTTATGACTATAGGAACACTGAAACAAGCAGGGAACCTGTTCAAATAGTTAGGCATCAGTTACAACAAAAAGCAAGAAGCAGTCATATTTTTATCATCTGTTATAAAAAAATATTTCCCAATCAGTGTCTCAATACAGTTAAAAGTTAAAATCCCTCTACATTACTAATAAATTAAAAAACGCTATCTCCAACCATCTCGTAAGAAAATAGGTAAGTAATTTAAATCTTTAGTTTACATAAATTAGCACAGAAATGTGTATTCAAACAAGTGCACTGAAAACAGATATGCCTTCTTTTCTTCTGATATCTCTTATTTAAGTTATTAAGTAACAGGAAAGCCTTTATACTCTTTGCATGACCTTGAGAGTCGGCTAACACCAAATGGTCAATAGTCAAACCCCAGGAGAATGTTTCACCAGACAGACAATGACAAGAGGGAGCATGAAGCACAATTAACTGCTTTGCAGCCTTATTACTGTACACTTCAACATTCCATTTCAGCATATTTACTCTTGGGGATGAAGGTAATGTATTTATATGGCAAATCACATGAGTGAAATTTGATGGGTTGATAGAATTTTTTTTAAAGGCCTGTTAAAGCATCATTTTTTCAGAGGTAGTTTCCAAGGCAATAGTGATGTACATGAGTGGAAACAATACTCCTTAGCTTGACTGTGGATAAAACTCTTAAATAGTACTGGTGCTGTCTCTGAACATCACAGAGAATGCTTAATGGGTAAGATGTTATAATTGGAGCTGACAACAGCCAATTAAGTGTCAGAAGAACAATCTGATAAGTAGGTCTTCATGTCTATAGGCATTTCCTGATATGTCTTAACTGTCAATCTGAATGTTACACATCTCTATCTTTATCTCATTATTGGCTGATTTATTAAAGGAGAATGCTTTAATCTCTTTTTCTTTTTTAATTTTGGGGTTGCTCCAGAAAGAAGGAAAGGAAAATACTAGGAATAAGTCTAAATTTGGAATAATAAGATGGGGAATCCTAATTTCAGCAAAGTCCTCATCTTCCAACTGAGCAGGCGTATGGTTTGGTGACACCACTCCATGCAGCTGCCCACACCATACTTTTCAAGAAGTGGAAGGTGCTCATTCTATAGAAGGTCTGTTTCTTTAATGGGTGGAAGGATATCTGTGGACGTGCTAGCAGGCTGCTCTCTGCTTTCAGTGCTTCTTGCTAGTCATACAGAAGACAACACCTCGCTGGATGGATCTCTTCCCTTCTTGTCCTCACCCCTGTCGATATCAATCACATGAACTATGCCAGGCTTTAGGATCAGGTCATCGGTCTCCACATGGCTCCTGTTGTCATCCACCTCGATGTACTTGCCCTTGGAAGGCTGGGTAGCCTTTCCGAAGACGTCTTTGAAGCGGCGCTTGAGCTCAACATCTGGGCAATAGACGTACTCATACAGAGCACCAGCGAGGACGGCTCCAATTATTGGTCCCACCCAGTACACCTGCAAAAAAGGAGGTGGGAAAAACCTCAGCCATTAAGCTTTTAAATTAAAAGTGGTAAGAAGACTGCAAACAGGCCTACTTCTTCAAAGTGAAATAATTTTGTCAAGTTTTGTTGATCTATCTCTTTACAGGAGGCCTCTTATAAACTTTTCATTGCCAGCTGTAGACCACAAGTATGGACTCTTTGCAAGAAGACACACAAAGGAAACACCAATATAAAAAAGATATTTTCTTTCTGCACTTTGAACCAAGATGACAATGAACTTTCAAAGAAAAAAACCCTTCCTAGTGTACACACAAACAGCTCTGCTTCGGTATTTCAGACTTATGTTTCCAAAGTATTTCGAATTTGGCATTTAACCCTACAGAATACAACAGGTAGTCAACCACAACAGGCAGTCTGATAATCTAATTTGAATAAGCAAATACAATGCACATAGCACCACTTTTTAGGCACCTATCTATTTCATCATGACAGGCAGCAGTGCAGTAACATTAGTAGGTGCCAAAGCCCACAGGCTCTGGTCGATGGTATGCTGATGTCACTGCTCTGGAGGAGGAGAAAAGGCTGCCTTTCCAAGTGGCCAGGACAGTAACTAAGCTTCTCCAGCAAGTTTCTCCATGGTACATTTGTTTATTGTTTATAGCTTTAGATATAAATTACAGGCTTCCTCAGAGTATGCATAATTAATCTTGTGAAAAACTACAGCAGTTTTTCATATGAACAAGCCATTCACTGATAACTGGGTAAATCTGCCTCAATAGGATAACTCTTGGGAACAAAGTTACACATGGTATGGTGTTTGCAGAATTGAAGCCTTAGGGCCTGAAGACAATGCTATTTCTATTATTAGCTGCAGTGGGAGAAATGTGGTCTTCACACTTTAAAAATCAAGAAAATCCTTATATGCACTGTAATATGCAGCTCTTCCAGTGAGCACTGAAAGTGTCCCTAGAAGTGATTTCCCTCTCTATAATTAGGTGAGGCTGAGCTGTGATCCATCTCTCCCTAATAAAATATGAAATGTTTTCTTACAAGTTGTATTGTTAGATGCTATAGAAATTTACTGCATCATTCACAGCCTGCTTATAACATTGTTTCCTGCACAACTGCTCCTGCCTAAGCTGACACTTTCAAACTGAAGCAGGTAACATCTGGCCTGGTCTGCAAATACCAGACTGCAAACTCTTCGTCTCTCACTGCAGGCATTTGTTGAGGCAGGTGCTCCGCCAGGAACCAGATCACAGAGGGTCCCTGTTCTCTTTTTATACATCTGCCCCAGTTTGCTGCAGAACCAGGTGAAACATGAATTCGACAGAATTACTTCCATAACTCCTCACCAGCATGACCAGCGGGGTTTGCAATCTGCCTTGGAGGATTCTTCTTTCTAGCAGTTCAATTCTTTCAGTCTCCCTGGGTCGCTTCTTTTTTTTTTGGTTGGTTTTGAAATTTTCGTATTATTTCCTTTCTACCCCAGCTATTACCTCCACAAAACGGCGCTAAATAGTAAGATGCTATTCCAACACGCTGCATGCTGCACTGCAGTCCTAGGTGAGGAGAATAATTATGCCTAACCTCGGGGCAGGTCAGTGCCTGTCTTCCTTGGGGATGGTCTCTATGGGATGTACTGGGAGAGATAACTGAAAGCAAATGATGTATGAGAAATCCTGATCACTGTTTGTTGCTGTGATGAACGAAGTATGAAAGAAGAGTTACCCATTGGTTTTCCCATCTGCCCATAATGACAGCAGGTCCGAATGATCGAGCTGGGTTCATACTGGCACCGGTGTAATTGATCTAAAGCAGAGAGAAAGTGTTGCCTGTTATTAAAGTCTAGAAGGTAGTGATTTGATTTATAAGGGACACCCTGGTTTTGTACAGCTCCTTCTCTTTACAGCAGATAGCATCACTCTCCTGAGTCTTAACACAAAGTTAGAAAAAGTCATCACATGAACAGCCAGAAAAGTTCTGGTGCAACACCCTACCCGAGGGGACACTCCTGAGACTCCAAAAAGCTTTTGGCATAAAGAATACAGCAGCTATATAGCTGCAATTGCTCTAAAGGTCACAGAAGTTTCCATTTACTTCTGAAGCAGTCATAAAGGGGAAAGGGATCTATTTTTTAAAGAGAAACCATTAACTTACAGCAAATAAATGTCCAATTGCAACAGAAAATCCAATTGCTAAAGCTACTGAACCAGTGACATCACTTCGCTTTGAATCACAGCTAGCAAAAATAGTAAAAACCAGCTGGAATGTAATTATCAATTCCACCAGGAGTCCATGCCCAGCAGAAAGATCTCTGTGTACCTGGAAGAAGGCAAAGAAACACCAGAAATAAAGAAAAGGCGATTTTGTAAATCAGAAATCCATTACATGCATAAATTGTATTTCAATGAATGGTACTTCCAAATAGCAGAAAGTGAAAGATAATGAACTTTTAGAGGTATAGATTCCCCCCTCTTCAATCTTCTCCCTTTATTTTTTCTTTTTTTAATTTTAAAATGTTTTTTTTTAATTATTTTGAGAGCCATGGAAAATCACTGCTGGACTGAGAACAGGAGGCTTAACAGTAACATTCAACTGGAACTTCAAAGTTAGACTGCAGAAATATAGTTTATTTTTACACAGGGATTTGCAAATGCTGCATTTCCCTTTCACCAATTTTTTTTCTTGGGAGCACTGTAATTTACTATTCAATTATAAATTCATTAATTAGCCCTGACTTAATTAATTTAAATTTCAATTAAAAATTAAGCAGTGTGCAGCTCAAGTGCATTTTTAATAAGTCCTGCAACAGGGCTAACTGATGGCATTCCTTATTAGTTTAGAACAAAGCTGAAATCTAAGCCACAATCTATTTCAAAAGTATGTCATTTTAAATTGATGTTTTTTCAATCCCCACCATAATAGCATGGAATTAATTTCCCCCCTCCCCAGACCATATAAAAATGGCATTTCACACATATATTATTTAAATTTTGTATGTAAATTAACATCACCTGCTGTCATCAGATTTGGGAAGTTCTAGGAAAAAGAGCTTCTATAAAAAGAACAGCTACAGCTATTACACTGCATAAACCCATCCTAAGGAGAGCTGTAAGCCCTGTCTGGATGCTGTAAATAAACCAGCAAGCTGTTAAAATCTCTACCTGAGCTCTCCTCATTCTGTGTGACACTGATTGTATTTTCTGAGGGTCTGAGCTAGCCTAGTTGAAGAGGCAGAGGAGAGGTGATTACCGCAGTGACTCCCAGGCCTCCCACCACGCTGGGTGGTGTGACAAGGTAGAGGATGCCTGCCCCCACGATGGCCCCCAGGCACTGGGCCAGGATGTAGAAGACAGACTTGGCCAGGCTGATCTTCCTCGTGCAGACCATCGCCACGGTCACAGCAGGGTTGATGTGGCCTCCGCTGATGTGCCCAAAGCACTGCACCATGGTGGCAATGCTCAGTCCAAAGCAGAGGGAGATTAGGACCATGTCTACAGGCAAGGGCTTCTCTGCTCCACCCCAGTTGATCGTGGAGCCCAGGCTGAGGAGGACAAAAATGAGCATGGCCAAAAATTCTGCTGAAACAGCTTTCCAGAAGGGCTGAGTCCAGACTCCTTTAAACGCCACCATAATTCTCTCACACTTACACAGACGTCCACACTTACTGAAAAGGAAAGCAAATCTTCATCAGAAGTCACCAAATAAACCTTAGGCTCTCCTGCTAGGGATTGCTCTTCAGTAGACTTCAGAGAGAAGGCAGCAACACTGAGTATCCTCGGGCTGGGACAACCACAGACTAGACTCTTAGAGCAGACTGTCCTTAAAACATGCCCACAGTGTTGGAGTGTCTGCAGGACACAGGGTAATTAATCACTCCTTGTGGTAACTCTATAGGTTCAGCTCCCAAAAAGCAACACCTGTGTATTTTGAAATGATCATGAAATTAAGTGTACTCTTCTATGCTTGCTGGCCTCTGATTTAGAGGCTGTATAGCTCTATTACTTCCAGTGGCCTGTTGATCATCATGTTCATTAAATCAGTGAGTATCCTCTTTTTCTGTGCAAATCTGTAATTTTCACAAAGCAGGTAAGATAATTCAATAAAAAGCAGTATCTTAGTCGAAGCCTAGTGGTTTTGATGAGAGTGTAGTGTTGGGGAGTTGCCCTGGGAGCTAAAAGAGAAAGTTTATTTGCTTGAACACTCACACAGACCAGTATTTCAATTCATATTTATGCAAAGAGTAGTTTCTTCATTGTGGATGTTGGGTGAAAATTGAATTCAGGCAGGAGAATAGATGCAATCCTACATTCTGACCTTTAAATCAATCATGTAATCAATAAAGTGTATTCTTTCGGGCTAATGGTGCCAACTGAGCTGCAGAATAGAGCAATATTTTCTGTATATGTGGTATGTAAAACTCTGCATGGCAAAGAAAGAAGTGTCTTGGCTTTTCTTCCTGTCTGGAACTGCTATTTATTAGTCTACACTGCCTTCCTGATGAGTTACAATTTTGCTAGATGCTCAGATACCTATAAAAGTGGGTCACCAAAGAAAAGTTATTTGTGGTATTAATAAATTAGGAGAATAATCCAAAAGGGAAGCATTTTAATTAGTTTCTAAGGAATGCTAAAAAGATTCTTCTCTAAAAACAAAAGTAAGAAACATCCAACCCATCCAAAAAGTAGAAAACAAAAGAAAGAATATTCAGCTCCTACATTTGAGAACAGAATTTCAAGTGGAAGATGGAGGAATTTATGCTCAGTTATCTGAGGTAACTGAGCTACAGTGCATATTTAATACCAGTTACATCAGAAAGAAGCATAAAAGGCATGTCTGCCCTTTTCAAGTCATTGCAAGAGGAATGGCCCATGAATTTCTTAACAGTTCCAGTGAGTTAGGGAAAAGCAATTTAATGCTGTGACTGGAGCAAATAAGTTGTTTCCCTGACTCATTTCCTATGCTAATTTACTCTGTATTTTGGATAGGCCTTTTGAGCTCTCAGTTCTCTAGACTCCCAGATGAGAATAGTTACATTCTCTCCTAAAAATGGCTCTTGCTTATGAAGGGATCTGAGACACTTGAATGAGACTTGTTGTTCTAGAGAAGTGAAGCCCAAACCCCAAATCTTCTTATTTTAGGTTGAACTCAAGATAAATGGAAAGACGTTTTTGTAAGATCTCATATTAACAGTCATTTCATGACCAACCATCAAGACTAGACTTTTTGTAGAAAATGAACCCAAAATCATTGCCTCCCTGAAAGCTGAAGCTCACAGCTATTTGGTTGTTCTTACTTTTGAACTCTATGCCCAGATTCACACTGAAACTTAAAGGCTTATCTCTGACTCCCTTACTGCTTCCTCACCAATAATTTATCTTAGTGACCTGAGTTAGATGTAAGTGCTATATCCATACTGAGAAAAGCTCATTTTCCCATTTCCCTGAGCATGTTCCAGGTGAACATGGGGACAACACACACAGCGAAGCCCATGGAAGAGAAACCTGGGACCTGGGTGCACAGACAAAGGAAGCAGCACTCGTCTACTCTTTTATCCCTCAGCTCAGCTGGGATGTAACCTGAATTTCCCTGGTGCAAGCCCTGGTGTTATATTCAAGAGTTTTGAAAAATTTCCAGCCACCAAGGGCACTGTGGGGGGAATGTAGGTTTATGGAGCAAGGTGACTCTTGATGCCTTTGTTCAAATATGCCTGACCATCTCTTTCTGTACAATGAGATCAGCAAATTAATTACACACTTTCATCCCACAAAGTGGACATAAAAAGGTGTTTGTATTTGGCATTCAGACCATGCAGTTGGCTTCTCACTAGTTGTGGAACCTATTGGAAAATCACCTTAAGAGTGAGTGTATGTGTGCAAGTACATGTGGAAGATCACACCTTCTACTCGACTGCTGGTGGGCCTGACTAGAAGGAGGTTACCACTCATGAAAGACAGATCTCATATTGTTTCTCCAGCTGAGAGCACGTGCAGTCAATTCAGTCAATATTATCTGAAGCCCTGAAAATGCAAAAATGCTGCATGCAAGCCAAATGCTTCAAACACAAAAGCCGGCTCACCAACCCAAGTTTTTGTTTTTCTAGAACATCATACTACATAGAACTCTGTCAGCCACATCAACAGTTAATGAGCTAAACATCTATTTGTAAGCCATACCTGTTTTTTTGAAACAGTCTGTTTTTCTATGATTTCAACACTAAGCAAAATGCTCAGCTGTCAGGGCCAAATTTTTCTTTTAAACTGCATACCTTTCCTCCCTACAGCAACCCCCCTTATAAATGTTAATAAAAGCTTAATACTGTGTTTGAGCCCTGAGCCCAGGTTCTTCACTTAAGTCCAAAGCCAATCAGCAACTTAGAAATCAAAACCATCTCGGACATCCACTATTTGTTCAGCATGCAGTTAAATTTAAAGGCTGGAGATGAGACAGTGATGGCTGTGACAGGTCTGAAACTGAAATGGGACCTCTCAGCAGCTAAGATTTGCCACCAAAGTTGCCAAACAGTTTGTTTTTAGTAGTTGTTGTTCACGTTTCCCTTAGATAAGTTCAAAATACAACAGAAAAACACTTTCATGCGATGGTCACACATTAATTTCACAAGTGGCCACACTGGAAATTCTCTGGTCTGGGCTACAAGATTACACAATAAATTGTGTCTGATAAGGCGCAAGGTGGATTTTGCACATCACGTTGCCAGCGGGGCTTCAGGCATGGTTATGGCTTCAAAGACATAACAATATAAATCATAACAAAGGTTTTGGTACAAAAGCCAAACAGCATTTTAAAAATTCTTCGTTTTCTAACTAACAGAATTTCAAGGAGCAGAGCACACATCCTGGAGGCAGGCTTGCAGCCAGCCACTCCACACGACACAGCTGTCACACACAAGTTCTGTGCGTGCAGTGGCTATTTACAGTGGAATCTCCGCATCAAACTCCCACGCTGCCCGACCTGAGCTCGCACGGCCGGCCGGAGCTCAAATGGCCATCGGGCACCTGCCAGACAACTTTGGGGGAGGAGGGAGAGAGGCCAGTGCCGCAAAACCAACGCACTGTTGCAGGGCTTGCTCGTAACCATTTTGCCTCATTTTCCAAAGAGCTGTTAAATGAGCGACAGGCATGGATAGCCACAGGAGGTGGGGAGCCTCGGGAGCGCAGCACCGCAACTTTTTCGCTGTGCGGTACCTGGGTTTTCTCCACACACGACTCTCCATTGCAGGACCGCAAGTGGACGAGAGAGTTTTAACATTCGGAGTTAGCTTTTCTCTGCATCCTTCGCACCTCTGATGTTAAAACTCCACAGCGACCGATTGGCTTCAATAGTGCCTTCGGGAAGGGAGTGCTGCTGCCTGGCTTCCATCCCTCGGTGCAAAACGCAGGAGAAAGGCAACAACGCGGAGCCCCACACCTGCCGGGGCCGGACATCCCCTCCCGCGGCCGCGCACCCCCTTCGCCGAAGCTTTCCCATAAACTCATCTTTGTTTTGGGGGGGGCTGTCCCTGCCCGCCTGCCTGTCTCCTGCCTGTCTCTGTGTGCCTTCCCTCCCTCCCGCGCAGGGCCGCGCACTCACCCGCGGCGCGGAGCGGCCGCTCCGTCGCTCATGCCTCCCCTGCGGGCGCGGGTGAGCGGCGGGGCCGGGACCGGGGCGGGCGCCGGGACCGGGGCGGGGGGCGGGGCGGCTCCCGAGCGTGCCGCGCTCCCCTCCCTCCCTCCCTACCTGGTGCGCCGGGCGGGCGGGCGGCACTCGAGGAACGGGCGGCGGAGCACGGGCTGCGGGTCGGCTGCGGTCATGTGCCTGTGCGGAGCCGGGCAGGGGGGTCGCGGCAGCCGGGCAAGGAGGAGCGGGCAGGGCCGAAGCGAGAGCGCTGCGCTCCTGCGGCGCGGGGCCGCCCGGCAATGGGGAGGACTCAAAGGCTTCTCAGTTTCTTCTCCGCCACTCACTGTTTTGAAGGGAAAAAAAAGCCCTAGTAGCTCAGCAGCCAGGGAGTTTTATCCGTCTAAAATGCCTATTAGTACCTTACTGGAACGCTACTGGTTACAAAATCATAGACTCGTAGAATGTCCTGAGTTGGAAGGGACCCACTAAGATCGAGTCCAACTCTGCAAAAGACAGCCCCAAGAATCACACCATGTGCCCGAGAGCATTGACCAAACACCTCTTGATCTCTGGTGCTGTGACCACTTCCCTGGTGAGCCTGTTCCACTGCCAAACCTCCCTCTTGGTGAAGAAGCTTTTTGCAGTGTGCAACCTAAACATCCCCTGACACACCTGCATGCTGTTCCCTCCTATCATTGGTCACCATAGGGAAGCAATCAGTATCTGCCTTTCCACTGCCTCTCATGAAGAAGCTCTAGATTGTGATGAGGTCTCTCCTCAGTCTCATTTTCTTCTGGCTGAACAAGCCAAGTGACTCCAGCCGCTCTGCATTTGGCTTCCCCTCTAGGTCCTTCACCCTCCTCGTAGCCCTCCTTTGGATGCTTTCTAATAGCTTTATATAATTCTTATATTGTGTTTTGTTTGTTGAAGTTGCTAAATTGAATTAAGTTTTGATTAGTATGAAATGCCAAATGGAGGCCACTGGAAAGTAGTGTTTAAATTAGACTGTGATGCTGTCTGTTGAGGAAATTCACATGATCATTTTCCAGTGCTTCTATAACATGAAAACAATTCAATGAAAAACAGCCCTTTGTGTAATAAGAAAACCCACAAAGTTGCCTAAGGCCCCAGGCACCACTACTTCATTAGAGAATGCACAGAAACTGTCACTTGAAGAAGACATGGTTGAGTATGGAACAAAGTATATAGAAAATCTGACTTAGACTTTTGCATGCTGTAGAAGAATATGTGCACAAGTTATACAGAAAACATTCTAAGGAACATGTTCAACTGTAAAATTAATTAAACTACAGATAAAGCCATGCATCCATGCAGCAATATTGAAAAATCAAACTTTGGCATGATCAGCCAGCCTGTACAAGACACATTGCACCAGATAATCCTTCTAACGAGTGAACAGTGCCAGATCTGAAGAACTACTCCAGGAAACCACAGACAGAAAGTCCTCCCTGAGCTTCTGCTAGGAGATGATAGATAATAATTTACAACAGTGAAAAGCGAGTATAATGTATAACACTATCAATTAAGGATACCCTAGACAAATGTGTAGACACAGCAATTAAAAAGTCATGTCTGTATAGTAAATGCTTACCAATCACAGTTTATGGCAGCTACAGGCTATCATAATGCACAAGTGTAGGTATTTCTCTCAATTTGCCTTCTCCTCCTCTAAAGCCATGTCATAAAGGATGCCAAGAGACACTCAAAATTTGATAGAAAAAGAGAAACTGCAGGCCTGATGCTTGTTGGTTTTTTTTTTGTTTTCAAGCTTCTCTTTATTTGTGTATGTCTTGAGCTTAGTCAAGGCATGGGCGGGGGGGTGGTTGTGTATAGTCATCATTACACATACTCGCTCTTTCATTTGCTGTGTTTGGGTTTTCAATCTAAGCCCTTCACAACCTGCTACAGTGATTTCAGAAAAAAACTCACTTGTTCTTTGTGGACTTGTCCACCTTGTGGACTCTGCTCCTTTGGCATGTTTGTTTGTTCACAGACAAAATTCACTTAGCAAAACCAGTAATTGCTTTTCCTTTTCTGGCAGATGGTGTATATCTGCTCTTTTTTGATCTGCAGAGCAGATCACTGCCGCACAGAGAAGCCAGAACACTGATAGCTTCTGTCACTGCTACCATTCTTATTGTGAAAGATCTTCTGGAGGATTAGACAAAGGTTGTGGCCACATAAAACAGAGAAAGGCAATGCTTCGGGCACAAACCTGGAGCAAAGTGCACTGTGCCAGCTCTGATCAAACAGACTGTGTTCTGTTGAAAGCACAGAAGGCAAGGAAGACATCCCTTGAGATGGCACTGAAAATCAGAGGAAAGCTGCCCCAGTTTGTCCAGGAGTAAATTTGTCAGTGTTGGGAGTTGGGACCACATACGTTCTTTTTTGTTTGTTTGTTCATAGTTTTCTTCTTTTTTTTCCTTTTATATCATCATCTTTATAAAACCTGGGTTAGCTTGTTTTAGATTTCTATCCAACAGTGAAATGCCCCTGCTATTGTGCTCAACATAGTTATGGAAATAACTTACAAAAGAGTATTATGAAAAATTTAAAGATGGTGTTAAAACTTAATTCGTGTCAGGGTGGGGGGAAATGTGCAGGGGAATCTTGCTATGCTTCTGCTTCTCCTTCACTGAACATTAAGTCTGAGTTTCTACAGTAATTTCTAGGGCATCATGAATTAAATATCTCTGTAGGAACTTAAGCCATGGTGAGAAGATGCTGCAACACTTAAGACATCCCCATTCTGAACAAGAACTTCCCAGACAGTTGAAGTGGGCTGGATCTGAGATTTCAGTTTGGTTGGTTATGGAGGAGAGGGCACGCTGCCAAAGTCAGAGAGGAATGTGCAAACAGCTAATTCCAGCTAAAACAATATGAGGGAGAGGGGCAGAAAAACTCTGAGCACAAGATTCTGTCGTCTCACTGAATAACAGTGTGGGAAGAGTCCCTTCAGCTGCTGTGGCAAATCTCATAGATACTCATCCTGGGCAACTCTGTCAGACTGTGGGGTTTGTCAGCAAAGACTGAAACAGATTAAAAGAAAGACCAAAACCTAAAAAACTCCAGTTTAGAAGCACTATGTGTTTTCTAAGTGTCTTAGTCCTTTTCTACTTGTACCCAGTGGATCTGGACTCTATCCTTCCTTATGTTGCTGTTAAGCTCTTCAGCTTGCTCAACTCCTCTCAGCATCACTTCAGGCTTTTTTGTTTCCAAAAGCAAGGAGGTTTACATGCCTGTGCTCTCTCTCTCTCTCTTCCCCTCTCCTTGTTCTTGGTGTTCCTGCCCTTTTCAACAGATCTTGAACCCACCAGCCAGTTTCAACTACAGCTGATGGAGGATCAGAAATCCCAAAGCTGTTTAGGCTCCTGCCAGTCCCGTGGGCATGAGTGGCTGCAGGGAACCACAGCAAAAGGGACACTTGCTGTCACTGGCAGGGCAGACTCCCAAGAGGATTTGTAGAAGTGCTCTAGTGATGGAGGACTTAGTTGCTGTTTTCGAAGTGGTGCAGACTCCTAGGAGACCAAATTCCTTTGACCTTCCTTGGCTCCTGTCGACAAGAGCGTTTAAGAGTGGGCTGTGAGCCTTTTCAGAAACCATTTGCTTTTTTTTTTCCTGAGTGATGAAAAGTTTCATTCTGTTGCCACTAATAAATCCCCCTCCCCTCACCAATTTATAAGTTTAGGTTAAGCTTTGTATACTAGAAGGATCATACATAAAACACTGCTCGCTGAAATGTGATCTTTGCACATTTCTGAAGTTTTAATTTTCCTGTGGTGTAATCTTGTTACTTAGGTCATTCATTTTGTCACGCCTTGGTATCAGTCTGGTCCAGGTTTGGCTGCAGGGCTATGTTCTCCTGACATTTAGAGCAAGAATTCCCTGGGAAATCAGTCAAGAGATTTGACATTGCTGCTGGCCAAGCTCCAGTAGGTTTAGTTTTACTCTCCTTCTCTATTTATTGTGGAATCTGTCTGTCCACAAGCTGCACATTGAGTTCTGTGCTAGAGAAGGAGAACTAAAAGGGACAAAATGGCCATTCATTTGGGGGATTCATTCAGGCTTTTCAGAAAGGATTTACAAGAAGCTGTGCACTTAAATGACTGCTGAGCTTCCTTAGCCCTGCTCTATTACCTCCCTCGCAAGACAATTTGGATTGGGTGTTTTTTCTTTGCCCTCTCCCCCACCTGAATAAGCTTCAATTACTGTTGGAAAAGCAAAATTAAGAACTAGGTAGTACAAGAACCACCTGGAGGTTTTTCATCTTTAGAAATAGTTTAATTTGAACATGGCATGGACAGACCCTTTGCTTGGAGGAAAAAAAAACAAACAAAACAAAACAAAAATCTTTTTCTCTCCTCCTGCCACAAAGTGCTGCAATGTCAGTTGTGAAAAGCTGCATCAGTGGCACAGCCTGGCAGGATTTGATAAATTGGACAGAAGGGGCAGGGAAGTTGCCCTGGACACTCGTGGGGGCACAGGAAAGTTAGGGGAACAGCCCCAGGTCAACTGAAAATAGAGAAGTGAGGTCTCTTGTGGAGGGGGGCAGTGACATGCAGCAGCAGCACAGAGCAAGGTGCAGTCAGCTCTGAATGTGCTGGGAGGGAAAAACAGCCCATTATACTGGTGGTCTGTGTGCCAGGGCTGTGTAGCCTTAGCCAGTGGGACCAAAGAGATTTATCTGACTTTGCTAGGTGAGACACTGAAATTCGGTTAAGCACTCACAGATTTTCTCAGCCACAGAAAATGTAGTACTCGGTAAACACCACTGTTATACACTCTGTGACATCCAGCCATGCTTTCCTGACCAATCTCTGTTGCTCTCACTTACAGTCCTTCTGCTGTTTCTAAGCTCCTCAGCTCAAAATGCTCAGCTGCTTCCCTCACCACCACTTCAGGTTCCTACAGAAATGAAGCTCAGTCAAAGAACTGTGGAGTTCAAGACTAGATCATATAACAACATAAGTAACATAACATAACATAACATAACATAACATAACATAACATAACATAACATAACATAATCACATCATTTTTCTTTTTAATTTTGTATATTGTAGACCATTACACTTTACTTCAAGACACATTTCATGAGTTCAGTAACTTATATTTGGCTAAACATATTTTGAAAAAGCATCCTTGCTTAGATTTGAAAACTCATGGGAAAGAAAATCCACCCATTCCCTTGGTAGCTTTTTCCCGAGACTAATAATTTTCATCACCAAAAATGGTCTTTGTCTCTAAACTGAGTTTGTATGAATTCATCTGCCATATGCTGCTTCTTATTATGCTGTTATCTGCCAGATTAAAAAGCCTCTTACACTTCTACTGTCTCCCCATGAGAATACTTATATAATATGAGCAGTTCATCTCTTCATCATCCTTTTGATAAGCTTAGCAGACTGAGCTCTCAGTCTCTCCCTCTAAAGAAAATTCAGTAACTATATTTTTTTTCAGATCTTGTTTGTGCCTTCTCCACTTTTTCAACATGCTTTTTAAAATGCATATTTAATATTGGTCTCCCAGAAGGCACATTCTGAAGCAAAGGCATTTCTTTTAGCACACCTGGGAATTGAATTAGTCATTCTTGCCACAGTATTGCATTGAGGAAGCCTTCTTTCTTGCTCTTCCACAATAACTCCTGACACCTTCTGGGGATATAGCCCTCATTCTGTAGATAAGTCTTGTTTCACTCTGAGGCATGCAATTTTGCAGACATTTTCTCTGACAGGCATCACACTAGAGCACAATCCAGTCTGCTGTTTTTGGCCATCCTTTTCTCAATCTACTGATTTAAGTCGTGTTCCAACTCTACTGGCAGTGATTCTATATTTACTGCCAAACTTACCTGCTGAGGAAAATGCTAAAGCACACAAGGCCTCACAGTGATCCCTTCAGATCCCCCCAACAGCTGCCATGATTAGTATATTACTCACATACTATATATACTATTATATATTATATATTATATATACTAATATAGTATTAGTATATACTTTCAGAGATCTCTCAGCCAGGTCTGAACCCATTTACTGCTCCGTGGCTAATGAACAGTGGTAATGCTCTGAGCAAATATAACTGCTATAGCAGCAAAGGCTCTAGAAGCACTGAAACACTGCTCTGTTCAGCTACCTCTGTCAACCATTGTGGGATTTTAAAAATTAAATCTGTCCTGTGTTGTTCATTTTCTTTCTTTTTTCCTTTGGCAAAGCTGAGCCTCAGTGGTGTATATTTGACATGTGGCCAAATGATAGGAATTTGTTCTTTGTCCACATTTTTTTTTGTATACAATATAATGAAGATATGTGTAATACATACATAGCTTCATATTTATAGGATTTATATATCTAAGGGAAACTTATGTCATGAATAGGCTTGTGCAGCATGTTCCAAGAAAGACAATTTTGATTCAGATCATTCAGGTTATCTTTGTAGATTACAACATTAACTGTTGTCTTAATACTATGTATTTTACAGGGGTTATCTTCTCTCTCAACACTAATAACTTCTAAAAGCTAAAACCTCGGGGGACAGATGTGAAGATGTTGATCCTTTTCCCATGCAGTGGTGCATCTTTCATTGAACTAACCAAAAAAGGAAGGTCTGACTATGAATATTTACAAGTCCTTTTGTCCATAAGCTTCTAAAGAAAACCTGATAGCATGTTTTTCTCAAAATCCTTTATAGAACGGTAACTTTATTTCTGGCAGATTTTTGTGATACAGGTGCTGCATTTTTACTGGACTAGGAGAAAGGTTTCAAACTTGGAAATGGCAATTTGAGCTATTCAATCCCTTAACTAAAAATAACACAAAAATACATTTATTGCAGAAAACTTTGGGGATGAAAGTATTTTTTTACTTATTTGCAGACTCAATATAGAATAACTAGTCTGAGACCATTCTTCATGGCTTACCTCTTTAAACTCATCAGTCATCTCTTTTCTTGAATTCATGTTTTAGATAGATAACCTTGCTATAAGTTGCTGTTTAAAATGGATTTCGTGAGTTTTATGGAGAAAACTATTTTTGTGCAGACAGGTATTGTACTGAATTAGTATCTATGAAAGAGACAAGGCTGGTGGGGATTCCAAAGCAGGGGCTTGGAACTAGAAGATCATCAAGACCCTCTTCCAACCCAAACCATTCTATGATTCTAGGACATCTCTCCAGGTCAAAATAGTCTGATCCCTGTTAAAAATAGATGTAACTTTATAAGAATGCATGCAGACAAAGGGAGATTTCTGAGGAGTTTATGGTTTCGTGTGGCCCCTTTTGTATAAGCTTAACGTGTCCAACACCTATGTGATTTTCAGTGTCACCCTGCACATTTGACTGACACGAGCACATTTGTCTCACCCACAGTGCGGCAGAACCAACACACCAGTGAAAGGGATTCTTTTCAGCTACACGCCTCACTGGCACCCTTATCCCCACTGCTCCCATTGTGGCTTGGCTGCTTCTTGGGGTTTGGGAGGGGATGGAAAACCACTCAGCCTGCACCTCAGTGTTGCAGGGTGCAAATTGCAGAATGGCCTCTTCAACAATTAGTTTCTGCTTCCAAACCAAACCTGCTTAGTGCAAAAGGCACAAGAGGGCACTTCTACACAGTGTCACAATGCAATTTTTGCTGTGCAACATCAGAAATTTGTAACCCATTCTTAAAAGGTCACCCTGATCCCATGTGCATTGCCTCAAAGAGTTGTTCTCTGTATACCTGAGGAGTAAATACTTCCAATACTTTATTCCCTTCCCTTCCCTTCCCTTCCC
>VWZS01002632.1:323766-385104 GCA_013397075.1 Rhabdornis inornatus | reverse complement strand
AGAAACTGTCTTAAATACTTCCTGAGAGACCTGACCCTCCTTCCAAAGATGATACATCCTCTTTTTATTCCTAAATTCATTCAAAACCTTATTGCCCATCCAGGCTGGACATTTGCCCCGCCGACTCATCTTTCAGCACACAGGGACAATCTGCTCCTGTGCCCTCAAGATCTCTGTTTTGAAGCACACTCACCTTTCCTGGACTCCTTTGTTTTTAAGGGCTGCTTCCCAAGGAACTCTGAAGTCTCCTAAATTGGCCAAAGCCTGCCCTCTGGAAGTCCACTGTAGGGTTGCTCTGTGCTTGCAGAGCACTTAAGCAAAGAGCAGAAGAATAGTCAAGTAAATGAACTACACAAAATCTTCTACATAAGGAGAGAGTAAAATTAAAAAAAAAAAAAATAACAAGAAAAAGAAAAAGAAAAAGAAAAAGAAAAAGAAAAAGAAAAAGAAAAAGAAAAAGAAAAAGAAAAAGAAAAAGAAAAAGAAAAAGAAAAAGAGAAAAAGAAAAAATAGTTTAGAGATGAGATAATTAGAGATTATTGGCAACATAAACCAACACTGAATGAGCAAGGCTTTCAGAAATCAAGTTAATATGCAGAGTGCTGAACACTGATCAGAGGCCAGCATAGAAACAATAGATTTTAGTGAGTAGTCCTTCATCTGGAGGCCTTTGGATTGCTTCTAAATATCTGCAGAACATCTTTATTAGAAACACAATGATAATCCATTTAATCAAGACCTATATATCTGCTAGAAAGCCTTTAGGGTTCTGATATTAAAAAAAAAAAAAATAAAAGGCCAAAAAATGAAAGCCGGTAACATCCAAAGACCAAGACATATTGAGATCATTGCTGTGTTAGGTAATGGGGATATAGTAATGATGCTCATCAAAGAAAAGTGATATGAAGGGATTTTAAACCAAGATAAACTTATCTGCCCTTTGTCATGAGACAAGAATAATGGGACAGCAGATGAAACTGAAAGGAAATAAATTCAAACTGATAAAAGGGAGGATTCTTTTATACAATGCATAATTAGTCAAACTCACCACCGTAAGATTTCACTGAGACATAGAGCTCAGAAAGAAAAACAGGCATTTATATGGATAATGAGAACATCTTTAGATAAGATGAAAAAGAAAAAAGAATATAAAGAGTACTGCTTTGTGGCATAAATCAAGTACTAGCTTAAGGTAGAAGGCATTAAGAAATGGCATAGGACAAGTATGACCCTCACAGAGCTTATTAGTATCCTTTATGAGACTGAACCATTGTCCTAAGCATGAAGGCAGATACTCTCATACTTTTGATATATTTTATTTGTCAAACCTTCTAGGTTCATAACCTCCAGGTCTACAAAACAGGGATTGTAAGACACTCAGCAGATGTCAACAAGCAGAAGATATTTAGGCATAGAGTAAGGAGGAATTTGGCAGCAAGAGGAACAGACTAGATTGACTTGATTGGCCTCATTCTTTCTGCAGTAGCAAGAGATTGTAAAAGGCTGTGAATTTTAGCGCAGCTGTAGTTTAACTACTCCAGCCTTCTGTTTCTGCCTCAGTAGATTCTGTTTCCTTCAGCATCAATGGGATTGGAATAAGGCTTTAGGGCAAGCATTTAGCATAGACCTAAAATCTACAATTTTATTTAAGCAACTTCTCTGGGGGTATTGACTAATAAATCTTTGAAAAAGCATTTTTTGAATGTCAGCTTTTCTTATATCACATGGTGGTTCTTCGCTGTTTAAGAAATTATTATTCTAGTTCTAACTTGCAGGCTGATGAATCGTTGGGTGACACACCAGTGTGCTTTTAACACTGTTGTGTTTGCATCAGGGGATGGTTGGGTTGATCTGCAGAAGAGAAAGCCAGGCCAGAACCTTCATTCAACAACAGATCTGTGGTTCCACAATACTTGTAAGGGTTTCATTATTTCCCGTTTTTCTATTTTAGGATTCTAGTTGTGGCTTAAAATGGAGGATATTATACTTGTGGATTAAGGTTATATTTAGGAACTTAACTTCTTCAAGGACCAGACATGCAATATTGGGAACCTGTGAACAGGATTGAAGAAGATCCTGGACATGTGCTTGCAGTAGCAGGAGGCAAGCAGCCAAACAGCTAAGTGGGTTCAGCCAGAAATGTCCAACTTATGTTTGCAATCTATTGGGGTTGCAGGAGGCAGCATTAGAGCTGTCACTGTTAGCTTTATGAAAAAGGAAGAATAATGTGCTGTATGGTGGAAAGAAAGGAAAGCAATGTCTGGAGGGAGAAGTAGTACAGCAGAACACCTGGAGTACTAACTAAGAGCAAAAATAAGGTGCCTATGTAAATACTGGAAGCAATTGAATTACAATGGTCCCAGTGTTTACTAACCCTTTTCTATCTTTAGACAAAAAAGAAGCCAGAGAAAACAGCAATCTTTTGAGCTCTCAGCCCCATTTTGCAAATCACATACATGGAAAGTGAATCATCCAAAATTTCAATCTGCTATGATTCATTCCTCTCTAATTTTGATTTATGATTGTGTGCTTCATGATGCACAGTGTGAGAATGAGATCCTAGTCTAGAATACTCGGGTGGGTAGGTTGGAGAAATCTTTTTAAAAATAAGTTATATTCAAAATAGTCTTAAGAAAGTAAGGCATGTCAATCCATTCTTAAAAACTTGCTTTCACTGGAGAGAAAAACATATAAATGTATGTATAGATACACATAACGTACCCACCCAGTATCATGGCTTTAAGCTCCAGTTGGCAAGCTATCAGACAATGACTTTGGATTTCAAAAATTCTAGTCATGTAGAAGTCAATGTGCATACTTTAATGGCTTACTTGTACATTTTAATTTAGACATATACCTGCTGAATCAGCAACAGAATGTTTCTTTTTCCTGAGCTGATATAAATAATTATGTTTTGGATCATTGGCCTTCCACCCACCACAAGTGTTTGTATCTCTTTCACAAGAGAAGCAAGGAGCTCTAAATGCATGTGTAGCCATCTCAAATCTCAGAATAAGAAGCTAGAAGGGAGCTAGGATTTTGACTCCTCATCCCAGTTTCTCTTTCTAATATCACCCTTTCTTCTAATTCAAGAAGAAAGATTTGCACATCACTGAGTTCACAAAAAAAAGAGGAATACTATGCTTCAAACAGAATAAATGCCCTTTAAGATGCTATCTCCTTTCAGAGCTGTGTCTGCTTCTTCCACTGACCACATTTTGACCAGTTAAAGTAATGCAGTCTTCAAATAGCTATTTTTTCCCACTTGGGTAAGTTTCCTTAGTCTGGTGTTTATTTAGCTGTGCACAGTATATTCCTACAAAATACTATATGTTGCAATTAGAATACCTTGTGGGGTGGGGAAGGCTGAGTTTCTTTCTTCTTCTGTCGTTTCAAAAGTAAACAGATTTTTTCAGTATTTTCTATGTTGTCTTGTATTGGAAACCATTCTTGCATTCACAGATTTAGAATAACTGCCTGTGTATGTATACCTTCGAGTAAATGTCTATGTGCATAGAAGGTTGCACATAAGCATATGTAGAATTACTTCTGTGAACAGATACCTGTTTGATCAACCATGTTTCCCTTATTTTTCTTTTTATCTCTCTGAGCCATCAGTGACACATCAGGATATGACTAAAAAGCTCCACACAGAGAAACAATATTTTATCTGTAGAGTTATTTATCAAAGAAGTCTGATCCTTGCAAACTGGTCACTGCAATCATAAAACAGCATTAGCAGCATACGTGATTAAACTGTTTTTGTTGGTAAAATAAAATATATTTATCTGACTTTTTCTTAAGGGATTTGTGAGCAGCTCTTTTTTTTAACTTTAGTCAAAATGTAATCACTCTCTCTTTTTATCCAAATGTTATATATGGTTCTTAGAGTATTTTTCACTGATAATGAGCTTCTCAGTTTTTTTTTTTTTCTGTGCTTATCTTGAGATATGAAAAACCTGTTATTGTTCAATACTGAATAATGGAGATAATACCCAATTTCCAAACTTTCAAGTGGAGCTTCATCTTGTACTCAGTGAGTAGAATAAGATATACATGACAATTGGCATTTCACACACCTTTATCTACAGTTTTTCCACCCAGTCACGAAATTATACATAATACTTCTGGAGAGATGTGAGTAAGGAAGGAAGAAGACTGAAATTAAAACCAACCAAACAAAACACCCCCACAAAAGTGAAATATTTTTTTAACTGTCTTTGCTACAGCTTTCCAATAATTATGAAAGTGTGGCATGTACTGAAATCAGAGACTACCATTTCGGAGAAAGAAGCATACCCGACATTCTTGTGCGTTCTTTCTAAGGCATCAGTGATCTTAAAAATAAATAAAAGGTCATTATCTGACAGTTGAAATACTAAAGGCCGGAATTTAGCAGGATCAGATGCAGTCCTGCTGGGAAGGAGGGAGAAAACAGTCTGTCTGCATTCTTTCATAGCTTCATGCTAGGTATGACTGGTTGGCATAGGAATGTCTACTTCCATGACATCCTGAATGAATAATTGACATCAAAGAGTCTCACTGAAGCATGGTGGTGTAAAGAACTATTCATGAGGTATTGCAGCTTGTTTGCCACCTGAGTGTACAGTTGTGGCCCACAGTCATTATTGTTAAAGCCTGTGAAAGCAAACCCTGCCATTCTGAGAGCATGGGACAGAGAGGACTATGTAGTATCAGCAGAGACATTGACACCCTTTGCGAGGATGAAGAAGTGACTTGGGACAAAGATGGTCACACTACAGTTCTTGAGACCTTTACCTGTTCCAAGTTCTGCTGGTTGGTGACTGAATTTAGCAAGCTGTTCAGTATCCTACATGAAAATTTAGCATTTAGTCTCCACCCAGCTTTTATGAAGGCACAAAAAATTACTACCCTGTGTCCTTGTTGGTGATCACAGCTGGGAGGCTGAATCACAAAATCACAAAATGGCTGAGGTTGGAAGGCACCTCTGGAGGTTATTAGGTCCAACTCCACTGCTCAGGCAGGTTCACCTAGAGCCAGTTGCCCAGGAACATGTCTAAAGGGCTTTTAAATATCTCCAAGTACGGAGATTCCATGACCATTATGGTCAACCTCTTCTAGTGCTTGGTCACCCTACAGTAAGAAAAGGGTTGATATTCAAAGATATTCACAGATGGACCCTTCTGTGTTCTGCCTCTGGTCCTGTCACCAGGTGCAACCGAAAACAGCCTGTCTCTGTCATCTTTTTACCCTTGTTTGGAGTATTTGCAGACATTGATAGATTATAGATAGATTGTAGACATTTGTAGCCTCTAAGCCTTTTGTTCTCCAAGCTGAACAGTCCTAGCTCTCTCAGCTTCTCCTCACAGTTAAAATGCTTCAGTCCCTTAATCTTCTTTGTAGCTTTTCTTTGGCTTGCTTCGAGTATGTCCATGCCTCTCTTGTTCTGAGAATCCCAGAACTGGACATGGTACTCCAGATGTGTCATCACCAGTGCTGAGCAGAGAGGAAGGGGTCCCCTCTCCTGACTTTCTAACACTTCTCCTGCCCAGGAGAGCAGGGTATATGACCATTAAGATTTGTTCTGGGCTCTGACTCACAACCCTGATCTTTTCTGAACAAGGATGCTGGCAGTACTGCACGCTGAAGCCTGGACTGCTATTGTCTGTTAGTTAAACAGCCATTCTTCTGGTCAACACAGAAAGTCAGTCTTTAGCCTTGTCAGTCCAATATCCGCTCAAATCTAGGGTCTCTTTTTCTTCCTTTTCAGTAGAGAGGCAGGACCTTGGCAATGACCAATCTCACAAACTCTGTCTTGATATCCTCACCCCCACTGGGTTTGCACACAGGAAACAGCAGGAATGGTGCCAAAATTAATCTGGTGCAGCAGATAAAAACAGCTGCTATTGTCCAAATGGTATTAGAGTAATTTTCATTCCTTCTATAATACCCCATAGACTAAGGCACTTATCTATTTAAATCTGAGATTTTTACCACAGGAAAAAAAACAGCCCAATGTATATAAATTACAAAGGAATTTTTCTGTGTTTCTATTTTTTATGTTTCAGAAGATATTTGATTAATTAGATTAAATGAGTTGTTTGGACATACTAATCTGTCAAGATTATAAAATCAGAAGTATTTTTTAACCATAATAATACCTATTCTGCTAGCACTGGCACTTATGTCATTTGGTTTCCTGCTACAATCTCTTGATTTAAATTTTATGTATTTATCTGTGTATCTTTTATGTTTATACACAAAGTTTGCTTGCTCAGCTAACACACCACCCAAAATGATGTAGATCTGCAAAGTGATGAAAGCACAAAATTACTTCAGCCTGATCTCTAGCTCACATCTTAGTACAGAAACCATGCCTGATGAATTTTTCTCTCCCAGTGTAGCCCCTGGTAAACTAAACATCAGCAAAATGTTGTTGATTGCAATAAATTGGCTATATCTTCTAGTGAACCTTAAGCTTTCATTCAGTCTCACATCAAGTGGATATGGATTAGATTTTATAAAAGGTGCATGACTTAATGCTTAAAAATAAGAGAAAAAACCCCATTGCTCATTTTACTGGCTATTCAACACAGGATATAGCATAAACCTACTGTCCTAATTTCAGCTGGAGTAGAATTCCTTTTTTCTTCTTAGTAACTGGTACAGTACTGTGTTCTGGATTCGTTACCAAAATAATTATAACCTGTTGATGTTTCGGTTGCTGTCCAGTAGCACTTATCCTCTACATTAAGAACTCTCAGTACCTATGCTCTGCCATCCAGCAGGTACACGAGAGCTGCGAGGGACCACCACCAGAAGAGCAGACCTGAACTAGCCAAAGGCATATTCCATACCATGGAATGTCATGATCAGTATATAAAGCGAGGGAGCTGGCTGGGAGGAGCCAGTCTGGCTATCACTGGCCAGCAGGTGATGAGCAATTGTATTTGGCATGGCTTGTGTTTCTTGGGTTTTATCTCTCTTTCCCTCTCCTTTTTGTTCCAACAGTAACAGGAATATTAATAGTAATATTTTACTTTTTCAATAATTAAACTGTTCTTATCTCATCCCAGAACGTTTATTTTCTTTTCTCTGATTCTCCTCCCCATCCTATCACGGGGCAGTGCAGTGTGGGAGCAGCTGAGTAGTACTTAGTTGCAGTCCGGGATTAAACACCTACTTATCTGAGAAATTTTGCCAGGGTGTGTAATCCCCAGGCTCTGAGAAAACAGAAATTATACCTTTCTTCAAATCTTTTACTTTCCTTTAGAAAGGAAAATATGATATTTTAAGTGTTGGACTTGATGGCCTTTGTGGGATCCTTCCAATTCAGAATATTCTATGATTCTGTGCTCTTGCTCATGTGATGGAAAACCAAAGCAACAAAAGCCCTTAGACTCAGCACATTTTATAAATTACTGTATTAGGCAAAACAATCAATGAGAAATACGTTTTAACAAGGAATATCCATTTACCCACTTCCACCATGGTGTCCTTGAACATCAAGCTGTAGCTTTAGTCACTGTTCAGCCTCACTCAAACATTTTCTGTTATAATAAAGCACACAATCTATCATTCAAAAAAATTGCAATCAAGATTTACAGATTATGTCCCTAAAACTCAGCACAAGCATTTTAAATAATCAATTGGTATTTAATTAACACACAATTGCTGCTCTAATACAGAATCAAATCCTCTTAAAGTGTGTCCATAATTCCCACTAGAGCGGTAATGTCCTGAGAGTGGAAGAAATACCATGCGATCATTAGAAGAGTATTGCAAATTATGGAGTTTTTGTCAAGAGATTAAGCACTTCCACAATCTATTACACATGAAAAAAAAGGCACTTTAGAACAGAAATGAATTATGGTACCTCCTTCCAATCCTTTAAGATACATTTTCCGAATAAACAGATTATCTCACCATTCTTTTCAGTTAATGTGCCTAAGACTTCTGCATTGTATTTTTTTATAAGATATGTCATAAGAAACTTCTTAAGAAAAATGACGCAAACACAATTTTTGTCAAGTTAGTTGCAGCACCTCTCCTATGAAGACAGGCTGTGAGAGTTGGGGTTGTTCAGCCTGAAGAAGAGGGGTCCAGGGTGACCTTACAGAGACCTCCTAGTACCTGAAGGGGACTTAAAAAAAGGCCAAAGAGGGACTTTTTTCACAAAGGTATGTATTGATATGATAAGGGGCAATGGCTTTAAACTGGCAGAGGGAGGGTTAGATTAGACATTAAGAAGAAATTATTTATTATTAGGTTCGTAAGACACTGGAACAGGTTGTCCAGAGAAGTCCTGGGTGCCCTATCCCTGGAAGTGTTCAAGGCCAGGTTGGATGGGGTTTTTAGCAACCTGGTCTAGTGGAAGATGGGTTGGCTCTGCTCATGGGCAGATGGGTTGGAACTAGATGATCCTTAAGGTCCCTTCCAATCCAAACTATTCTAGGAAAATCCAGAAAAAATATTAGCTGCAATGGACAAAGAAAATCCCAACATTTTCAGGAGATATTTCCTTCAACTTTTCAAAGAGAAATGGTTGGAAGAGTCCTAATAAAAAAAAAAAATCAGGGAACACCCACTGTTTTTTCTTTTGAAAGAAGTCAAACATAATCTTATAATTGGTTATTTAGCGAATTAAATAAAGAATTATGATATACATAGACTAATTCTACCCAACTTGTCACGCCAAAATCAGAATGTACAAAAAAGAACAGATTTAAGAGGAGAATAATAGCTGTCCTGAACTATTCTGTTGTGCTGAAGAAAGGATTAATCAAAGCTGGAATTGTAAGTTCAGCACATCTCTTGACTAAGGGAAATGTATGTATTCAGCTCAGCACATGGTAACACTTTTTGTGATGGCACCAGCTTCTTCCAAGCTGTGGTTTCCCCATTGGGAATGTGGTCCTTCATATTTAGTTGGCTTTTCACTAACTTTTTTTTTCTCCCCCCACAGACCTTGTGATTTTTCAATGCCTTTTAAACCTAGCACTTATGATCTCCTGAGGCAAAGATTTCTATGATCTAATTACTTACAATGTGCAACAGTACTTCCATTTGTTTAGCCTCACCGCCCAATCGCTGTACAGGATTAGCTTCTAGTCTTGCTGCTGTATTAAATTGATCATAGTTTTGTATAGTTTTGTCATCTGCAATTTTAATCACATGATTTCAGTGCGGGGGCTGAATAACAGTTCTGAAAACTGATCCATTCTAAACCAAAAGATTTTGTACTAGCAATAAGTATTGCATTTCCAAAGAGTAGAATATATATAGGTTAAATACTTTCAGTACTTCATGAAGTCAGTGGAATTCCAAGTTGCTGTTGCTGTTCCATGGGTCTCATACAGAGAAAAACTCTTTTGTTACATATTCCCATGATTTTGTGCTTGAACATCTGTCAGAAAAAAACAGAAAAAAAAAATCTAAGTAAGTATCAAATTCAAAGGCATTATTCTGTGATACTTAAATCAATTATTTCTACTACCAGATCCAGGATTCTTTTCAACGTGTTCTGTTTTGATTTGGTTTGGGGTTTATTTTTGTTCCAAAATGATATATAAATACATCTGTACTGGTATTTGTGCAATAGCTATGTGCCCTTCCAGCTGATAGACAAATAATCTGTTTCTTGAACTACTGTGATTCTCACATATATTGCTTCTCAAATACATGCCTGTGTGGGTCCATACCCATATCCATATCCATATCCATATCCATATCCATATCCATATCCATATCCATATCCATATCCATATCCATTTATAATTCTATATATACACTTGTAACCCCTTTGCTTGTATTGATAAAAGTTGTTTTAAAGTCCATGATTTAACACTTGTCTATAAGTGAAAAGCACCGAGGACTATTCTCTGGAATTTTTCATCTGAAGTGCTGCCTAGGTATACCCACCAGAAAACTTCTTATTTTTCAGTCTCATCTCCTACAGAAATAACACAGTTGGTGATCACATCTAAATATTTGGAGCTACTTAATTCTGATTATATTTTGCAGAAGAAGGTGCTTGACATCTAATTAGGTTTTCCAGAATTTTGTAAAACCAAACATGGCCAAACAAAGGACGAAAATCCTAATGATTTTCTAACAGAAGACACAGAAAGAAGCTGGACATTATCAGACATGGGACAACCAATCTGGGAGAGAGGATACATGCCTGAACTACTTGAAAGATTCAACTGGAGCTTATTTTATCTTAAACTCCAAAGTTGCTCAAATGCACATTAAGCTATTGAAAAACCATGCTCTTCATTACACTGGGACAGATATTATTGTTGCCATTAAGGACTATTAAAAAAAAATATATATATATGCTTTATATGTACACATATATATGCACAGACAAATAAAGACATATTCATGTATATGCATAGAGGGAAACTTTGAGGCTTTATTCCCTGTTCATCTCATATTGCCATAATTTCATGACCATTTGGAGCTCTTCACTGAACCATTCTATTCTACATAATGATAGAATATTTTAATCTTGGAAACTGTTAATATGAAGGTTAGCACATTAAAGAAGAAAACGAGATTAGTAACATTAATAAAAGTAATATTTATTTTTTAAGAGGCCAGCTGGCTACATAGAATCCCAGATTTGATTAGTGTCTTTAACTTATTCGTCTCCTCAGCTTTATATTTTTTCTTTAATACATTCATGTTAGTTAACCACATCAGCTATAAGTTCATTCCATTACTTAGCACCTTCTCTATCTAATAATTGATTTCTGAGTTCACTTTCTATTTATGTATATTTTCTTTGTCATTTAAACTCTGTTCTACTTGACCTAAAATCTCAGCAAGATAATCAGTCTTAGCTAGGCAAGGAATGGGAGATAGTACAAATTTTGGACAGATGTACAGCTCATTAAGTAAAAAAACTGCCTGGATTGCTGAGCCCAGACTGTGGTGGTGAAAGGAGTTATATCCAGCTGGCGACTGGTAAAATGTGGTGCTCCCCAGGTGTTCACTATTGGTTCCAGTTCTGTTTAATATATTTGTCAATGACCCACAAGGGCATCTTCAGTGAGTTTGCAGATGACACCAAGTTGGGTGGGAGTGTTGATGTGCTGGAGGGCAGGGAGGCTCTGCAGAGGGATCTGAACAGGCTGGATCAATGGGCCAGTGATGTGAGGTTCAACAAGGGCAGGTGGTGGGTCCTGCACTTTGGTCACAACAACCCCAGGCAGCACTACAGGCAGAGGGGAAGAGTGACTGGAAAGCTGCTCCATGACAAAGGACCTAGGCTGTCAAATTTTGGAACAGGCTTCCCAGGGATGTGGTTAACTTCATCCCTGAAGATATTTAAAAGGCATGTAGATGGGGCACTTGGTGATATAGTTTAGTGGTGGACTTGATAATGCTGGGTTAGTGGTTGGACTTGATGATCATAGAGATGTTTTTCAGCCTAAATTGTAGAGTTTTGTGCTAAATTTGAAGGCTGAACAATTTACAAAACTGATTTTTCTGATGTTATAAGATGAAATCTTCATGCGTTCTTTAACTGTTTTTTTTAAACATAGACACATCTATACTACTTCATATTTTTTTCTACTGTGCTATCTGTCTTCGAGTAGGTATTGAGCAATGACTTTAAGCTGGAAAACGCAGCTATTTCATTCATCCTCTCTTGGGTATGGATGCTTTATTTCTTTTATAGGTATGATGTATTATATACATCTTGACTCTTTAAGAGTAGATCAGAAAGGGCATTGTGAATGTAGAGAAGTAGGTGAGGTTGGATCTGACTCAGATCTTCTAAGGATTTTTCCTACAGTCTTGAATAAGCCCAGAAAAAAAAAAAAAAACCAAACAAACAAAGTCTTCTTCCCTTGAAATTAGATCACTTTAATAGAATGTTTATTTGGTTTTGAGTAGCACTTCTTGTTCCCACCCCTTGTTACTAATTTTTTAACTTGAAGTAATCCTAGAGTTTTATCTTTCTGGAAATCTTAAACCAATATTTTATAGAATGGGTGATTAGATACACTTGGTGGCATCCCGTGTTGCTTTAGCATGATATAATCTTATTTATCTTTCTGCAGGATAATGTCATCTGCTTAAGAAGCAGCAGTTGCCTGCATATTTAAAATGTCATTTTTGTCGTTTCTTAGTCAAAAACTAGGCCACCTATTTTTTAATGACAATGAACTCGGCAACAGCACACTCTGTGAATAAGCATTGTGCTATTTTTGTTCAATTTATAAAATGGAAGTCAAGCAAAATGAGACATTCAATGTTCAGATGATAATAAGACAGAAACCACATGAAGGTTTTATATTTTCTCTTTTCCTATTGAATATTGTTGAACTAGATAAAACCTTTAGCTTCTAGGAAGTAAGAGAAGTAATTAAGCTAAACCCAAAATTCTATGTTAGTGCAATAGGATAAAAAAAAATATTTCTACCTTGGCAAAATGACAATGTTTGCATTTTTGTTGTCGTTTGCAAATAACAATGTTTTTACTCTAGATATGATTTACATGATCCAGTCTTTTCTTTCAATAAAAAGTTATCTTTTGTTCCGTTGTTAAAGAATAACCAAATTATTATGCCTGAAATTTATATTTTGCTCTGTTTTTTTACTAGGTTTTTAACACTGAATCACATAGTTTCTGACAAATGTCAACATCTTACAAGTTGACCTAGATTTTGACTCTTTTCCAGCACACATGGTCTAGTTTAGGTGTCATATCAGAGAAAATCAGGTTCTGCATAGAGTATCCAGCCAAGTTCACTACCTTATTCCCAACTGCTAAATGTTGACACTTTCTTATATGTATATCAAGTTACTGTTTAAAACAATGTCCTTGGGAATTATCAGCAAACTTTACTTTCTGTTATACACTAATATTATACATGGGAGACAATTATTGAAAGCGTGATGAACAGATGGTACACTAAAGAAAGAAGAATAGTGTTAAATAATGGAACATAATGGGCCAATATACTACACAACAATGTTAAAAATCTTTCGCTTTTTTGAAACTTGAGGAATAAAATTTAGTTATTATTTGTGAATCTACATTTGCATAGAAATACACTGCTTTTTATTACAATCCCTTCATTTGGAACCTTTCTGTAACAGATCATTATTTTCCTGGCTTTAGAAGAAAAAAATGCATGGATTTATAGATGTCCACATGTATATTGCAGGTGTTCACCATGGAGAGTTCATGATTCGTCCTTCCTGTTTTCCTCTTTACTTCTGCAGTCCTTTTAGCCAAGAGTTTATGATAAAAGCGCCAGAAAACTTCTACCAGAAAATTAGTTTCAATCCTAGGATATTTCTTTTTTCATTTTAAATTACAAGAATTACAAGTAAAATTAACTGAGCTGGTCTTCACAGCTCTAAGTGGGCTAATTATCCCAGTGAATTTTAATCTCTCTGAATGAAAAAAAAAAAAATGGTCACAGCTAGCTGATGGGGAATATATCCACTCCTGAACTCTGGTTAATATAAGTGCATTTTAGAAGACATCATTCAGTAGTTTAACACCTCTGATTGATAAGTGGATATTACCCAAGAGTCACCTGTCATTCAGACCACCCATATCAGATACTTAATATGAAATACATCCCTTTCTTCATATTTTCCCTACTTAATATGAAATAATCCCTTTCTTCATATTTTCCCTTAAGATCCATGTGACTTCCCATACTGTAGTATTAGGCAGCTACAGATTCTTATAATGTGGTATTTCATTAACAGAAGGTAATGAATAAGGTCTTTAAATCATCAGCCTTCACAATGCCTTTGAGTCCCTGTTTAGGGTACCTTCTGTATTTTCCAAAGGGCTGACTTTGAACCAATAGCTTTCAAAGAGCTCAGAGGGAAGTCCTTCCCCAAAAGACTAGAAAAGCTTTTCTCAAATATCTGTCCCATGGATTATAAAGTGACTCTAAAGGACTGTTTGAATAAAATTAACTATTTCCATTTTTGATCAAAAATGTAGGAGAGAAGTTATGAAAAACTATGATGGAAAATTGAAGGAATGATAACGTCTCTAACAGACTGACATTTTTGAGTCAGTTTTAAAATGGGAGTGGTATAAATAACCAGCTGATTTTATCCAAATCTATTCAGCCATGCAAAATTGCTAAAAATGCATCAGACATCTCCTTCCATCCAGTAAATACAAAATTGCTGTGCTGTAGCTGATGATTTGGATTCAAATTAAAATCCTAAATAGAGAAAGCTTCTCTTAAACTCATGAACCTCTTAGACACATTTTGTTGTATTTTACAATATAGTTATATATCTAATGCAGTATCAGTCCCCTCGGAATACATTTGATTTAAGATTATTTTAGTGTCTGTATAACCATAAAGTGCTAATCCCTACAGCAGGACTGAGTTTTTCACCACTCATTGAGTAATATAGGGCTTTCAGAAACTGCTGTTATTCTTAGGTATAGAAGACGGGTACTAGTTATTAATTATGGCTAAGCCTCAGAAATCTCAATTTTGAATGAGAATCTTATAGCATTAGATGTTTTAGTGAATATCTCATTAAATAATTAAAATGAAATATTTCAGAATCTTGCGAAATGTTGACACCTAAAGCCTCTGTCTGGACTTGCCCTATAATTTCCTTGCATTTTCTGCTTTTCCCACTGTTGAGCTACAACATGGTAAAAAACAGCTCTAATTGACTGTCTCCCATTCTCCAGCCAATGTTTTGGCAGGTGCAGACTTCCTGCAGGTGGTCTCCCTGGAGTCTACCAAGAAAGAAGCTTAGCTTCTGGGATCTGCCATGGAGCAGAGTATGCTTTCCAAAGGACTCACTCAGCTGATGTTGTCCCTGCTCTTCACAGCACAACAAAGACAATCTCCCTCTCAACTGGCTTGTGGAGCACTTGATGATAAAGAGAATACATCCCCTGACTTCAATTTCCCTACATACTCAGGTCTTCCAAATGTTACCAAGTGTTTTTCCAAGTTAGGATGACAGCTGTAAATAAGATAACTGGGGAAACAAAAGTAAATTTTCCTGAAAAATCTCAGTGTGGCTGGTTGAAAGGTTTTTGTTTGGTTTTGTTTTTTAACTGACACATTCCTCTAAACATTAAAGAAAATGAAACATAGTTATAGTAGTGGTATTAGCTCAGAATATATAATCTAACCAGTTTTGTGGCTTTGAAAAGAGTTAACAATTTATTTACGAATGAATAATTTTAATTCAGTTAATATTGCATCTTCTAGCCCTGTTAATTTTGCAAGATGCAATTCCCATTTATCATTATGTAAGTTTTTTATTGATTTTATGAAAATAACTGTAACAAGAAAATTAATGGAAATTTATGAAGAAAAATGAATAAAGAGAAGAAAACTTCTACTGAGGTTTACTGGCTTATTATTTTTTTTCCATATGTATTATGTATGAAACACAAATAAATTGTCAATCAATTATTTTCTTCTCCTATGTGATACAACGTAAACATTTTTCATTTCATATGTCTTTCAAAAACATGCTTGTTTTTATCAGAAAAGCATTTTTTTTCCTATAGCAGGAAATGTGTATTTTAGCTGAAGCATTTCTTTGTCCTTTATTCTGAAAATCATATTTATTTGAATCTGTGACTCTTTTCTGGATCAGATCCAAAAAGAGGAAAAATTAGTTTTGGCTTGACAGTAGTTAAAGCTTTTAAAGTAAGTAACATTCTGATTCTGCTGCTGGAAAATGAGAAGAGGAAAGCCAGATAGTTTCTCGTGATGATCTTTTCCTTCATGGGACCTTAATATCCCTTGGAACTGAATGCAATGAGCAGATAAAAATTCTCCCACAGAATATCCAGCTGGGAGACATATGCTTCATGCCACCTCTCCAAATCAAAATTAAGATCAGAGAGAAGTAGCAATGGAGTCTACTGGGAGACGAGTTCAGATCTGAAAAGATGGGCAGGAGGACAGAAAATGTGCTGAGAGTATAAGGAAATTTCATACATATACAACCACCCTTGGAGAAATTTTGTTTTAATATATAATAAACTTCTAATTTGAATTTCAGAACATTGCATTTACAAAATTGCTCATGCAGGAAGCAAAAGTATAAATGACAGAATGTTGCTTCTGCAAATAAATATTTTTCATACTGTTTTCTTGTTTCATAAATATATATTTACACCCACCTTAAGGTGCAACTACTGAAAAAATTCTAGAAATACACCCACAAAATAACAATAAACAAGACCATAATGAGGACTTCTAACCATAGTTTGTGTCTTAGAACTTTTTCACCATAAAGAGTCCATTTTACTGAGACCATGTACTTCTGTGTTTAGAGGGTCACATATTATCTTAGTGGTTAAATATGCTTAGAGCTCTAAAAATAAAAATTCCATCAATAGGAAAAATTAGTAGTTTATTTTATATTTGTAACAGTGAGAGGAAATATTTAAAATATACATTTTCCATTTAGATGCAAAGATTCCAAGTATTTCATTAATTTATTCCTCTTCTCTTGACCCACATTTATCTGTTCTGAAATATCTTGTGTATTGCTATAATTTTAAGTTTATTGGAAGAGAAAGCAGGTGTCATAAAATAACTTACATTACATGGATAGTGGTTTTTTTAAATATATAAGTAGCATATATTATGCTAATCTTTTTTAAGTCCTTTTGTCCTTGCCAGTTTTTCATATGCACTTAGCAGGAAAATGTCTGGGGCATTACACTAATTGTCAACGAGCAAAGTGAGAAAACTAGGCAAACAGCATAAATTGCATGAGAAGAGTAGAATTAATGTTGAATTTAAGTTTCCTCACAAACTCCGTTTAGGGTATTTAAGATTACTCCAAATATATGATATACAGAATGCAAATGTATTTGAATACGAATGTATTTGTTTTCCATTAAAGTAATGACATACTGCATAGTATTCTTTTAATGCATGGTTATTAGTAGTATTTGTGTTACTATTACTAATATATTTTCACAAGAAAAAAAATATTTCCAAGGTAAGAAAACATAAGTAAGCTTCTATGTGGAATAACCAGGTCTTTGTGGCTGAAAGGGAACCTCTGCTTAGTCCTGCCTTGTTCTGCTGTATACAGCTGCCTCAGTACCACGGTCATGCCAAGAGTGCCATGCAAACACTTTCTAAGGCTGCTCTGAGCGTCACTGTTGCTGGCTCCTTCCTTGAGAAAAAGAAGTAATAGCAAAACGGCTGTGAAATCAGGAGAAGCTGCCTTGGTCTAAAAAATTAAAATCACTTAGAGAATAACACTTGTCTTAAAACCATTTCTCAAAGGAAGATTCTTTGACAGTGGTTTTGTTTACAGACATATTTGAAAGTTTGCTTTTACCAGACACAAATTTGATTTCCAGAGGACGTTAATAGTTATGCAGAAAAAAGATGTAATGTATCCTAGAAGGCACTGCCTTCCCTTCCTTTATTTATGATTTTATCATTATCTCTTGAACATTTATATGTAGTTATTATGCAGTGAATTTTGCACTGTATGATTCGTTTGTTGTTTGCTGTTTATTTGCCCACTCAGCAGGGTACAGATTGTGTGTGGGTGTACGTTCGTGCGTTGTGACTGCACAGCTTGTTTGTGGAGGATTGTAGCTATCCCAGGACAAGCTCATGGAGTCATTAGTACACTGGGACTGGCACTGTGCAAATGAGCCTGTTATAGTCCCAGCTCTGGGGAAGGTGTGAGAGAGTGTCCTGTCGGCGTCTCCGCCTCATTCTGCCATTAGTTTATTTGAGAGAAGTGATGGAAATCTAGACCATCTTGCTAGATGGCTCAACTTTTCTGGCCCTTTCTGGAAAATAGTTTGTCTTCGAAAGGACAGCATTTTTGTACCTGGAAGCCTGTTTGTGCATCATGTACTTCTTACATGAATTGAGTCTTTCATGTATTAGTTTTGTGGAAAGATCATGATTTTATCCAAAAAAAGTGAATTTTGACTGAGATTTTGAGGACCCTCTCAAGGTTGCTACTGCAGATTATATAGGCCATATTTTATGCCCATATGAAATTGTGTTCTTTGTATTTCTGTGCATATTTATTAAGGTAAAGGGTAAACTAACATGCCACATATGTGAAGAGATGAAATTTCTACACCTCCTTTCCTTAGCTTTGTTGAATAGCTTTGCTCCAGGATTGAAACCACGGACTTGAGGGAACTGCCTTTGAAACTGCACGAAATCACTTTGCAACTACATGAAAACACTTGAGGGATTTTAGTCAGCAACCTGGGAAGTTCTGCTCTCTGACAGAGTTGAAAGTCTGCTGAGAACACTCTTACTTGAGAACATGCCTTAGTGTATCTCACACTAGAGTGACAGGCTCGGTATGCTAGGGGATAGAAATATAATCCTATCTAATGGATAGTAGTGCTCAAATCTCCTGATATTCCAGGGTAAAAATGAGAACAAATCTTAGATATTTCTGGTTCCTTCCTGTAAGAAAAGACATATTTCAATAAGAAAAGTTACGCTAAAGGTAACAAGGATGATCAAAGGTATGACATGGCTTCTGTAAGAAGGATGTTTAAATACAGCAATCTGACCTGGAAGAGAAATGACCTAAGCTGGATACGGCAGAATGTCAGAAGTGTCGGAGAGAAGGTAAATAGGGATTGTTTACTCTCTCCTGTAATACAAGATGTAGGGAGCATCAGATGAGAAAAGTATGTCCGAAGTTCTAAAAAGAAAAAAGAAGGAGATACTTCTTGAGGTGTAGCTATCCATGCAATTCTCTGCCGCAGGAAATTAGACTTACTCTGACTGTAAGTAACTGAGTGTCACATTCATGAAGAAAAAAAAAAGTGACAGCTACACAGCAAGAGTAATACCTCTCTACATAGTGTCCCTAACTGCTATAGATTTGATGTATATTTTAAGGAGTGCCTTTGCAGTGATTGCTAGACATCTGTTATTGGTTTTGTCAAGTACACAAAACTGGGATAGAAGCTTCTTTGGTCTGATATGATATGACTTATGTTATTTCTGTAAATGTTTCTTGTTACAGAAAATGCTATTGCCTCACTGTAATTCCTTACCAATGTCCACAGTTCCCATTAAGGATTAAACCTCATTTGGAAACTGATTTCTCTGGTCACAGTGGTAAAAAAAATATGTGACTTCAGAGACCTGAAGTAGCTAGAGAAGCTTGCCTTTACATAGACACTATGCCAGGAACAGGGAGGGACTCTGTGAAGTGCCAGGAGCTCAGAGGCAAAAAACCCAAAAAAACATACAAGCAAACCAAACCCTTCAGCACAGTCTATGATATTAAGCAAAAGTTGATAATACTGTATAGGTATGTAGGAGTTAATTATGATTGGGATTATTTCAAGTAAAGAGCACATGACTGTCTCTGTGTGAGAAACCTGCTCACACCTTGCATGTGTGTGTATGTGTGATGAGTTAAATTAAACCTGCAAGGGAGTAAAGGGACAACTGTTCCTCGTCACCTGTCAGTGAAAATGTCCTCAATAATTTATATACATAGCATGTGTCATAAAATGGACATATGCTTTCAGAAGTGTCTATATAACCATGAAAGATTTTCAAGAGCTAATCTGAAAGGAAATGTGACTGTTTCTTCTGAAAATATCTCTCATAATATTCACTACAGAATCTCTTTCTAGGAAACAACTAGAACAAAGTTTTTGCTTTAATGCACATCAAAGTGATATAAAATAGGGTTATTTTCATTTTTTTGAGAGATAAGTAGCAGTTTTCTATAAGGATATGTTTTCTCTCTTTTTTAATATTAAGAAAGCTATCAGTCTCCGGTATAGATTACACATTTCTGAATAATTCTCTATCACCACATTGATGATAAGCCATTTCTTCAGAATTGGTGACAGAACACAACAAATTGTTCTTGTTTATTATTTTGGTTGCTTAAGTTTACAGTTTCATAATAATATCTTTTGACTGCTTAACTTGTAACGGGTTTTTGATTACTAAGGGAAATAATCCATGCATTGGTCCTTTAGATCTCCCTGAAATTGCCTGTGATTTCACTCTCTAAGTAGTCCATAAGAATACTAACTAAGGAGGGGTGAGTGGGTAGAGGTAGCTGTCATTATTTACTTTTAGGACCTGTTTATAAAGTATACCTGTCCAGTTACTGTCTCATCTCTGAATCAGTAAATAACATTTGTTGCTTTCTTCTAATGAGCAAATGCTGGAAGTTTATAGTGATGGTCAAATTCAATTCATCAGACCAACATAAAAAAAATTATGACAATTTAATAAACTGGGATCAACCTCTACATAAAGAGCTTAATCCTTTATACTTTGAAGGTGTTATTACTCTGAAAACATTTCAAGCTATTATTACAGGAAAACATGAGACAATGACTAATGGCATGCATTTTTGTTGCAATTATGTCCAAACTGAAGCAGAATAATGCAAAACAAAGGAAAATCAGTATTACATCCACATGTACTCTTAATATCATGAGCATGGAAAAAAAAAAAGAAGAAGAAGCTGGGGTTTTAGCAGAGGGCTTAAAAGAACATTTAAAAATAAAATTGATTGATCATAACCGTGATAGTCCTAAATGTTTATTTTTAGTTGTAAACATTTCTCCTTATTTCTGACTTCCAAACAATATTTTAATAAAGCTGGTGCATTATATTATTGACCATCCCTTGATTTCTGCTTCATTTTCTGCATCCTGTGATTTTACTGATACAATTAATAAGCAGTTAATCACCTGTCAGTAATATATTTGTTACAATTTTCAGATAATTGCATTTAGAATGATCCTGTCTAGAATATGAAGCAGGTATTAACAATGCCGTCCTTTACTTCAAGTAGGGAAGGTTTTTGTCTGGAAGATGAATGCATTTGCACTTCTCTTGACAGAAATACAAAGCTTTCAGCTTCTAGAGCATCCTGTCAGCTATCACTCGTCTCACTAAATCAAGTCATTTTACCCAAAGCCATTTGCATATTAACAGTAATTAAGTATATGCTATATTTGGCAACAGTTGCCTGTTGATTCATTCATGAGTCTGCTCCTTGGTTTGTTATGTTGTTTTTAAACTTTATAACAATTATCAGAGCACATGCATTGAAAAGAGTGGGTCTCTGTAAATTCTTTTTTCATGTCTACTTGTCTGTCCTTGATGATACTTGGATACTTTAAAGATGGCTAAATAATCCAACCAAGTGAAAATATATTGATTTAAGTCCCTCAGGATCTTGTACACACAGAACACTGCAGGGTAGAATCAAACCATTTCGCTTATGCTGAGCTAATAAAGAAAAAAACACCCTTTTTACTTTTTCTTATTAGAATGAAACATATGTACTGCTGATATTGCAGATTTGTCCATTATTTATGTGTAAGCATCAAATATCATGAACTAAAATTAAGAATGAAAAAGCAATGTAAAGCATGTTCTTCAAGAATAGGAAGGATAACTGCTTGAAATATTTTATGCACATAGAAAAAACATACACATTCATTCTGATCTACTGCTTATTAATTATAAAATGGAGTTTGGGACTTGAAAAAAATTATTTAGTGTTTTAGCGAAAATTTTCAAGGCAAGACAATTGAATTGACACGAACTCTTAAATATGTAAATATTTCATTTCATACGTTTTTTCAAAAGCAACCTATCCAGACTTTCCAAATATCGCTGAAATGTATATTTCACTACAACAGCAGTATCACAGTTAGGTCTTACAGTGGAAGTTACGTCTACACCGATGTAACCTTACAGGTTATATAAACCCTGAAGAAGAAGGAGCACTGCACTGACATGGTTGGACTTGTTCTTAAAACTCTTTCAGAAGTGTCCCTGGTATAAAATTATCTTCTGTTCAAAACCCACATTTTGGTGAGAAATTTCACTTTGTAAATAAAAAGGGTAAAATCAACCAACAATTAGCATTTTTTCTCTTTTGAACTTTCTTCTCACGTGTTTGTTTTAGAGAAAAGAAAAAGAGAAAATTAATCTATGTTAACCTACAGTCATAAATTTCTCCTCTAGGCTTTTGGTTTTAAAATTGTGGAGGCAAAATGCCAAACAACTATCAATGTAAGCCCCAGTCACTCAGCAGTAATACAAATATCCTCCAAGATAATCCATCCTTGGGCTTCAAGTAGCTTTATTCTAGAAGGAAAGTATGAATATTGGCCATTCAGACTGGTATTAGAATAATGTACAGGTCAAACAGTGTATAGTTCAAACAAAATGAGAATTTTCCATTGAAGATGGCCTAATTCACACAAAAGGTAGGTGCTCCTGATGGCAGAAATAGACATGAAATGTAAATTGAAGTCTACCCTTCATCGCAGGACCTTGAAGCAAGGACAAGTCTGTGAGATGATTTGCTGAAGGGCCAGTGGAGGATTTCAAGGAGGGAGCAACCATAGTCTGTCTAATCGCCAGCCAAACTAATTTTTGAGCTAGAAAGATCAGCAGTGCTAATTCAAGACCTAAGCTGCATTCATATTTCCTGGATAAACCAAATATTTAATAACTGTTTCCTGAATCTTCTTTTATTATTCCCTGAACCTTCTTCTAGCTATTCTCTTTTCACAAAAGGGCTATTCCTTTCATGGTTAAAATCTGACAGTAATGCACTGGAACACATCAGCATGAAATATAGGGGTTTATTTTTATACATTCTTGATCATATTTTTAAAGAATAGATACTGAAACCACTTTAGGGCCTAACTGAAGAGACCTTTTAAAATGTCCCTGCTGGCAGTATTGTGCTGATGAGCCTGATAGTGAAACTGGCCTTGCTGATATAATAGTGTCTTTGCTAGGCTGTAAACAATGGCTTTAATCAAGATCCTAAATGCTTTACAGACAAAATGTTCTTTCAGGGTTTCCTGATTTTATGGAGTCAGAGCGAGTGTTTTGCTTTTGCTCCCATTGTGTGATTCTCCCCACCCTCAATGTCTTATCCTTATAAATCTTGACAGCTAAAGACAACTCTTATCCTTATAAATCTTGACAGCTAAAGACAACTGCTTGAAGTACTTTTAATGCACTGACAGCTGTTAATATTATAGATTAATGTATGTTGCAAGTGATGTCTTTGCTCTGTCTTATTGAAATGGAAAAAAAAGATGTTCTAAGAAATTCCTCTTGGGAACACGTTTCATTCTGTTTCTGAAACATGCACATGAAAATGGCAGAGGTGCACCTTTGTACTCAAACCCCCTTCACCTTCTAAAATGTTATGTGTACTGGGGAATTGATAGTTACTAAACAGTGCACCCACATCTCCACAACAAAAGTACTGATAAGGATATTCAGATACAAAAGTAAACCTGAAGAGAAACAAGCATTTTCATACAGTGAAAACACCTTTCCACTCCTCTCAGCTGTTTTGTGTTTCCTCAGCTTCATTCCCAGGCTCCACTTTAATCCTCCACTGCAGATACCTCTTCTCCCTGCACCATTACTGCCACAGGTCATACCCCTTCAGGTTGTGGTCAAGGCATAGTGGTTTAGCTCTGCTAGCCTCTCGTTTTAAAGGTCTCTTTCAACCTAGTGATTCTGTCATTCTGTGGTTCTGTTTTCACCCTTTTCTTGTGCTTCAGGTGGGTCCTCCATGGGTCTCCATCCCTTTGGAGGAGTGTCAACACCCTAAAACTCAGTCTCCCCTCTATTCTCTTGCTCTGCTTTTCCCTGTCCCCCTCCCTCTCCCTATCATTTTCTGCCCTTTCTTAAACACTTCCACAGTGACACCAGCATCTTGGCTTGGGGGCTGCAGGGTATCCATCTGGAGCTGGCTGTGTCTGGAACAGGGGAGCCTGGTCCTCTGCTGATGGAGAACACCTCTGCAGCCCACCACTGCCAGCACCTGGGCAATCCCACCAAGACAATTGGCATGTAAATTTATAACTCTGATTCGTGACGTGTTTGCACATTGCAGGAAGCCTTTGACAATAGGTCCAAGGGAGTGAACATTCTTCTAGTCAGAGTCACACCCAGTTTGCTGCCTGAGCACAACATAGTATAAGGATACCACAGCCAGTCACCTGAACCACTTGAGGAAGGATTTTGATATTTCAAAGTATGGTTTAATACTTACCAGCAAAATAAAGTGGAGAAGCCAAGGAATAAGATTACTTTTTTGTTTGGTTTGATTTTTTTTTTTTAACTTTGTAATATTCTACAGCATAAAAAAGAATCAGTGAAATGAAAAGTCATTTAAGCCAAAGGATAAACACACCATCTACAAAACACAGAAATGGAGCATTTTTTTTTTTTTTCTTCTGGAAGGCATCTCTTCATATTGGAAGTGTTTTGATAGACATAATCCTACAGAGTTTTCTTAACTCTTACATGTTCCCCTTTGGAATGCAGTCTATTTCCAGTGACACATAGAAATCAGATCTATAGCTTTAACAGCTCATTTTTGTTCTTATAAGGGGAGGTTCTCGGGGAAAAAAAAAAAGAAGAAAGAAAGAAGAAAAGAAAAAGAATTGCCACCTGTGCAGCATGCCTGCAGCCTGGATTTGTGTAAAACTTTTTTAAGGATCCTTACTCTCCCACTCAGATGAGTCAAAAAAGAGGACAGGAATTAGGATGGTCATTCCAGTGTATCTGTGACTTGCTAAACCTATTTAAAAAACCCCAAACTTACTGTGGCCCTTAGGGAGTTCTGCTTATTGCAGCCATATTATATAGAAGAAGCAGCTATAGCCATTAATATTTTCTTCACTGATACTTTCCATGAGAAATACGTTTTTACTGTAGTGTATCCAGGGTTAGCAAGAGTCCTCAAATATTTTAAAGAATCATCATAGAACTGTTTAGGTTGGAAAATACTTCAGATCATTGAGTCCAGCCATAAACCTAACACAAAATCCTCCAGTTGGCATTTAAGTTTGACCATGTTTTCCCTGCAGGAACATCTGCTTAGGGAAACATTATGAGATGCAGATATAGGGCAAGTTCTGCTTCTGGGGCTTGTTGTACAGGTTTGCTCAGGTGAGGGTGATTTATGAACTCTTGAATGTTGTTGCTCCTCCTTTAGGAATTGGCTTTGACAGAACACCAATATCACCCAGTGACCTATCTACCCATGTATGCAGTATTTCTGTGTCTCACTTCCTTAGGATATGTATCAAGCATAGTTTCTAAGGTGCATAAAAAAAAGACTACTTCTTTCCCTCATTAAAATAACCTTCAAATTGAAGAAAGATGTATGAAGCCAAGCAAAATAAGGCTACCCATATGCCCACCTCCATGCATAGCCCTATCTAAGAGAAGTAAGCCTGAATATTTCTGTGGCCTTTCCACTGCCAGTCACTAAGGAAAAGTGTCTCATAACACTGTATATAAAATTCAGATGTCTGAAGAGATGGGACACATGCAAGTCACTCCTCACAGAGTCTGTCAGCTCCAGTCTGCCTGCCTGTACTCATTCTGATTATAAAATGAGGTAACTCTAGTATGGTCTACTGTTTATCCAAGCTGCGTTTTCTAGAGAGTGTGTCCTGTGAGCTGTGGATTCCTGGAAAGAAGCAGCTCATATACTTACCTATTGTGCAGTCTACATGCAGGAGCATAGAGCAGTTGTACACCTTTGCTAACACTCACCCTACCCATAGGCAGGGTGGAATAATTTCTAGGCACCCTGTGAGTGTTTGCAGCTGTGGATTGTTCAGTGTTCTGTCTTTTTAATTATGGAAGTCAAACTGAATAAGTTGAGATTTTTTCATCAGACTTAACAGTTGCTTATCAGTCATAATATTTTTGATATGTTTTTTTAGGAGAGACTAAGGCCAAAACACCCTGCAAAAGCCAAACCTCCAACCCATATAGGTTTTTGTATAGTGGGAAGAATGAATGTCACACTGGAATGTGAATTCCAATATAAAGCTTTTATGCATGTAAAATGCAAACTTAGAGTGTTTTTACTGGCAAATGTATTTCTATTCCAAATGAAAAATGTAGGCATATTTAAGGTTCAATAATATGGAATCATATTTTTAGCAAAAGCAAAGAGGTTAGTTTACTGATTTCCATATAGAATATATGCAGTCTATTTTCAAACGGAGATTAGGCACAGTTTACCTTTTGCTGACAGTCACTGTTTCCCCATGAGCTAGAATAGACAGGAATGCTATTCCTATGCTAATTGGACAAGACTCATTGCTACAGCAGCGTATCATGAAATATTTGTATCTTATATTTTACTATATGCTTCTCTCTAATTACTAAAGGGTGCATCCAGTTATGCTCATAAATGCATCTATTAGTCCTGATACCATATACATGTGATGTAGACTAGGGAAAATATACAATAATCTGAAAAAAATAAAAACAGTTAATGTAAATCTGTCACTGTCTCTAAAAGGTTGAGGAGGCATTTCTGTAGTTTGCTGATGCTTTATGTATTTACCAATAGGAATCAGCAAGATGCCCAGAAAATTATTCTTACGTGACAGGCTTTTTTTTTTTCTTTTTTTTTTTTTTTTCCTGTCCTTATATTTTTTGCTTAATAGCAATAATCAGATTGGGCCAATTATTAGGAAAATGATGGAGACAGCAAATCATATTAAGTAAAATCTAATGAGATGTTGGCACCTTGTAACAACCAGCATCTATAGCAAACAAACAAAATCTGTAAAAATGAGAGAGGAAGATGCATTACTGTGTCCCAAAGATACCTTACTCATCTGATCTATAGTATATGTGACCACATGCATAATAAATGACTTCACAAGAACAAGGTAGGACAGTGCCATTTGAGCTATGCCCTTGTACCTCAGTTAAAGATACAGACACAGCCATTAGCTTTATGATGCTTCTACTTATCCTTCGCACAGAAATGTTCCAGCTCTGTTTCCCGAAGTTTGATATAAAAGATAAACACTGAGATGATGCACAAAAGAAAAGAGACCAGTCTCATCTTACTAGATGTCTATTTTCCTTTTTCTTTCTACCACAAAAGCTTTAGAATACACAAACAATAGAAAATAATATAAATCAGGTAACTCAACTCAGAGAGCTCAGAACCAAGGAGAGAACTCCATTAACTAAAGAAAAGCCCTTTATGAGTGTTAAGCACCCAAAATGATGATTCCAGTGTCACAAGTTTATTTTTATGTTTAGGAAATGTACACTGATCACTGATGTAACAGATGAATTAACATCTGCAGCTCCCCAGCTATTGCAAGTTTCTCTTTTCTTAAATGACACCTTTATAGACTTGTGGCTTTGAGTAGCTGGTATAATTGAGTTATGTGCGTCCAGCAGGTTTCTGACAGGAGATACTGCCAAATAAGTAGAAAAAAAGTTAGAATATAAAGCCAATTAACTAGAAAATTAAAAAAAAAATTGTTCCACCTTTCCCTTCCAGCTTCTTGTTTCGCTCATTCAGGTTTGGCTTCAAAGTGTTCTGGCTGGTTCACAAAAGCACCAGTCTTGTGGGGTGCTGTAAAGCCAGAGCAGAACTAGACGCTATTCGTTTTCTTCCTGATGCATGACTGCACAGTGTCAGTGTTATGGCTCATTATTGAGAGATACCTATGTCCGAATAAAGGTGCAATTAAGTCCATATGCCAAAGTCAATAATATTTATTTTATTTAACAGTAGATGTGAGGTAGAAAGCAATAAAAAAGATGGGGGTGAGTGGAGGAGAGAAGAGAGAGGGAGAGGGAAAATGACAGTGCTGTCCATTGGTTTTTCTTAACCCTGCTCTTCTCAATGGTGGAGGTCCAGAAGTCATTCTTCTTTTCAGTATTTGTATATTTTAGCAAATTAAGGAACGTTCATTGGCTGCACAGTTCTTTTATTCTATTGGTTAAATGACTCGTGTGCTTCTAATGTTAATTAGTCATATGCTCATCCTTTCTCTTTTGAGTCACTGGGTTTCTCTAGTTGGTGGGTTGTGATCTCGTTGTGATATCCCACTGCCTAAATTACCTTTTACCCACTTCAAGCTTATTTCAGCACAGCTGCTGAGCAGGCTTTTCACATGGCCCATCATTCTTTATGTCCACTACCAGCGATACATTCTCCTCCCCAACTTTTTTAACCTCCCCCAGGGTCTCAGACAACAGTACCACTTTTAGATTATCTCAGGTTCCAGCTGTGGTTACTTAACTTACAGTCTAAATTCCAGGTATTCCCGAAGGCATATTTAGGAAGGGCTTTGGTGGCCACAAATGCCATCTGTCCCATAACTTGGGGTGATCTTTGTCTGACTAATGATATGCATACAAGAAGTTGCTTCTTTATACAGTTTGCTAGAGTGGGAATTTTTGTCTGGATGCATTACCCAGGATGTTCCATCCCGATTATGCCATGATTGGTGTTGCCTTGCTTGGTGGTGGGATTGTTTTTTGGGGGGGAGTAGTGGGGGTGGGGGTCTTCTCAGGGGCCTTTGTGTATTTGTTTGTGGATTTTTTTCTTTGTTTATTTTTCCTTGGGTTTTCTCACCCTTGTTCTGATAAAAAAATACCCAGAAATAATTTAATGAGATTTCCCCCAAAATGGAATCTCAATATTTTTCTGGAATGTGTAATTTAAAATTCTAAATTTTACACAAGAAAAATGAAAAACAAACATGCTTCACTGCTCCTCTTCCCATTTCAATATATTTTATAGAAGATCCAATACTGGATGGAGGCAGTCTGAAAAATAGGATGTACCTCATTCACCACTAATTTCCGATTGTTGCAGTTAGACCTCTAAAAATCTCAGACGTATCTCATGAACAAAAATATACCTTCTAAGATCAAGGTCTGATCTTGTTAACCTTGCTGATTTTTATCCTACTGTTTTCAAAAGGAAAGCCTCTCATCTTGCTGAGCAGACACACCCTTGTAGATGCATCTTCAAATGGAAAAAAATAATAATAAATCACAGGGTTGTAAAATTACATGGAATCTTAGATATAAAATTTAGTGAAGGGGGAACTTACAATGTGTGGTGCTGAGCACAGAAAGACATAGCTTATTCCTTGCTAGCTTTTTGATAACAGAGGGCAAAAGCATGGAAGAAAACTGTTTCTAATGAAGTTGTTGCATTTTCCAGAAGCACATGTAAAACTGGGTATTTTTAAAATGGTAAATTCCCAATTCAAGGAATAAGTGATTGTTACAGTCACAATCAATGCTGAATAATTCTGCCACAAAGGAAAGACAACAGACTTGGATTCTCTGAGTATTTCTAGGTCTAATTTGCCTAAGAAGTCATCACCTCTGTAGTCAGCAGCTGGAAGAGGAATTTGGGAACAACTGAGTAAGCATCTGTGTCTGAGAATGTAAATCAAGACATGTCCATTCCAGACCACATTTCGAACAGGAACCTTCTCAATACCCTGTTTTTCCTTTCACCACCGGCTTGTGGCACCTGGACTCTGCTGACCTGTGATCACACAGCATTTTGCTGTGTTTTTATGCAAGTGCAAATGACCACATAAACATGTGGTGAACCACAGCCATGGTATTTCATAGAAAGAACATTCTGATGCTTCACAGCTTCTTGTCCCTTGAGAATTCAAAGCTGTCCATGGAAGTAAGTACATAATATAAGACTTCATTTATCTAGAGGAAAAATGAAATTATTTGCCTGTTCTATTAGAATAACACCATGCATTTTTTTCAGAGTTTGTGTGATGTTTCTTATTATTCATCTTTTTGATGCCTTCTTCTCATATTTTCCTATCAACTCCAAACTTGTATATTCCCTCCAACCTTTTTTTTCTCTAAAGATTGTAATAATTTCTGTGAGAAGTGGCCATATTAAATTAATATGCCTTTTACTATATCCTGCTATCATGTACATTATGGGTCACTCAAGGTGAGTAAGCAAATAGAATTTGCCATGAAGCTGTTTACATATGTATGTATACAAAAGACAAATGCAGAATGCAATGTCAAAAAGCAAGGAAATGCAATCAAGAATTTTTATAGTGGCATTACCAGTCAAGTGGAAAAATGCCTCTGTAAAACAATGGAGTCACCCTGAATCTGTCAGTTAAAAACAATTGCCATTATGATTACCACTAATATTACATGTAGAAAAGTAGTATCTATACAAGCAACAATTTATTTTAGAGTAGCTATTTCTTGGTATTGAAAAGAAAAATATTTCCCTCTTGCTTTGCCATTCTCCTTGAAAGTGCTTTATTTTTATGAGGAAGTGAAATGTGAATTGGACTAGATACAAGCACTGGGTTTGAACTAAATTATTTCTTGATTTTCCTTTCAGGGCATGACCTGTAATCCCATAATGTTGTGCATGCCTATAAGTTTAAGTTTTTAACCAGAGAAACTCTGATATCTATTTTAGGTTCCCGGTACTCTTTGATAATTTTCTTATGCACTTTGTATCATTGAATACCCCACTGTGGTACCACCTGCATCCCTAAATTTTGTTGCCATGAAAAAAGAGGAGGAAAAAACAAAAAACAAAAAACAAAAAAAGACCTTGTGGTTTAACAAACTCCAAATATTGAATATTGTAATATTGTTTACAATTAAGCTTTCTGCAAGTAAGTCACCAGTGGTCCTGTTTCCCCGCGTCCCTTTGGGGTTCACATACACACATCTGCACGCAGTCAAGCCATTGTATTCGGGGTTCAGCACTGCTCACTCCAAAAGCATGTAAAATGGAAAGAGCAGCACTCTCTGCAAGGACAGAGCTACAAAGGGAGCTCTGGTGCCCAACAGGATTGGGACCAAATGCACGAGATTCACCCAAGAGACATAGTCTGTCCAGAACAGTTGCTATGAATGTGCTTCCATTGCACAAGGCAGTGTAGCAGTCAAAAAAAGCTGAAGGGCAGTTTCCTACTTCTAATCTAACTGCAGCAATTTGGAGCTTAAAATGGTCTAATTCATCTTGTTTTTAATAACCACAGAAAAATTTTGAGCTAAAAGAAACATAAAGGAGCTTGAAGAACAATCCCATTCTTCTCAGCTAACTGTTTAGGGAATATTGCAGGGTCAGCTCCTGCGGTCACAATTATTTGGCATATACTAACCTGAATAAAAAGAAAAAAAAAAAACCCCTAGCTGTGATATCTGCACTTGGAATGCATGGTCTTGCACAACAAAAGTCAAATAATAAAAACTCAAAACAAAAGAAAATCCTCATTCCAACTAAAAAATGAAAAGTTCCAATGTTACACTGATCACTCAAGGAAACACTTGAAATAATTAATGATACATTATAAATATTTTCTTTTTAATTTAGAAAGGAACTAACTTTCTGATTTTTCATTATGCCAGGACTGATTTTTTTTATAAATCCACAGTCTAATTTTTCCCTTAGAAATCTTAATATAAATATATTTTCTAGAGAAGGTAATGTTTGTTGGAGGGCAGCTTCTAGTGAATTGCAGGTCTTGTGTATGTTAAACAGTAAAAAGGTGTTCTGAAAGGTTTTATCGTTTCTAAACCTTGAGTATCTTTGTCTAAATAAATATTCCCAGAAGTAAATAACAGTGATCCACAGCACAACTGCAAAATACAGTCATGCCTTCTTTCTCATAATCTGTCTGCTGGTGCTTTGGTGCATGCTGCCAGTGTACTATGCACAAACACTTGGTAAGAACAAATTTTTATCAATAAATTCACCTGACATCATGGTCTAAACTGATTAGATCCTGGTATTTTGAGGTTAAAGGTTTTGAATGGCACGTGCAACAGAGTTCAGGAATTTCAAAAATTTAGATCTTCAGAAACATTCCACCAATATTCCATGAATATAAATAAAAGTAGTTGAAACCCTTAATAGTATTTATGGGATTTTCAGGTATATCTGTATAGAGCTAAACTCATTTATATCTTTTCCCCTCATCTGGGTTTCTGTTTCCTAAATCTTGGCTATCATATTCTGCCCATGACTCTTACTCATGTGATTTAAAATACATGAATTTGCAGGAGCATAATGGTTTTCAAGTGTAGAAGGACAAATATACATCTACTGGAAACTTCCATATGACCATTGGCATAGAACTTCATCTGCTTATTCCTTTCTATGCAAACTGCTCATATTTCACTAGCATATGGCTATCTACTACATTTTAGAAGATACCGAATGGTGGCAATTGGCACTTTTCCTAGCGTATTGAATTAATGTAATTTCACTGCTCTATCACTGATTGTTTAAAAACAAAAAGTGTTTTGTTGAAATTTAAAGTAGTCTAGCTTTAATTATCACATGCTTCCAGCAATGGCTTTCTCTATGACATTATAGCCTTCTATTTTAGATTTTTTATTATTATGAAGAACATACAGTATAAATACAATGTGATTAATATGCTCTTTCTTATTGTAAGAGAAAGAACACCTTGTCACTCAGAGGTATTTCTTTGTCCAGTTTCTGCACCACTTTTGCTGCTCTTCTAAGCTTTCTTCTTTTTTCAAACCACAGGCAGCAAAGACAAAGAAACCCTTCTAATATCAGTCTTGACAATGTCACATACTGAGATATACCTCTGTACTGGGAAATGATACTCTATCAAAATCCGGTGATTTCCTATGAAGCCTTTTGCCCACTTATTGTGCAAATGAAATGGAATTCAACCTGTAATAAATAGGGAGTTTGTTAGTTGCTGAGTGAAATTAATTATATGAGGTAATATTTGGCCTAGAAAAGGGCACTAAGTTTGTGTCTCCAGGACTAATAAATATTGTCCTGCTAATCTGTGATGTGTGTAGATAACACGCTAATGTTGTTGTGACATTAGGTGTTTTGATACTTGTCTAATTAACTTACAAAATCATGACAACCGTGGTAATGTTGTCAGTGCTGATGTAATGTAAGTGCTTAGGTTACCCCCAAAATCAGGGAAGGTACATGACCATGTGTTTTGTATAAATACATTAACAGATTATTTAAATGACAGCATTTTGAGAAGTGTTTCTCTGGAGCTTTTTCTCTGAGACAAGATCTATTATATCTGTCACTTATGTTTCTACCAAACCATGAACATGTGAAAGAAATTACTGCTAGGTTTTATTCTAATGAAAGAACTTCTCCAGACTTTTGCAGTATGCGACAGTTAATTCACATCTTGTCTAGCTTTCTGCTGTAAAAATGTTCAACACTCCAGAAATAACTTCAAATGTCAACTAACTACTGGTATGGACAAGCTTATAAAAAGAACAGGTGTATAACTGGCCGTGTTGAGTTGACAGTCAACACTTGGGATTTCATTGGCCTGATTTATCTCAGCCTCCCACAGGCAGCTCATGCTGAATTATTGTAGCTATAGGATCATAGAAATCATAGAATAGCTTGAATTGGGAGGACATTAAAGATCATCAAGTTCCAACCCTGGCAGGGACACCTTCCACTGGACCAGGTTGCTCAAAACCCCATCCTACCTGGTCTTATTCTACTCTGGAGTTTTGTACAATCCTTGTTTTCTAGGATGGAGTTATAAATTTTGGAAATATAGATTCTATTTCAGGGTCTCTGTGAAATTGTTTCTTCAACTATATTAGGACTCATTTAATGACAGGGTCTGATGCAGTCAACAGTTTCAATTGCTTGGAATGAACACCTAGCCACCATTATTTGATACAGTACAAATCCATATGTCATTTGAAAAGGCAGTGATTTGATATTTATTTCCAGACCACTGAGAGGAACACTGAACAAGGTTAGGTCTAATACTAATGATTGCAAAGCATTGTTAGCAACATCCTTGCCCAGGGACGGTTCCACTTCACTAGCTACTCTGAAAACAGTTAGTTAGCCAATATTTAATCCATTTAATACTAGCTTCATTGATATTATGGAGAATTCATTTATTCATTGGAAAGTTCTTGATAAAAAGACAAATTCTTTACAGAAGTCTTAAGTATTTTATATTCATGCATCAAGCAGGAAAAAAGGAAAACACCTGTAAACTCATAGAAATCCAATGCTTTGGAAAACAGAATTCCCCAGAGTTATAACTTTTCAACAGGAGTGATAATCTCTACTTAGTGCAAAATGTGTAAATAAGCATCCATGGGCAGCATAGGATTGTTGAACTCAGTTTTCAGTAATATTCGTGACAGAATTTCACAAATGATCACTGTGATTCCATTATAATTTTCTTCCTCCAATTTAATAAATCTTCTCAGGCTGACAAAAGTGCCTGCCAGTTGAAAACCATCATCAGTTTTCCCTGGCCATATGCGTTAGTTATGACTTAAAATAAAATTATGAAAAAAAAGATGAAATCAAGACATTGGAAATGAATGCAATAAACCCAGATCCTGCAAACTGTAAAAGACTTTACTGGAAAAATCTGAACTTCCCAGTGAAGTCAGCTTTGTAAATCTACTTCGTTAGGGTTTTGTGGTTTGACTTCTTTTTTCCCCCAGTGGTGTGAGCCTATCAACATTAAAGATAGTAAACTAGGATTGCTGTTCATTTTCTCTAGCCTCTGTTTGGTGATTAGATATCTGGCTAGATTTTTAGGTACCAGCTAAAGTGAAATCCTAAAATAAATCGACTTCTGAATCTGTCTCTTCAACTTACAAGAGACACCTAAGTGGTTAAAGTCTGTAAAGGTAACTTCTGTCTCTTAATGTTCATTTCTACAATTGCTCCTAAAGTGACACAGAAAGATTCCTAAAAGCAAATTATGTATTACTGTTTCATATTATGTTAGAATACTTCCCAATAACAGCTGTCAGTCATAACACAGGTGACAAGGTGGTGAAAATAGTGACCCTATAAATAGAGACTTATATCTTAGTTTAATTTGTGCAATTTACTGAAAGCATTATTCCTATCCACTCAGGTTTCCAGATGCAAAAGTAGAGCAAGCCAAAGCATGCATAAAATTAGATATAAAATTTAAAAAAATAGTAAAGAAAATAAAAAATGTTCCCAAGTGAACATTTTGCATCTACAATGAATAGCAGCGGTGTCACTGAATGTTTCCAGATTTTATCCAGGTAAAACATGTGCACTTGCTACTAGGTAGCATGATAATTAATTTTATTTCCAGAAAGACTGAAGATCAAAGGGAGCCAGGCTGGTCTAGTGAGCTTGGTGGTGGAGCTGTCAGTTGAAAGACGTTTTCTGTTCACATTTATTACCACAGAGAAGCTGAGACTGTCTTGGAATTGCAGCTTCTTGAAAAGAAAATTGGAAAGTTGCATTCCTGCACCACTGCTTTTCTACCCCGAGTCTGTTGGACTATCCTTAGGACACTCACTGATTTGGTTTTATTCCATGGATTAGGACTTTAATCAAACAAAATGGAGAAACACTGTGTTTCAGATTCCAGTGTGGGGGCAGAAGATGAGCATTTGAACTGGAGAAAAGTAAGTGACTGACTACAAGCATAAGTAATCCTTGTGTCAAGGCTTTGACAAGTCATTTGTTGGAAAACCTATTTTACTGATTGCAGTCTACACTTAATAGATGTGCCATCCAGGGATGTGTCAGCTCCCTTGCAGCATACCAATTAATGGCAGTCACTGGTGGTAAAAGTAGCTCTCTTAATCTTATTTTTAAAAATGCCATACAGTATAATTTCCTTTGTGGAAATGTCTGAATGTGTTTTATCTGATGAAAAAAGAACAACACCGCACTTGAACAAACTAGACAAAAACCTGCCAGACTCCCTGTGACTTTTGACTAGCTATCTTTTGCTTTCTATTAGTGTTCACAGTTTTTAAATCTGATCAATAGCAAAGCAGTTTGGGTGCTTGTGTCCCTCCTGTTCACACCTTTATACTACTAATGGTTTAAAGTTAATTGAATTTTGCCTTGACAACCCTTGAAATATTTCACATGAAAGTCATAGATCTTTAACGAGAATGCTTCAGTCTGTTAGACAGAGGCTTTTTCTTACTCTTCTTGATTTTTAATTATGTGCATGAAAACCAGATATTGTGGTTTAACTTTGATCTAGAATTGAGACACCTACTACACTTGCACCATTGCTAGAAAAACGTATTGCTTCAATCCTGTCTAACCCTCTCAGTATGACTATCAGCATGTGGAATGGCTTAGATTTTAATTCTTCTCATTTCCTTGGACACCACACCTATAATAAGAATCTTGGAATAAAAAATCTTCAGCTCACTTCTGAGATGACCTTTTACAGAAAAAAACAGTGTATTGTGCCAGCAATTGCACTCAAAACTTCAATGCGTAGATCACATCCTTGGTCTGGCTCGCAAGCATTTATTTTTCTCATTCAAGCCGATGTTCAAGAGGCTCAACATCTCTGTCCTTGGAGATGCTCAAGATAAGCCTGGGTAAGACTCTGAGCAACCTGATCTCATTCAGAATACTCTGAGCAGGGGATTGGTCTAGGTGGCCTGTAATTCAAATGAGTCTATAATTACTAAATTATTTTGAAGATGCTTTGACCACCAAAATTTAGCAGTGAAAAAAATGTGGTAATGGAGCTATATTTCTTTGAGGCTCTGGGGTCTTTTTGTTTGGTGAAATTATCCTTTATTTGAGGTCAATTAAGTTTTTAACCAGATTTTACAGCAATGGCTTTTGATCGCACAGCGTCAGTCACTTCTGAAATGTCGGATCAGATATCTGACCTACAGCTTCCCAAGTGTCTCAAGCTAAACACTGGAAGAATGTAAACATACACTCATGGTCAGAGACATACTGAACTTGGAATATCTAAAATTTTTTTGAATGTTAAAAAAATAAAGTTTGAGTTTTAAAAAAATTGCATTTTTATGTAAAAAATGTTTATATATATAATAATGGTTTTATTGTAATCCAGTATTTGGTAAGCATCTATTTAGTTTTCATAGAATATCCTGAGTTACAGAGTTGAACTCTGGCAGATTTGGTGCTGTGACCACTTCCCTGGGGAGCCTGTTCCAGTGCCCCTCAGGTATAAAGAATTTTCTCCTAATATCCAAACCTTAACCTCCCCTGTCACAGAGGAGTTAGAGTTTATATTCCATTCATAGAGTTTGTTCCATAAAGAAGAATCTGAATATAGATACTGCTGAGAGATGTGATTTTACTTTTTTGTTAGAGCAGTTATTTTGATCAGTGTTGAATCACCATGCAACCTACAATAATTTAAGCGGCTTTTTATGTGCTCTGTCTCTCTACAAAGTAAAAGCAACACTACTTCATGGGAGAGCAAATTTAATGTTTGCAGTTTAGTGAGAAAAGGCAGCAAGATTCCAGTTGAGGGATAAATATTTGTATACTATTAAGGAGTAGTAACTTAATTGAATGAAGATTAAGATCTTCTTAAACAAGTAAAGAATGGGGAACCAACTTTTTTCACAACTACACATTCTTCCACAAGCTGCTCAGGAGTCTTTTTCATTATCCATGGTGAGTAGAAGCAACTGAAACCTTCTCAGGGATCTTCTGTAAGGAAGCTTATGAGACAGGAGTGGGCTGATTGGCCTTTTTAATAAAAATTCTGCATTGCAGAAGTACAACCGAAAATATTGAGGTATTGCTATGATCACTGGTCCTCTACATGAGGAAACAATAATGACTGTGGAAATGGGCCTCCCAAACTATCTGAAGTATGCACGGGTCTTTGACATAATCCAGAAAGATAAATCAGCATGTCCAGGGAGATTCAGAACATACTGATTAATTTACAGGCACAGACATTTCTGAACAAAGTTCATACAATAAAGCATAGTGTGCTAAAAGCAAGAGACAGAAGGAAGAAGAGAATAAACCATGAATTACTGTAGGCTTTTTGGCCATATTACTTATTTTTTGAGGTTTGCAAGAAAACATTTCTCTCTCCCAAAGCATTTTCCTTTATGTCAGTGTAAAATGAAAGTGATAGAAGTTTCTAGAGTGAGCTTTTCAGATTTATGATTATTTTAATGGAACTGTAAAAAAAACCTAATTCACATTTCCCTTATACTTACTATAAATATAATAATGGCTTGATAAATTAAACAAGCACATAGCTATAACAGCAGAAATTACATGAGCTACTGACTACACGTTCCCAGAGGGTGGTATTCTCTTAAATATTGAGGGAATATAATATGCTTCGTTTTATAATGCCATACATATAATATGTATAATAGACTTATAAATATTAAAAAACATAGGCAATGTATGCATATATGCTTCTTCATGTTTTATACACATATGTATTACATACTCATATACATATGTATATACATATATAAAAATACAAAATAATATAAAAACGTTGAAAGTAATAAAATTTACATTACAATATAATATATATAATAATATATATGTAAATAAATATGTAACAGTATGTATAAAATTTATACATGTATAATACACACACATGCACACACATACACACATACACACACATGTATATACATGTATGTGTAGATAGTGGAAGTCTGCAATTGCTTTTTATTATCCCCAAAGCCAGTGGAGGTCATAAAAGGAAATTGCAGGTAACTGTAATCCCCATGAGCTCAAGGTCTGTAAGCTGCAACCTCTTTGTGAAAATCTGTTATTCCAGGGAGCTTACTTCCATGCTGTGTAAAGCCAGTTCACACTGAAGAGTGTACTGCGTGTGGAAATGAACTAGAAAGCATAGGGCTACAACTTCCCTCTGAAGAGCAACAGCATTTCAATTATCTCAAAATATTTCGAGAATGTCTCTAAGTAATAAGAAAAATAAAGCCGATGACAATGAGATATTGGAAACATTCTTTAGGGTTTTTTTTTACAGATACCAGAGTTCTAGAGGAAATTGGAAACACAGCAAACAAGATTGTTTTTACCTATTCTTATTTGTTCTTTTTTTTTTTTTTTTAACGTGCTTGTAGTGACCTTGAACATACTTTCTCTGAACAAACACAACACAATCTGATCCACAGAACTGAAATATTTAAACAGCTGATTTTGAATGGGAAATTTCAGGATGACCAGGGCAGGTAGGGTATTTTAAAATATGCTCCATTCTGTATGCATCCTCCTAATGGCTGCAGAAAACACATGAGCATTTCCATGAAGAGCCACTACATTCAATTCCAAGCACTCCAAACATTTCATATAAGTCACACACATTCTCAGATTTACTTAACAATGCATGCTGTGAACATCTTGATTGACTTTTCAGAACTATTCCCAGTTTTTTGCATGTGCACAAAAACTTGGCAAGACTTGTGCTTTGGGCATTCAGCTTCCATTGCGCTCTATAGAAGGCTGATGGAGGAACTAATTTGACTGATGCCAGCATCCTTTTTGCTAAAAGTATGCACCCTAATGACAGCAAAACATGATGTGACTATTCCATAAATCTTGAAAATACATTGGAGGAGTGAGAACAGCAGATTTCTCATTTGCATACTATATGTGTTCTGGAATGGGTAGCTACTGATGGCTTTCTGCTGCTCTACTAGCCTTTTCAATATGTAAAATGTTGAATATGGGTGAACTGGCATTTCCTGCTTTAATTGGCACACGGATAGACTGTTTCTTTCTAGTAGATCCAGAGGATTGTTATGGGTCTAAGCTGAGTAAAATGGGTGCAGATATTTAACTAAATGCAGAAATTGCTAGCACCATCTATTGGTAAAAATGTAAAAAATTAAAACTATTTTCACAAAACATGCATGTAGTCAAATTAGAGACTGATTGAATAAATGAGAGCTCTTGTTTTAATTATTTTAAATGCCATTAAAATATATGTAAATATATCTTTTTATAGCCAGACATTTTGTCTAGGGTTTGCATCTTACTGAAGACACTTATTAGTTTAAAAATGTTCACTGTTTAGTATAGAGTGTGTTGAGTCTCTGAAAACATCTGTCTTTCCCTTTCCTGGGAAAGGCTAACCAAGCTAGGAAATTGGGCAGAATCTTGGGTTTAGCACGGGTTTAAAAAAGTGATTAAATCACAGTGCTATCTACAGAGAGATTAGTGGACCTGACTAATATTTGTATTTTGTTATTCAAATGTGTTAATTTTCTGTAAAAAAGACAACAGCAGACAACAAGCATGGAAGAAGCCTACTACCTGTAGGAACCAAGAAAAGAATTTTTGTTCTTGCCACAGCATAACCATCTAGCCCATACAGGAATGAAGTCATGCTCTTCATGTTTACACACATTGACTCAACAGCAATAGTAATAAAACTGAAGGAAGGACTTGACAGGGCTTACAGGTAAGACACATGTTGATCTGCTCTTTATATGATGATGTATTGACTTCTATGTGATATTTGATTATGACAGACACACAAAGCTCGACATGTTTCAAATGAGACTGCCAATGGATAAAGCAGAGTTTCAGAAAAATACCTAAAGACCATTCATAATGTCTGAGCATTCCTGCATGTAATGCTTCTCCTGGCTCATGATCTCAGAATCTTTTATTTTAAAATCAAGTCTGACTGCTCAAAAAATTTGGTGTTGTGAAAATTGAATAAAAATTACTGCTAATATGGTGGAATATCCACAGCTAGTTTTTTTTTTTTTTTTTGGTGGTTTTTTTTTATGCTTACGTTTTGCACAACAGCATACAGAGGTCAAAAACAATCTGATGTCCAGCAATAATATTGTGAGGGATTTGATGGTAATGGCTCTTTTCTTTTGGCTATATGTATAACCTCGACATGAACTGTTTTATGTTTCCCTATTTTGGCCACTTTTAAATTCACCCTGGTAAAGTCACTTTCAGAAAGCAATTCTTCCCCTATGGGATTGCCAAAATAACTGGTAGGGTCCCAAGTTGAGGCTAAAGATAATATTTGATTTGTTTTTATGAAACATTTAATCATGTGTGAAATTCTGATTGAGGGTCAAGATGCATGGCAGCATAGAACTACTCAGGCTAAATTTTTAATATATTGCCAGCAATAGTAATCACCAGGGAAGCCAAGGCAAGAAGATATTCTGATTCCAAGCAGAATAATGAGTGTAATGAGTTAATTTCTTCACCTTGAACTGTATGTATCTCAGCAGTTCTTTCCTTTCCTCAAGAAAATAATTCAGAAGACTGTAATTTAGGAATTATCAGGTGAAAAGTTTCAGATTTGACATATTCCATCATGGAAGATAAGCAAAGGGTCTTAAAGGACATTTTGAATAAAGGAATAAGGAAGGTTCTGGGTAGTTTCTCAGTTCCTGCTCCCTTCCATGGAAGTCCTGCAGCAGCTACCCCCACTTCTGCATGGAGTACAGAATATGGGGACTAGGCCATCTTAATCAGTCTCTGCCTTCACATCCTCGTTCACTGCCTCCCACATGCAAGCTGCTTCTTTGGCGGTGTTATGATGGGGAACATCAGGACAAAATAGATTAAAAACTATCCTAGAAACAATGGGATTACTTTCATCCTATCATTACCTGTAGGATGGACTGGTTTACAGTGTGACCCTGGAAATAGCTCTAGAAGATCAGGTGAAGAGGAACAAATCATGGCTGGATGAAAGGTACCCTGTGCCTTCAACAATCAAGTTGGTTTCCTGTGGAGCCACATGATGATAGTTTATTATAATGGCAGAAGACTGAGAGTGTTGTAAAAGGACTAAAGTTTTTCCAACAACTAAGAAAGATAATCAGATTCAAACATGTATTTCACCTGCTGAATGACAGTTGGTCTCCACTGAGGTGAGAGTGATCACAATGGACATGGCAAAACGTGCTTGAATTCCCAAGATAGATATTGAAGTAGCAGGACAAGGAGACCTTTATTAGCAAAGTCTAGTCCTTAGTACAGCCAGATAAGTTGTGTGGGTATTGTGCTAGTATGGCTAGAGCATTTATTGATGCATGACTTTACATTGTACATGTCCTGTGAGACAACCAAATTCTGCTGGACGCTACAGCCTTGACAGGGTAAACCATCATTAAGTCCACCTGTTGGAATTTCAGCCAGTGGACGTGGAAGAAGGAAGGAATTTCGTCAATCCCATGTGATTTCTAACTGGTACTGGCTTCAGAAATCCTGTCAAAGTACTTAATGTCATGAAAATAATGCCCTAATTCTCAGAGGAAGCTTTGGGTCAGCTGTCATGTACTTTTCCCTAAGGTCAGGAAAAGAAATCTGAATGTAATAAAACCTAGGATAGTTTATATTCATTATGGAAATATTTGTATCATGTTCCCTTGCAGAAAGCACTATTTTTCATTTTTTTAATCACTAAGCTAGCTTCAGACATGAGGAAAGCTTTACCTAGAGGGGGTCCTCTTTAGAAGACTTTTGAAAAATCCTCAAACAAACAAACAAAAAAAAAACTATGGAAAATAGTGAGTTTTTGATCCTGGATCTCAGTAAACCTTATGGGGAAAGTTTTTTGCAACACTGTAATCAAATGAGAATGCAGTTTTCCCTCCTGAGAATCAATATCTCCTTGTTTATCGCTGAATAAAGCTCAGCAGTTGGTTACAGTCCTCATTGACCTTTTTTTTTTGCTACGCTATCTTCCCCCCCCAAAAAATCTGTGCAGCTGCATCACTTGCTAAAAGAATTGTCAGCCAAATAAATGAGTTTGAAAAGCTCTTTGTTGCCTCTCAAGTCTTGCTGTGCATAAGCTTTGTCATTGCCCTGCTCTACTTTTCATGTCACAGGCAAAAGAGGAGTTTCAATTCAAACTAGCTGTTTCCTACTGGCACTGGGAGACCAAATTTTGTTTTCTTGAAATAAAAGGTTCAATTATTAGAAATTTTGATTTTTGAACAGACAGCAATATAAGTCCTGTTTCATAAAACGGAAGAATCTGCTACTTCTTAATCAGCTATACATGCATCCCAAAATCCAACTGTAGGCAAAATTTAAAAAGTTCCACACTATAAGTCTCACAGAAATACTTTGATCCTGTTGGGGTCAACCTTAATCATTAGGATTAAAACACAAATTAATTTGATTCACAAAGACAAAATTATACATATATATATATATATGTATATGCATACGTATACTTATATCTCTGTCAATTTCTTAGTATTATATTTTTAATGGCAACTCACAATATCTGAAAGGACATTAATGACTTATATATAGAACAACCTTCCAAACATCATGTGCCTGCTTAAGTTTCCACTCCCCCTCCCTTCCCTACCCCCAATTTATCATGAAAACATTGCTTGTTTTATTCTGATATGGAATAGGGAGAAAAAAAAAATCTAGTTTTTACAAAACAATAAATTAGTATTGTGCCTAATTCCATCTTTTCCCTTGCTGAAAGTCAATGTAATAACTAGACATTGCCTTCCTAGTACAACAGAAATCTGAAATTAAACCATTTCATGGTTGCAAAATAATTTCACAATTGCACTGCTAAATCACTAGAAAAGATAGAATCTCATCAGTCTTGCACAGTAAGAGAAAAAATATTAATGCAACATATATACTAGATTAATGAGATGAGCCATGACAGTAAAGCCCTTTTGGTAGGAGCTCTAATATGGTGGAGGAAACTCTTTCATCTAATTTTCAGCCTCTTATCCACTTGCAGACTGTTGCCTTATGGAGTGAAATTCATCAGGCTGTCCCTGCATCCAAAACATGTAGACTATTTAGTGTAAGGCATGTTTGGCAATATTCTATTTTATTGTTTGTAAGAAGACAAATATTTCTTCATGTTTTTCACATATTTCAGTCTTTCCCTCCTCATGTGTGCTCTTTTTCTCTCTCTGCCTCCCTTTTCCCATTTTTTATAGTTCAGTAATGATTTTGCTTTTGAAAGAACAGAAAACATACTGTTTTCCCAGAACACAAGTTGTGCTTGGCTATGTTACATACAAACAAAAAAGACAATGTGGAATAAAGGACATAAAGTACATTATTTTTCAGACTGATATAAGTGGCTGATCCTGTAGTGACTCTGCATGCAAAATATTCATTAAGAGCAGAGCAGTACGGGATGCCCATGCAAATGTCCACCCTGTTGGAATAAATATAGTTAGCATATAAACCTGAATGGACTGTTGATCTGGCTGTCATTTCTACATGACCTTGATCTTAAATCTGCTCCCTTCTGTGGCCACTGCTGTGCCTGACATTTTCCAAAATGACACTAGGTAAAGATCTATTGTTTCTACAGAGCAAGTAGGCTTCATCAACAACAAGGAATAGCTCCACTGGAGGTGACTTTCAAGCTCAGGGTACACACCAGTTTAAGAGACTGGGATATAAATCACTTTGTTTTGCACATCAAGCCCTGTAAAAGTGTCAGGGAGGAGAGAAGGACATTTCTTTAACACCTTATCTTCCTTTTTTTACTCTCTGAGGTGGCTGGTGTGATGGCCCAACTGCCTCCTGTGGGAGTCTGCTCTAGCCCAGGGACTACCATGTTTTCACAGCACTTAATAGAAAGACCACTGGAAAAAAACATAAGTCCAGGGGAGAATTGTAAAGAAATGTGTCATGAAAGCTCTGGGAAATACATTACAGAGATAGAGTGATTTGGACCATGTCTTGGGGAAAGAAATACTGACATGTCTTTTAATAGAAATGCAATTTTACTGGAATAAAAACAAGGATAAGAAAAATTCTTAAATAGATTGCAAAACAAGGCACAGGTGCTTGGACAACACTTACATATGGATAATTCTTCATCTCTCCATGTCTTCAAATCAAAATAAAATTCAATTTGAAGAAGTGTGCTTTGACAAAAAATTAAGACAATGACTCACTAGGGAGAACCTGGCTGATATTCCAGCCTATGTGCATATTCTCAGACAGTAAAGTCTTTAGCTACAGTCAGATGCATGCAGTTCTCAAACCTTAAACTTCAGTCCCTTTGGACATAAGTGCACCCCATTCTTGCTCACCCTGCAGTTCACTGGAGGTTGTAGGTCAGGGCAGTTGATACAGCAGGCATTCCTAAAGGGTTTCATTGGTTGCTCAGTCTTATTATCAGAGAAGCTGATAGGAAAAGTGTGAATTGATACAAGTATAAACTGAATATTTAGATGAAAATTTGGGAACAGATTAAAAAAATATATAAAAATAAAGGAGTACGTATATTAAGCATATTATACAATCATGTTTCTCATTGCCCAACACAATATCTCACTTAACTTGGCCTTTCTTAACTTTGGTCTGTACTGCTCAAGGGAGATTCTTTTGTTCCTTTCCTTAGTATAGCTCATTCTCCACAGGGACTGTGAAGAGCTCTTTTTTCTTTGTCCCGGTTGAAATGTTAATGTTTTTTTTTAATCTGCCCTTCAGGAGAACTTTTTTTCCTATTTTTCTTGCTTAAAAATCCTGTCTATGACTGACATCAATTATCATAGCTTTTCTCTCTCCTATTAACCTCTGCCAAGGAATTTGAGGTATTGTATGTAAATAGAATCGCAATATTTTGCAATTTTCAGAAGCTGAATTACCCTTGCCTCATCTCCAGTTTTCCCTAATTTCCATTACTATTGCAATTCTTAATTAATGTGTTATTTCTACCTCAGGTTAACTTCTCCTGTTTATACAATTTTTCAAAAATGTGGTTGGGTTGTACAATTCCTGTGTGCTAAAAATAAGGTAATGTACAAACAGGTTATTAATGCCAGAATGATCAGCTCATTGCAGCATTGTGTATAAACTTTATGGAAAAAAAGAAACAGTAGAAATAAACATCAGTATATAAGTTGTTAACTGTCCAGAGTATCTTCCCATTTGCCACACGTAACACATTGGAATTTGTCATGTATTTATTTTACAAAAAGCCAAATTAGACATTAAAGCAATAGCTAAGATTAGTTTATGGGTTGATCTGATGGGACAACACAGCTATACTTCATACTCTGCCCATGCCGGGAGAACATGGACAGATCTTACATTCTGTGCACCTATGCTATTAGCCAGCTTCTATACTTCAATATATCTTTGATAAATGACTTTATTCTTCTACCTCTGCCATCTTTGATTTTTATGGGTTTCTTTTTTTTCCTATAAAGTTATATCACAGACCTTCCTCCCAGTCCAAAATTTACCACTGGCTGTAGAAGTTCCCTAAATCTTCTTGACAAGGTAAATCCTATCTCATCTTATGAAGCTATAGTTTTTTTATTGCTGTGGCTTTTTAAAATAAATTTAATTGGAAGGATTTTGTCACCTGTAATACATTCATTTTGGCCCAACTGCATTCTAATCTCTTCGTAAATATTTCTCCTTTACTGACAGCAGTGTGTCTCAGGAGACACTGGGAGCTGTAGTCCCTTACTTAAGAGTTTTCCTCCGCTGTCATCTCAAATGTCATTTCTGAAACATTTATCACAAGACACTGTCATTGGACAAACAAAGGGGCTGCATGATAGTGGCTCAGATATACAGAGCCTCTTTGCTTCAGTGACAGGTCCTGCTGTTGGCTACTGGAGATAACAGAAAAGTTCAGATCTGTCAGTAGATGCGGAGCGAAGGACACGGGACAGTATCCGAAATGGCACTGCACATGCTCTGTGCAGACAGGAGAGCTGTCCGTGAGGAGTAGGTGCAGATTGCAGCAAAGATAGCCCTCCCTGGGAAATGATAACATTTGTTCAAAGGGCAAGGGAGGGACCTGCCCGCAGAACTTGCACGTTGTTAGATGTGCACCAGTACAGTTCATGCATGATAACCATTCTGCAGCTAGTTTTAGAGAGAAGCTGCCTGCTTCCTTAACAGGCTTTGTAAAACTTTTTTACAGTGTTTTTTCCAGTTGTGTCTGGGTTTTTTTGTTTGTTTGCTTGTTTTTCTAAATTGTGAAATTACCTTGTCAATGTAACTTTGAACTTGAAAGGTAAAAATTGCCCTCTGCTTCAGTATTGCTCTTGGTTTTATCCAGTAGACCTTTCCTAAAGATAAAAAACCACCAAAAAGTAGCAAAGAGTGAAAGGGGGAGGGAGTGGGCTTTCCTTCCAAAACAAATATAAGTCAGTTTGGGGAGGTTTTCAAAGGAAAACACTATGAGGCATAAATAATTCTCCCATGCCTCATTCAGTAATGAAAGGAAGTTAAATCTCTACACCTGAAGGGTCTGTCTCGATTTTCATTGAATCTGAACTCCAAAGTCATATAGTCAGCATTAATTTTTGCAGCTTTTAGAAGAATTTTAAGAACACCACATTTAGACCACAGGTAGTCACTGTCCTATCCTAAAGCAGTACATAGGCTGGACATGTGGCAAAGAGAGTACACTGGCAATGCAGAAATGAAGGCATGAGAAAATACCACAACTATAGAAGACAGCACATTTCACTCAATTTGAGCATATGGTCACTATCATGAAGTCCTGAGGTGTTACTTTGATTTGGTACAAGCTGCATTGTCAGATATCTCACAGAATGGTACTTTTCCTTCCTCTCACACAAAGACATATGTTAGATAAAGGTACTGTTTAATCACAGAAGAAAGAGAATACTAAATGCTGAAAAGGTAGGGAATCTGAACTGGATAGGGCTGGTAATTAGGAGTCATTAGTTCAGTATAATGCTGTTTTTGTGTGGTTTTGGGACACATTCTTAAGCCAAAATAATGATACATGGAAGTATGCTTAAGCCAAAGCCTTTAAAATCAGGGGGCTCTTTTCTCCCCTTTAATGTACATAGAATGCCTATGTGCAGCTATAATACCATGTTAGAAACCATGTCTTATCTGTGGTATCACCCTGTAATAGTCTGCCATTTGGGTTAAACATTTCAGGCTCAGCAGTGTCTTTTAAGAGCTGAAGTTTTGAAAAGTGCTAATGGAATCATATATCATATTTGAGGAACTTTCACCTTCAATTAATAGTTTGTAAGTTCCTTTGAGCTTCTTGGATGAAAAAATATTATAGCATGCTTTTGTACTAATTATTTTAGTAATAAACAAACTGAGAACAGAAGCTTTTTTTTTTATTATTTTTTTATTTCTGTAGGATATTTTTACCATTGTGTCCTGTCACTGTGTCTTTATTTCTTATCTCCTTTGGAAACATTTTTTCTTCCTCTCCTGTGTACTCTATTAAATTAAGAGTTTAAGCTGTGGGAATAATAGAGCTCTTGTAAGCTCTGTCTGCACTCACTATTCATTATTTATCCCGTGGCCAGGTACAGTGGAAGCAGGCACAAAGCTAAATGTTATTGGACTAACTTTGATGCAGACAGTTCATTGTCTGAGAAAAAAAGGCATTTAAGCCTCAATGTTCTCAGTTCCATGATTTTCAACACTACCTCTTTCCCCTCCTCCTTTTCCTTTTATTAACTGCTTTACTCCAATGTCCTTTTGACTGCAGTAACTGGCACTGCAAAATCCAGTACAATGATACTATTCATCCTGGCTGTGCCATTTATAGATTCCATAGCATGCTCCATCCCTATGGTAAGGATCATTCCGCCTCGTCACTTTCCTTCTTTTGAGGCAGTGATTGCTGAAGCAAAGGCCAATATTTGGAATCTGATTAGTCCATCCCAGATCTGAAAAGCTGAAATGGAGAGAGCAGGGTTGAGAGCCCGTGTGTGCGCATGCACGGAGGGTATAATGAGGCACAGAGTGTCTCACAACGCTGACGTGGTCACGCCTCAGCGGAGAGAGTGCCAGATGCACTGTTCATCAGTACACCCTGCCTGACTACCCACTGGGCAGCATCCGTGTCCTCTGCAGGGAGGCTGCTCTCCTGCCTTCGAGCTGGTCAAGTACCACAAAGTTGGCAGGAACAGTAGCGAGGGGACTCCAAGGAAAATATTTGTACTGACAAAGTGAACGCCAAAATGAACATGTTAATATTCGTTGATCTCTTAACCAAAGTTGTCTGGTTTCTGGTGTTCCCATGTCATGCAGCTATGCTTCTTGCAAGTCTGAATGTTTTATGAAGTTTCTAGGGGCATGATATTCACTCTTGGATATGATATTAAATCAACGTTTTCGGTTTTCTTTTTGATTTTTTTTTCAGGAAAAGGGGAGGAAAAATGGGGAGGTGAGATATACCTCTTTAATTCTATTATTTTATAGTATCAGGACCTAAGTATGTTTGGTGGTAACTCTTAGAAAACCCAAAGAGTGGCTTATGTTCAAACACCACACTGCAACCTTAATCTGCAAAACAAATACATACTAAATTACACCACTAGAGTTGCCAGAGAAAAGGCTGCTGAGAATATCTCCTCCATAAACTTTTGGGTTATTTGTGGTTTTGACCTCTGTTTACTCACTTTATCTATTCTTTTACTCAAAGTTAGTAATTTCCTAACCATCAATGGTGTCTTCATAGAAATATTCAGTTTATTATTGGTCAGTTAAGCCATTTTGGGATGCAATCAGGACCAGATTACGGCTACCCCTAGTGCTACCTCATAGATCTACATTTGAAATGGAACAATTTTTACAAAATTGTTGTTACAAAAAATATTGCTTCTTTCCTTTCAAGGGCATTATCTGATTTTTAGATCACAGTTTTTGCATACAGAAGTTAGATTTTGGTAACTTTACTGTCAGTAAACAAACCAAGGCTTAAGAGTATTTCTGGGGCCTCCAACTTCTAGATTTATTTTAAAATCATCTTCTTGGACACTTAATAATTTCCCTTTTTTTCACCTAATAATAAGCAGAAGAGTCTTTAGAGTTTCACCTTTCAAATTAGCTAATCCAAATCAAACTCAACCAAACCTTGAATCCTTTAAATGAGGCCACTCTAAAATATTCTAAGTCTATAGACAAGTTAATTTATCATGTACTAAAAGTCTGTCAGACCAATAATATGAAACATGGCTAATAATGCCTGCTTGATAAATGTGATGAAAGCTCCAGTGTTCTGTGTGATATCCAGTTAAAATTACCTTTGTTCTTAGTCCCTAACCCAGCTTGATGTCTGATATTTCTGAGGAGGCTTGTCAGGTGTGCTGGATTTCACTGGGGTAGAGTGAATTTTTTTCACAGCAAGTGAAGTGCCATACTTTGGACTTGTGCTGTGAACAGGATTGGTAGCACAAGCATTTTTTTCTTTATTGTTGAGCAGTGCTTACAGAGAATCAAGGCCTTTCTTGTCTCTTAGTGTTACTCTTCCAGTTCTGTCTCCCATCCCACCCAGGGGAGTGAATGAAGGTCTGTGGGGTCTTGGCTGTTGATGTCAAACGGTGCTAGCAGGGGAGCTCCAAGCATAGGACATTAGACAGATCCACTTTAAAGTATCAATGGATGCATGAAAGGAAAGCTCGACATGAAATGAAGGGACAAGTGTGGTGATTCAGAATGAAAAGCAAAACTCCTTAAAAAAAGAAGGGTGTTAAATATTTTGCCTCCATTGCTCTGCATGTATAAAAAAATAATCTGAATATCAGACAAGACTCTCAATCTATAGAATTAAGAGAAATAGGATGACCAGAATACCAACACAAAAGAAAATAGCTAAGCAGCATTATTTACACTAAGATTGGGATTGCCTGTAATAACCTGAATCTGTGTTAAAATAAATACCTTTTTTAATATTTATTTGTTAAAAGGCACTTCAGTCTCACCCTAAGGAAAAACCCCACATGATTATGCAATCATTTTGGCAGCTAGCTGAATTGTGTTATAATGGTTTGACTTGACATTTGGCACATATAGCGTATTTATGAAGTAGAAGACAATCTTTTTTATTTTTTCCTGTGACTAGGAGAAAAATCCTTGAAAGGAAATCTATTGAGTAGTTTGCCTATGAAAGGCTCAGAAGTTTCAGAATTCAAAAATGGCTTGCATTTTGATTTAATAAACATATAACACCTCTTACTTTAAATCTTGGCCCTTTTATTCAAAAGTGATATTGGTTGATATTATCTCCTTAAAACTTGTAAACCATGCAGCGAAGCTTTACCAGTTCAATTTAACAAAGAATTTAAAGTACGAAAGCATATTTAGAATCAATTTTACTCTCTTACTGTAACTGGAGCATATCTTATGAACTACTTACATTTCATTTAGATGACTGGCAAATATAAAGTATAAGAAGTTTTGGCATCTGTGCAATGATGAACAGGTTGTACATTTGAAAGCATGAGAAAATAGCTTGATTAATCCAAAGCTAAATTTGTCACTGTTGAGATGGAGTTAAACAAGTGTTTGCATCATAAGCTTTTTCATCATGGCAGCTTTATTTCCAGCACTTAGCTCATTATGTCAACCCATGTCTTCTAATTCTATTTTTGGACCTGAAGAGGTAATAGAACTCTCACTGTTCTGCAAAGGAGTAATTTTCACTGGGAGAAAGTTTGGCCTAAGTCATGATGCTTGGCTCTGCAAGTATCCTATTATAATCCAGTTTTATCACAAAGAGAAATCCTTCTGAAATTACTTATTTCAAACTGTAGATTATCAGATTTAAGCGCTAATGTTCTCCTTAATGCTAATGCTTAGGGGGGAAAAAAAAAAAGAAGAGAAAGATTCAGATAATAAGTTTTTAAATACCCAGACTAGTCCTTAAAATAACTGGTGCTTGACCGATGGAACAGGAGATGGCCAGTATGTAACATGTGCTTTCACTGCTCTTTTCATGCAAAAGCACCTTTACAATAAAGGATGCTGAATAAAAACACTCTGAAAGGCCAACAGTTCCCGCTATTTGAAAGAAAAACATCAGTGTGTCTATTATTTGTGCTCAGCAAGCTTTCTACTCCCTTTTAGATTTTCTTTAGGTACGAATGCTGTTTTGCAGCAGAGCTGTTCAGCAGACCCAGGGGAGACAAATGTCAGTTTTCCAGATGGCAAACTGCCAGCTTGTTGATGCCAGGCTGAAAGGCACTGAGGGAATTCACTCTGTTGCAGAAGCAAAAGAACACCACTTCCTAACACACCTCGTGTACAAGCTCGCTTCTCAACAGCTGATGCAGGAGCCAGAAAAGCTTCAGGAGCCCTCCTCAAATGGCTTTTTTGGATAGTGTCAGGTTTCTACATGTCCCCAACATCTGTTTTTCCTAATTTAAAAAAAGAGAGGTCCATCTTTTAGGAAGCAGGAATTGAAACCTATCTCTATCAGAATGACTTGCTTTCAGCTTCAAGAGAGCCACCTTTTGTTTTATAAAATGCTACCTAGAGTTATTAGGTCAAATGTCTATTTAATAATGTTATGCACTTTATGCCTCTAAAGTAGCAAAAGCTACTGTGCAAATATAAAATCTTAAGTGGAAAATTACTTATCTATCATCATCAATAAATTCTAGTATAGTATCTTTATTAAGATTGTAAGTTATTAGAGTGCCATCAGGGAGAGCCTGGTCAAAAACACCCCACAACAATTCATGAGGTATTCTAATGTAAGCTTTAAATGCCTGGATACATCTGATCCATTAGTTCAATGGACTATCACATGTTGGATGACTTTCTAATTTAAGAAAACTATTTTTTTCAGAAACATATAAATAGTTAATTTTGCGCAAAAGAACAAATTGTTTTGATTTTAACAAATCTGACAAATGTAACTCAATACTTTCTGTGGAAAGCCCACATCTGTATGTGTTAATGTCCTTTATCATAAACATGTTCTTTTTCTGTCTGAATGGAGTCTGTCAAAGGCTAAAACACTTCCACGGGTGAAAATTTAAGAGGTGATATAGTTTCTTCTTGCACTAGTTACCCGCCCTTCTTATTCTAAGTGCATGGAGAAGACTTATAAAACACCCTAAAATGCCTTGACATCTATCTTGCACTGTCAGAGCGTCTTGTTCAAGAAGGACAGGATTCCTAGAGGGTAGCCAAGTCTCCTCCTGATCTTTCCTTTACTTTCCTACAAACAACACATTAAGCATGAAGCTGATTTCAGCACTGTTAGCTTGAAGGTTATTCTGAATATATTTAGAGAAGTGCAATATATTTTGTCTTTCAGCAAAAAAATCCTGGAGAAAATACAGAAATAACACATGGAGAGAGGCATGAGCCAGTGGTGGATAGAAGTGGCTGGCACAACACAACTGACCTCCTGAGTAACTCTGTCCTCAGCCAGTTCCTACTGGAGCTCTATCAATGTGTGTGAAGAGGCTTACACAAGAGCTATTTTCATAGCAGTGGAAAATGTTCTACCTCGTGGTCTCTCACTTTTTAATTTTAATCCATTTAATGTCAGAAAGATGTGAAGTTAAGCAACATAAAGAAGTTTTAATGAAAATAAAATAAAATGTAAAATGTAAAAATTTTGTTGAAACAAGAAATTTGAAAAAAAATTCCATCCATATACTCAAACTCATGAACCTTCCAAAATTTATTTATCTGTAAGGATGCAATTAGGACATTTTTACTTAAGCCTACCTAATTAATTAATCAATTATTAATTTAATTGCAAATAAAACTCTAAATTAAACAATAATTTATTACCTACAAAATTAATTTTGACGTGGACATAATTCAGATGCCAGCAAAAAAATCACATTATTTTAGATATTGTGTTAATGTCTATTTGCACATGACATCAATTTCTAGTTTGTATCCAGAAAATATCATTTATACACATTTGTTCGTGTTTGTTCATGCATAAGGTTCATTGCAGCTGTTCCAGCTGTAATTACAATTCGATCTTCCTTTGTCACACAGGGCCTATTCAGAATGGTTTAATTACTCTATGACCTAGAAATGGTCATTTGGAAGTTCTTTTGGTTGGTATCCAACCAATATATCCAAAAAATAGCACAATGCTATTATTTAAAATCAACTTTAATTGAATTTTTTATTTAATCAAGGCAAAAAAAAAAAAAAAAAGATAAATCCGTATCAGTCTGGAAGAACAGTTTTGAATCATTTTGAAAAGTGGGAAAATTTAGAGTGGGGGTATTTGAAAGCTCCATTTTCTCATCTCTGTTGAGCACATCGTATATGGGCACAATGTAACTTCTGTTGGTTTGTTTCATAGGCAATCAATTGCATTAGGTAATGTTAAAATGTAAGATTCATTGTTTTTGGCCATCTAGTGATTAATAATTTATTTCTAGCAGATACATGACCAGCTGAACAGCCAACTCTTCACCTGAATACTAGAACAAAAGCTTTTTTTATTTAACCAAAGAGGGAGTAAAATACATGCTTAATTGTCATCTAATTTACTAGCTTGCTATTCTGCTGTAAGAAAGCTCTTCTGTTTAAAGCTGTTTCTTGAGATGTAAAGGTGTTCTTTTTTTTCATAAACTACTTGAGCATTTATCTACCCTTTCTAGGTTGTTAGAGCATGCTGACCACTGTAATATCAGAAAACTCTCAGTACATCTTTGTTTAAGGTGGGTATCTGTCACATATTTGTTCCCTTCATCCACTGGAGGAGAAGCGTTTTGGTATGGACTTTACAAGTGCATGTGCACCACTTTCAAAAATTAATTTGCATCTTCCTTATGATACAATTTTAATGTCAGTTGAAGACATAATGTCACAGATATGACCTTCCTCTCAGATGGAAGTAAGATGACACAGTAACAGTTGATAACCTAGAAAAAGTGAGTCAAACTATTTAAGAAAGCAAGAATAGATGACCTGCTAATTAAACATGGGCAACAGCCCTGATCTGGTACTTGAACCTCTTTGCAACTTATTTTACTAGAACTCAATAAATATAGAAATATTCTTCATTATTTGTAAAAGTTTTCTTTTTCTCATGTATTTTCAGGTAACTGCAGGTAGAATTAAATTATCACATTAAAGTATTTAGTACTTATTATGCTTTTCTTGGTTGTTTTAAATGAGAAGGGCAAAAGGTGGAAAAAATGTAGAACACCAGGAGATCAGAACTGCTGCCAGTTTATAGTTTCCTTTTCTATATATTTTTTTTTTCTTCCTTTAATTATTGCTATGACAGTCTTAAAAGATTGCCTCTTCTGGTCTAACCTGCTTCTTGCTAGAGTTGGAAAAGGCCCAGTTCACAGGTCAATGCTGCCCCAGCTACGCAAAGTGTACTACCCTCTGCACTAATCACTTAATGGATATTAAAATCCAGGACAGAATTTGATGGCTCCCAAGAGATTTATGTTCCTCAGTGCTTGTAAAACCCCAGAAAACTGAACTTTTGCATTTGAATGTGGGTTAAAATGTCAAATGCAACTTTCCAAATTACTGACAGAAGTATAAGGATGTACTGCACTGTAGGATCGTAACCCTGACTTCAACATGCTGGCAAAGTAAGTATTTCTACCTAGTTCTCAGTATTTTGGGGGCTTTTTAGAAAGGTCTCCTGAATCCTAATGCTTCATATTAGATTTATCTGCAAATTCCCTTGCTAACAGTTTTTCTGGGACTTCTGATAGATAGCCTCTGCCAAGTGCTGTTATGCAATATTTGAAGCCTTACCTAAGTCTTCATGTACTGCTTGAGTGAGGAGTAGTGTGAGGCTATAAAATGCTCTTGAGCTTTGCCTGCCTTTGTCTTCATACTCCCCCAAGGGAAGGAGCAGGGAGAGAAACTCCCTGGCATTCATTTTTCTGTTTCCTTCTTCAGAGAACTTGACATCCTTTCACACGACCAAAAGGGATGATTTGGGTTCAGAAAAGATCTCGCAGTCCCATCTTCCTGCGAGATATCATCACAAAAAGGTAAATAGGAATTAAGTGCTGGGAGTAAACAGAGACTGGATTTTGTCCCCTCCATCTGTCAAACATCAGCTCCTTAAAAGGGCCAGCACTGAGGGAGATGAGGTCTTCTAAACCTGGTGATGGATATTTCCTTTTTTTGGCTTTAGCTTTGACTCCATTGCACGCTGCAGGGTAAGACACCTCTGGGAGGTAGCTGTTGTTTTTCTGCCAATTCTCATTTCTCTTGCTTCCAAAGGTGGGAATTGGAAAAGCTTCCCTCAGCTTCCCTATAGTGAGGAACACCTTTTACACACACAGCATGGGGGTATGAGGCTCCACAACTGCTCCGCTGAATCTCATTTGTACTCACCAGACATACATGTGCATGCATGCACATAGCCACACATCCATCCTTCCCCACTACATAAGGCAAAAATCACAGGAGCATACTGTATAAAAAAATTGCAACTTCCATTTCAATTCTTTTAAACTTACTGCCCTCTTCTTTAGATAATTTAAATTCTGACTTCAGTGGGATCTGCTGACATGGTTTTTTTTATGTCCAGTCTATTTTTCTATGACTGTTTCAGAATTTTCAGCTTTAATTTCTTAAATTTGTGCACTATCTGTTTTCTCAGTATCATGATAGCTACTTCTTTTTAGGTATATTTTAGTGCAGAAGTGCAGGACAGAGAATATTCCACGTTATCCTGGGATATGGTTGTGGATGCTGTGCATGTATAATAATCCAACCCTCTCTTTCTACCAGCCACCCCTTCTCCCCACCCCCATCTCACGCTCTGAATTACTTTCACAGCAGCTGTTCTTGATAACACTTAAAAAGTGATTATATCTGTTGTCAGTTTGGGCAAATTACTGACATCAAAGCTAGCAGCAGGCTCCTTGACATTAAATTTCAAGATTACCACTAGCAAAGAAGGACAAGCCATGGGAGAGAAGAGTGGGTGGAGGGAAATGTGTGGATTAGGGCTGGTTGTGGGGGGAACTATTTTCATATAAAATGAAAATTAATTGGTAAGAAAATTTCAGCTTGTATTAGAGATGTTTTATTTTGGTTTTGTTTTCTGTCATGTCTCCATTATACAAGTTGTCATTTCAGCAAGAAGCACAAAGTGGGGGGACACCCAAAGACTTGCCTGTGCAGAGGTGAAGAGGGGGTAGGAAAATTAATACCTATTTAAACCTTTTTTTTTTCAACTGGTGCCTTAGCTGTTACAGCAAGCTAGTAGTCACCTCTTGTCTAACAACACCTTGCTATTATTATGGGTTATTCAGAAAAGAGTTTCATGACTTATTTCATAAAGCAAGAATTTATTGAATTCTAAGAGATGAATGATGAAGATAAATTGGGATGTGTCTAAATGAAATTAAAAATTATTACTTGTACAAAATTTAGAGTGTGCCTGGCTGTACCACCAAATTTGCAGTTAACACTGTTAGGAATCAAAGGTATGTAACTGATAAAGATGGATGTCTCACTTTCTTGGTTCCAACCTGTGCCTTTTAAAATAAATATTATAATAATTGATCTCTGGGAATGATGTGCATGTGCTAAATGACACTTGATGTATGACACCAACTTCCTGATCTTAGCACTGATGGATGAGCTTATTCTTCCTATAATGAAAAGTTGGTCAAAGTTTCAATTACACCTTTCGCACCTCCACAGACAAAGCACGATGAAAATAAATTCAACACTATTCAGCTACTGCCAACCTGGCATTAGCATAGACCCAGAAAGAGATTTAATCGAAACTCTGTGAGAGTGAAATGGGCATCATTTCATATTAAGTCCTGAATATATTATTCTGTGGCATTAAATGTGAAATGCACACTTCTTTTTATTTCAGAGCATTTGTTGTTACATTACCTCCTCTGGAATCAATTGAACCATAAGTGGGATTCATGCAGAGTCATAAAGCACCCTGGGGAAACCCACAGGAAAATGTTCTATTGCAGAAAAGAAAAATACCTTGCTTCCTCATTCACAACTTGAGGAACATAAAATCTACAGTATACAGTTTTTTGGTACCAGGAAACACTACTAGGCAGGGTTTCACCTATTTTTCTCACCACAGGTTACTAATTATTTATACATTTTCAACGTAAACTTAGAAGATGATGTCATGTTTGTAGCAGTGGAATTTTCCTACCAAAAAAAGAGTGGAATTTATGTAGGATTTTTTAATAGATATAGCCTTTTCCTTCCCTTCAGGAAGCAATATAAAAAAAGGAAATTCAAGGAGTGCAACCAAGGTATTTTCCTTTTATATCTGATTTAATTATGGGTACTTAGATTTATAAATATCTAATTCTTTGGGGAATTTTTACAGGAGTTACAAATTACGGGTAATTCAAGCCAACCTGTATCAAGAGATGTGTTTGAAGAAGTATTCTCTCCAGGCCTTTCACAGAGGTGGGCAGGAATTGGTGGTAGGAAGAAACTGAGTGTTAGTGACTATCTCACATGGCACAGTTTTTCAGAAATAAATCTCAGTTTGTGATGCAACATTTTTGTCATTAGTACTTCTCAGGCAGGCATTTCCATTTTGATGCCTGCGAGAGTTTCCCCGATCAGTAAAGGTCAATATAAAACTCAGTGTCTTGATTTGAAAAGACAGCTGTCTGCTAAGGAAGGTAAGAGCCTCTCTTAAAATGGAAAATGTAAACCCCCTCCCTCTGAATTATTATAATTTTGAAATCAAGGGGCTCTTAGGCAAAGATATGGGAATAGGAAAAACAATTCTTTACTGTTTTTAGGAAAAATAAAATTAAAATTCAGTAATACAAAAACACTGACAGAGTCAGAATACAACCTACACCCACGTCAGTCAGGGTGTTGGTAGCAGTCTGATTGAACGGTGGCTGCAGTTCTCCTGGATGACAGATGTGGTGCTGTTGAAGCAGTGGTTCCTGTAGAAAGATGCACTTTTCCTCCAAAGGTCCAGTGGTGACGTAGATGGGCCTGGTCTTCCTCTGGAAATCTAGTGGAAAAAGGTTGCCTTGGTGTTCCAGATCTCAGATTTTATCTAGGTGGGAAATGCTTGGCTCCTCCCCCTGGGTGGAGCATCTCACAATGGGATGATACAAGTTTTATCAGTCGTGCAGTGGGACTCAATGGGCCATTAACAGAAGATATCTCCCTGGAGGAAGGATGGGTTGTGGAAAATACAAAAAGCACTGCTCCACTTGGTTTTTAACAGTAGGCCTATTAGCAGAAGATATTCCCCACGGAGTTATGAGGAATGAGTCATGGATGAGATAAAGAACACTGCTCTACCTGGTTTCAACAGATGGTGGTAGAATACATATTGCTGGTTGCATCTTGCATTGCAACCTAAGACACCCAGTAAACAAATAAAAAAAAAATTGTGAAGAGGTTGTTTTCTAAGGTTAGTTTCCTCTCTACTCTTTTATACGTGAAATGCAAGATGAATACATTCTGTCTGAAGGATTTAAAATGCTTCCCTGGTCTGTATGAAGTAGCAATATCTCTTCTCAGACTTTCTCTATACTGAATTTGTAATCAGGCTAAGGAGAATTAATAAGACCCCTCTGGACTTTTACTGAAGTTTCAGTTTGCACTCGCCAAGCCAAGGCCTCTTTTTCAACCTATGAATAATAATAATAATTTGTTGTATTTCATTTAACAACATGAATCAAAGAGTCAGTTCTTTTGTAATTGATGCAAAATACCTCTATAATTTTTCATGAGTATTAAATCATACAAGGCAAATTTATATATTCAATTACACTCATAGTAGTAAAAAATTGAATACAGCTCAGAAATCACATCTTCTCCCTAGCATAGTATAAGAATTTATATACAGAGAAGCTATAGAGTTTATTTTCAGAAGTTACTCACTGGACCCTAGATCTGACTACCCTTGAAAGCAGGTGTAGCATTTCAGTCAGACAATTCTCCAAAATTACTAAAAATTAAATTCTAGAAGGCATGAAGATGAGTTCGGAACTGAGTGGGTCTTTTTCTCAAGAGTACTGTTCCTTTCTGACTAATTTAATGTATTTTACACTTTCAATGTGCTTCAAATTTTCTATTCTAAAGAATTTTTTAGTGCCTGCATTTCTCAAAGGATAAAATATTCCATAAGTAAAAACATATTTATTTGAAATATCCAGACCTTGGGATCATGATGGGATGCATTGAATGTTTTGTTCAGCTGCATAATGGCTATACGGTCTATATATTTATGCCAAATTTAGTAAATCTGTTTTTAGAATAATTAGTAAACAATCACAATCTGCTATTTTCAAATTATTTTCTGGAAAAAAATAGCAAGCTACAAATATATTTAGCACATTTTCAAGTAATTTTATTTTTAAAGTGACTAATTTTAATCTTGGTAATTAGTATTCAAAAAACAACACTGCAACAGATGTTAATATCCACCAAACAAGATCAGATTCGAAAGGGTTGATGCCTATTGAAGTGAAATTCACATCAGATCCTGTATTTGAAAACACAAGTAAAATCCTGGCGCAATCAATTTTTACAAAGACTGTGAAATCTGTCTGATGGAATCAATAATTTCAGTTTTATGGCATCTGACATTTCTATTAAAATTTAACCTATCTAATGTAAAGGAAATGTAGTGTATTCAAGAAATGAACCTGCTGAAATATAATTGAGACTTTCACAAAGAGTAATATCTAATGGAAATCTGCTCAACAGTGATACAACTTCAAGACGAGCTGAAGGAGACATAGAATTACTCAGGTTAAGCCAGTATTTATCACCTCAAGAATATTTTAGCAAAGACAAAAATCCAATATGAATGTACATTTGACCTTTTAATACACTAAATCAATTTAATACACTATTCCCCGATAGTGTTGCGTTTCAGAATGGTCCTCTAACCACGGTGCAGCAGTAAAGCATAGCTCTCTGCTTGGCACTCACATGGAGGATGAAGAAGCTAAATATCAGAAAACCTTTGTGGTGAGATGGTGTCTGTAGACATTGTACAAGCAATTTGCATGTTTGGCTCTGTGTTTCTATAACTACGGGGCCAGACAGCAGCAAGATGCTTTACTCTTAAACCATATAGAATATCAGGGGGCATTAATCAAAGTGGCAATATACAGGAAGCAAAGAACATAATCTTCTGATAAAGAATGAATAAAACCCCGAACAAAAGCCGGCAAAAGCCCTAGCATAAGCCCTGCTTCTAAATCTAATAATAATGGGATTTAACAGCCAAAAATACCCACTCTCTCAAGCCATATAGGCTTCCTATGTGTGGACTAACATGTAGGATAACAGAGTTGTTTAGAGGCAAAATAAATTAGTGTCTCCCATGCAATGAGTTTTCCCTGTGAAATATATGTATGTCTGTCTGTCCCTGCACATGTCCGTGGAGGGCACATCTAGCCTGACCCTGCAGCATCGGTGTTAGATATTATGCAGGTGGCTTTCAGAAGCTGAACTGGAACTTATAGGAGGATACAACTTACATTTGTAAAACATTATCCTATGTATAGATAATTTGAGATGAGGAAGTGCTGCTTTTATAACTTGAGAGGCGAAGGCCTGAAAAATCAAAATTCTATCTAAAACACGTAGTCTTAAATGGCTTAAATGCTAAGCCTTGCCAAGGAATTTGAAATCAATCTAAGGATGGTTACCAAAATACAAGACTGACTACAAGAACCCATTTTATAAGAGCACTGCCCCAGGAAGGTTATGTATACAGGCAGTTATTACGGGAAAAACAGAGTATGCAGTGTCATGCCATATTATTTCTTCATTTCTAAGCTTTCCTCATCTCAATCCTTTGTTTCACACTCACTCTGCCATGTTAAATGAAAGGATTAGGAAGTTCAGGTCCTTTATTTGTCTCTGCAAGTCAGAGGAGGGAGCATATTTTTGTTTCTCGTGAGAGTAGTAAAACACTCCAGAAGTTTAGAAAATGGGTATCCTCAAAATAAATAAATAAATAAATAAATAAATAAATAAATAAATATAATATAATATTTTAAATATATATATAATATTTTA